>CM033353.1:6126093-6726093 GCA_019395295.1 Osmanthus fragrans
ATTAATGTGTTATTGTTCGTTCAAAAATCAGAATAAGGAATAAGAAAGATAGTATGTAATAACGATCGTCTTGAGGTCATAGAGGCATTAGGGATAGTTGTGTATACTTTACATGATCTAAATATATGTTCTTGTATTTAATGAATATTCTCATGTTCACATTTGGATAAGGATATTGCCAAATCATAACTGAGGACGATCTAATTCTACTTGGAATAAATAAGTAGATAAATTAGGAACATTGATCTTTCAAGTTAAATAAATGTTGTCAAATTATCAAATTGATATTAAGATGAATGAATATATGGGGATACGAGATCTTAGAGTGTGTTTGATTGGCTTTATTTTTTTTTTATAGAAAATGTCATTTTTTTCCACCAAAATTCCCACTTTGAGGTATTAATTTTTCTCATGGAAAATATTTTCCAAGTTTTGGTCACGTGGCATATTTTCCTCAAAAACAAGAAAAATATTTTCTTTAAAGAATAGTGATTTTTATTTTTCAGATAATTCACTCTCTCTTTCACTTTCCCTCTCAACTATCCACTCCCTCTCATCTACCAACAATAAAAAATGAATAAGTATAATATTTTCTAGATTAAAAATTAAAAAAATCAAACACGTTTAATTATTAATTTTCATACAAATAAAGTCTAAACAATTAAGTTGTCTAAAATTTATTTTCTTTGCACGCAAAATTCATACTTGTAACTAAATGCACCCTTAGTGCTCTATCAATTACTCGAATATTCATAACGCTTACTATCCATATACTTGTGAGATAATAAAATTAACAAGTTTTTGACATCGTCCAAGAATTTTTTTTGTTAAATTCAAGAACAAAAGTACAAATAAATTTGGTATAAAATATACTTCCTAATACCATGCATTTTCTGACGGTACCAATATCACCTTTTTGAGCCTCCTTTTAGGAATTTTTCATACTTATAAAAGAGAGCTGCTGTACATACATGAATTTAAAATTTTTGTACTATCGAGCACTCACATTCACGAGAGGGGAAAAAAAATTTACAATATTTTATACATGGGACCCACTCCCATGTGAGTGAGATTTCAAATCTGTCCAAATTCTATCAAAACTTTCCTGTACGTGTAGAATTTTTCTTTATAAAATAATATGCCACATCAATTCTCGTCAGCATATATGATAAGATTATATTGAAAGATAGATTATTGGAAGGTCCCATTGCTTTCATATTCAAATTACGAACTCGTCAATTATGCTTTAACAAATTAGAATAATAATGGATAAAATTAACACGTGTCTGATATAAATCCACGCCCGACAATTTTCATTGTCCCCTTATGATTCAGACTACGTACCTTGCACGGACCGTTTCGGTTCTACCTTACCGGCCGGTCCATTCTTTGTCTCAAATCCATATGCAATTTGCCCTTTTGACCGGTAGCGAAAAATCGAATTGAAAAGCCGCAAGATGCCGGTTTTCCTATGACCGTCATTCTTCAATCCAACCTTTCCAATACAAGACACCCTAGGAGAATCCGGTTCAGAGAGCTGCGTTGATGGCTTACCTCCCGGTTCAGACCGGCTTCTGAACAACCAAGAACTTCCCACATGGTTTGGCGGTCGATTAGCATCTCCAGCTAAGCCCAAGCGAGGTGTTTGATTAGTACTTGGGAGTCCAATGAGAGATGGTCTGTGTTTTTGGTTGGAAGAGAGTGAAGATCGATGAGAAAAGGACTTGGAGTTTCGAGTTGAACCAGCTAGAAAACCGAGTTTTATGGAGGTTTTACGTTGCATCATTGCATTGCGATCAAACCAGTCTTGTTCGTAGTCTTTGGGGACACAAAATGAGTCAGGCGGGAGATCAAAAAGGTTTTTTGGAGATTCTGACATTGGTTTTTCAAGTGGAACGCTTTGATGGACAAGAACATCGATGGATTTTGAAGCCATACGTATCTATAGCTATATCTATCCATTAAGATACATATATAGAGAGTCGCGGAAGAAGAATTATCTAGGTGGGAAGGACAGAATTGAAGTTTAAACAATGGTACAGGGAACTCCATATGATAATGACAGTATGATTCATATTCATTCGATTATGACAACGTAATACTTTCGAAACCCGTTCATACGTCGAAATTTATAGCGTCTGAAATCTGCCAAGAGCTTGTAAATAAAGATCAGTAAATGCAACTTCCTTGACTTTGAAATTCAAGTTTTATATTGATAGTGATATTCTTGACATCGAAAATGAAAACATTAATTATTGTTCACAGAGTTTGAGAGAACTATAATTAACATTCTTTTACCACGTTAGCAATGAAAAGTTTTTATCCTGCACTAGGACAGAAAATCAAACATGTTCATGACACTTAATAGGTGCAACACATTAAATTGTGGAATCTAATTATTGTCACAGTACAGAACCAATATAAGGATAGTCCCAAATTTTGATTTTGCCTTAATTTATCTTATAAATAGGCATAAATCATTAGAATTTTGTATTACCATTAAAGAGAGGTTAAATAAAATAGGGTGTGCGATTTTTTCTTATGGACTTTTCATCATAGTGAATTATTACAACTGAAGATGAAATTATCTCATATAGAGATGAACCTCTATAAATCCTGTGCGTTCTTGTATTTATTTTCTTGATATGATTTTATTGCTTCCAGTTGTAAAATTATGTTTTCTAATTCTCAAAACAGCATTATCGTGTGTTTAATACTTTTAAAAAAAAATAACAAAATGTCTGTCTAAAAATTTAAAAAACACTAAACAAGAATATTTTATTGTTAAAATATGTGGTTGAAAAATGAGTGCAGAAAAAAAAAAAGTTGAAAGAATGATTACCAAATAGGGGATAAACTATGAGCTCAACTCATTCCATCTCTATCTGTGTTGAAATTGCACCAAGGAATCACAGAACTCAGGTCATGTCGACCAACCACCCTAGCCAAGGTATCTTTGGATCAATAAAGATTTAAAAACAGTTTACTATAGGTCTCATAGATATAGCCATCAAAGAGTCAAGGAAAAACAGTAGTAGCACATACAAGGCAAAATCTTTTCATGCCATTTCCAACTATGGATAAACCCTTGCAGGGCTTTATCTGTAAGGCCCCACAGTGTATTAAAAAGAAAATGTGTGGAACCCCCTCCTTGTTTGTGCCCTGGCCACAGGCCCTGTACTTCAAGGCACCTTCAAATTGTTTGTGAAGATTCTCATTTAAAATCGATCGCTAGTCGCTAGTGTATTACCATTGAACGCCTTTTTAATATACATATATATATATATTCCCACCATCGCTCGCTAATAAATATGTGCCATCAGATGAAGACAAATAATCGACATATAAATGTATTTTCTATGTTAATATAATGGAAGAAACAATAAAAAAAAGATTCGTTTAAAGACACAGAAATAATCATTCCCTTAGGCCTTCAGAAATGAGAGAGTAGCTCAAGTTTACGAGCTTGGAAAAATTTGCAACGACCTTTGCCACTTGATTCAGTTTCTTCACTTTTTCTCTTCACTGGAGTGAAACCAACACTGGTTAGTTTCACTTGTCGTTTCCCAGTCCTTCCATTGCTGCTACCATCCTCGTCAGTATCATCAGTTTCCCTATCAAAAGGAGATCTATTAAGTTGGGACGTAAGCACTATATCATAACTGCATGGTTTCTGAAATCCAAAGATTACAGTACTTTCAGCCTATCAAGCCATTATTACAGTAGCAGCGTAGAGATACCATATAAAGAAAATCTCACAAGATTTTAAGAACTAAATTTAGTGATCATGGATACGAGAATTCATAAAGTTAATACGAAGTTGCTATAAAATTCAAGAACAGGAAAATGTGAGAAAGCCAGGTATCATTTACAAAGCACAAGAAAGGTTGAGAGAAAAAGAAAAGAAACCATAAGCAACAATGGACATTTGGTATCCTATGTTCCTTCAGTGACTAACCATAACACTTCAACCATGTCTTTGGAATATGAAGTACATGTTCCCCAACTGAACCGCACCAGTGTTGGGAATCCGAAGATCGAGTGTTTATGATCTTCCAACCAGGCCTTTGTCTGTGGATCTGCAAGAAATCAATGTAAATTTATATATTGACAAGAAAAATTGACCCACAATATTCTAAATCAACAAAAATTAATGGAAGAATTACCTCCGGGATATCCAGATCCAAAATTTGTATGCATGTTTTCAGCAGTCTCATCAAGCACCCAATCCCGCAAAGCTCTGTCTCTTGTGACCTGAAGAAAGAAAAATTGTGACACTCAAACCATCCAGAGAAATGACAATAGAGGAACGCGACAAACCAACATAAAAAGATAAGTACAAAGAGTCACCTTTGCAACAATACTTGCACCACTCACAACAGGGTAAAGACTGTCAGCTTTCTTTGCAACCACAAATTTAATATTTGGAAATCTCTCAGACAGCTTTACTCTATATTTTTCAGCATCTCCAACAGTATCCACATAGACCTGGTATACAGAGTAAGTTAATATGTTTACAGCTTTTTGATCTATGCTTCTTGTCCACGTTTTTTTTCTAGTCCGTTCTTCATTATTTTTATCACAATGACAGATACAGCACGTAGAGTAAAAGGTCAGCTGTGTAACATACTATCCTCTGAATATAAAAAAATTGGCCAGATACAACAAATAAGTGCTTGTTTGGGACAAATTTTAAGTTGCTGAAATTGTAAATTGATAGAAATGAGTGGTGGATAAGTGGGTAGTAGTTGTGCCCTTGTAGGGGTCCTATGAAATGTGTGGTTAAAATTAAAGTTTGACTTTGATCTTTAAATTGTAATGAGAATATAATTTAAACCAAATAAGCACTAAGACTAATCCACAATGAAGTTTGGTCAGCAAAATTATACGGTCCACGTGCTAGTGGGACTTGAACATAGGCCTTAGCAATCCCAAAACCCTGAAAATTTATCCCAAGAGCTAAATGTCATTTTCAAAAACAAAATACTAAACAGACAAAAAAAAAATACTGAAACTTTGTTTGAGTGGATTGCATTTCTGTCGGTTTACTATGGAGTTGATAATAGAAACTCTGTCCCTAAACTCAGTATGGCATTGCCTTGATGATTAGATACAAGTCATATAATTAGTGGAAGTGAAATATCTAACCAGATCCTATAAACATCCAGACTTATGCAAAGGGGAAAATATTCTCAAAACAAACAAAAAGAGAAAAATAACAAACTATGCCTTATTTCTACATGAATCCTTTTTTGATACTTCATTTGGCCCATCACTACAGCTACTGAATGATCCAATACAAAAAGAACCTTCAGAACCACAAGAGATCATTTTAATTTTGGTATCTCTCTCCTCTCACACTTCTAAATTGTTCTAGTGGGTTGCATCATCGTGTAAAGAAACTTTCCTTATATATGCACAGGACATGCCCTAACATCCCAAGTCGTCCTTTCATTAACTTAGTGGAGGCGCCTCCAATTGGAGTTAGCCTGGGCATATGCTAAAAATTATCAAGAAACTCCTTTTATCATCATTGTCATCATTTCAAAAGCATTTATTGGATATAAATAATAAACTTTTACCTCAGTAAGAAGAACGCCTATGCTCAACACCTTTCTGACGAGGCCCATGGCAGAATCGTGTGATATTTCATTAAGGTTTATCTTATTTCTGTAGAGAATTAAACAGGTAAAGTCATGTGATAAAGCTGCTCCACTGGAGTGTGTAAAGAATACAGTAAAAATTTAATACTAACTTCTTCAACATTTTGGATGAGAGCTCTCTTGGGTCTATCACATCAACAGCCCATCCGATTGATTCGTCAGCCTTCAAATTCTCAAATAACTCTTCCCTCTTTTCTTCTTTTAATGTCTTTGAATCTGCAAACAAAGAAGTGCACAGATTTCATTTGGTCAAGACAATTTTGATGTCTAATAAATCAATTGGCAAGGTTACGAGCCACAAGTGTATCATAAAAAAAAATTAATTATGAGAATTGAGGGACCAAACTGCTCTTGGATACATAGTTCAACAGTGTAGAACACTAGAGAATGAAAGCTTTATCCCATTTAAATTCCAAAAAAGCCAAGAAAAGGAATTTGCCTAACTCTGGGTTTCAAATGTGATGCAAATATTTCATCAAATTATGATATTCTAGGAAGCACCGACAACAGACAATAGTGTGGAACACGACACGAATACTCCGACATGCAATATTTTGAAAAGTACCGACATTACATGTCCCGATGCGATGACTAAACTAATATTATTATTTTTTCATTTTTTTTATTATTTATAATGAAAAAAAAATAAAAAATCAAGTGTGTCGACAATGTACCTCCCAACTTGTCATACAGTGTTTTCTGAGGTACAAAATCAAAAAAAAATAACATGCCACCTGAGGGATTCATGTCGAAGACATATCAGTGTCGTGTCGTGTCGTATCTCTTAGCGTGTCAATGACTTGTTCAATTATACAAAAAAATAATTTGGACACACCATTTGGCATTTTCGACATGTTGATGTCGTGTGGTGTCAAAAGGGCAATGTTTTGGCGATGTGTCTACCGTATAAAATCAAATAAATAATTTGGACAAACCTCTTGTTGTTTCCGAATAATATGATACTAGAATTAATCTTTTACTTGGTAATATTTTTATAGACAGTCTCAATTGCTAACTATAGTTAGTTATTTTTTATATTCACAAATTCAGTAAGCCTAAGTAATAAATTCTGATTTTTATTTTTATTTTTTATAACATAAATAAATAATCTATATGTCAATCACTAGTCTTGATGAAGCATTTATATCTCTGTTAAGATTTTTTTTCATGATTTTATATGCTTACTAACAATAGTCAAGATGCAGACCTAATCATAGAGAATTGATTATTTATCCATGATAAAACCAACCTTCGAGTTTTGGATAGTGTCCATATATTCAAAATCTATTGATATGATTTATAGTGTAAAATGAGACACCTTTGATAATTAAAATGACTTAAGTAATCCTAACGTAGTTTGTAAAGTATGGTTGCAACATACATGGCATTTCATGTAAAGCATTCAAAGGCAGCTAGCTGGTAGCATCTTCCAACAAGAAGCAAGGCTAAGAAATCAAGGCCCGTGTAACAAGTCCCAGGGTTGGTTAGGACAAAAATCTTATTATCCTTTTCACTCTGACTCTATAAATATTCTTATAGGTGTTGCCTAAGAAGCTGTTAGGGATTCTCCAATTTCAAATATAATTTGTAATATGCTTTCATTTATAGTGTAGGCAAGTACCTTACAAGTAATTTACAAATTATCTTCTAAGCCAAAAAAAGGACTACACCCCTAAAGAACTTATTAGTAGTCCCTCTGAGTTGATATGGTGCAATACTCCAACTCTTTCTACCAATTGTTCAAATGTCTTCTTCCCTTGCTACTTTGAAAGGCTAGGAAACACTAACACGGACGCTAGTGTCGAAAATGACACGATACCGATAGACTGATATGCAATATTTTAAAAAGTACCAACACGACACACCCCGACATACTGATTAAAATAATATAATTTTTCATTCTTTATTATTTATAATTAATTTTTTTCAAAAACAAATTCAAGCGTGTCGACAATGTATCTCCCATCTTGTCGCAGGGTGTGTTCTGAAGTATAAAATCAAAAATATGCTACCTGAGGTTTTTAATTCATGCCAAAGACGTGTTGGTGTTATGTCGTTGTATCTCCAAACACGTCAAATACTCGTTTAACTATACAAAAAAATAATTTGGACAAGCCACTTGGAGTTTTTGACATGTTGGTATCATATCGTATCAAAGGACTTTTGATGCTCGGACTCTTCGAAATGGTTGGAGTACTCATGTCGAGCACGACCCGACATGACATTGATTTGGATATGGAATATGTGTCGAATCCTCCAACTTTCAACCAGACACTTTGCCATTTTTACTTCTTCTTTCTTTTTTATTTTTTCCTTTTCCTTTTATTTCTCGTTTCTACTCTCTATAAACCTAGCGTTACCATCAAGAGAGTGGAGAAAGGCGGCGGCGCTAGATTTTCCCTTCTTCTTTCTTTTTTCTTTCCTTTTTCTTCTTTTTTTTCCTTATTTCCCTCTTTATCGGTGGTCTAGGATTTTGTTTGTATAAAATGAAAATGAGTTCTATATGGTACTACTCAATGCTTGACTAAGTCCAAATTGCAATCAAGTCTCTTATTTTTTATTTTATATAATATTTAGTAATTAACTTCCCATAATTGAAAACTAAACCCCAAAATTCTGTTTTATTCATTTTACCCCTTATTCAATACTCATTTCATTCTTTGTGGACAATTGATTTTGGTCTATTCAAAATGATATCTTGGGTTAGAAAAAAAATTGAAGTTTGAAAGACGTACTCACGTACCTATGTTCGAAATTTGAATTCTTTTTAACCATATCCCCGTATCCTATATTTTATAAAATAAAATATCCAACACTTAAACACGTACCCACACCCAAATCCGAGTATCGTAGTAAAGGACAATGTGTCAACGATGTGTCTACTGTAGAAAATCAAATAAATAATTTGGACACGCCTCTTGGCATTTCCAACATGAGTCGATTGACATGTTAGGGTTCGACACATATCGAACACCGACTCGTTGGCCTTGAGAGGGTGTCAGTGCATCCTAGTTGAAAGGCCTCCACCAACTTGGGTATCATTCTGCAGGATAGAAAAGAGGGCATGCACCAACTCCTCAGATGAGTAACAATATCAGTGACGGGATCCTCAACTAGAAATTTGAAAGGGCAAATGATCATCCATCTACTGACACTTTTCCAGAAGGGATACCACCTTCCACAAGTTAATAACTGTAAAAGTGATCTCCAAAAGTAGCAACCCACGCCCAAAAAAAGCCGTTTGTGAAGGTTATTTGATGGGTTAATATTTTCCCAATTGGATAAAATCCAACAGCATCCTTCTTAGAAAAGGCATAGTTGGATGACTGAGAAGGCTCATGTTTATTCAGAGTTTGCCCCACACAGTCACCCCTTTTGTAGGGTACTATCCATACAGCATCTCTGTTAGTATATCAAGTGGTCTTATTCCCTTATCTAGGATCTTCTAGAAACCATGGATTCTTTACTGCTTGTTTACTTAATCAACAGATAATTTATAAACTAGCTCACTTATATGCTACAAAACTCTAGCGATCTTGATTTTAGCATTGTCATTTATTGACAAGTAAATACATTTGCAAATGCAATTTGAAACTAAAAAGTTTGCACATCTCCACCAATTTCCCCCATTGTTTCAAAATCCAACTACAGGTCCAGCTTACAGATTTTAACAAACCAAGTAGAGCCTGAGTTCATTTCTAGGTAAGTAACATGCCAGATAACTAAATGCCTATACTGCATTAGGTCCAATAGAAGTTACACTCCACCTGCACGGCTGCACCTCTATTATTGCATTCTTGAACAGACGATGATCCAAAGATTCTTTTCAACAACAGACTGACATTGTCTCTTTTTAATACGTTTGCAGTTTCTAGCAATATGAGCCATGGAATAGCAATAAAATATCTGTCTAAGAAACCAATACACTCTTGATTCCTGTTAAGTGTTTGGTCAGATTTGAGAAGGCTTTGCTTTTCTCCTTTGTCAAGTGTTTTTTTTTTTTACTGTTTCTAAATTTCAATCCAAGTCCCTTTGAAGTTTAAAGAACCAAGTTGTAGACCAAAAAGGACCCAAGTAAATTCTTATTAGCTTTAACAGAAAATGATATACTATTTCCATCTGATTCACTAATTTTAAAGTAAGATGAAATTGCATTTCTTTGCCTGTTGTGGTTGGATCATTCTAGGAAAAGATCAAAATACGTTTAACTTTCCTTGCTACGTTACAATGATGTATTAAGGTCAAAATTTCAGTTTAAGTCAGCATAACATGGTCTAAAAATACTTTCAGTTCTATTAGCGTCAGGAGCTACCTATTCAACAAATATTACTATTAAAAAGTGAATACATTCTACAGGCATAGGACACATAAAAGTAATTAAATTTAGTACCCAAAGATTGTGAGCATGTTAATTGCATGAATCTATCATAATCACTATCTTTGACAGTGGTCGAATTAAGCATAATACAGTACTTCTTTATGCAAACTCACAAGTAAAAGCTAGCATGTTCACTCTAGTAGACAATTTGTAATCTTACATGTTTTCTGTCAAATAATACCTAAATTATTAAGAAAAACTGGTAAATGTTTACTCTTTTTGGAGTGTGTATCTTTTATTTCGAATTCAAGCTTCAATCCAGTCAAGATGAGTACAGTCAGATTTGACTCGTCAATCAACTATGATATAGTGTTGCATAAAAACAAAGTTCAAATGTGCGATTTTCCGTTTAAGCAGATTTGCTTTGAGCTAACCTCAGTTCTCTTATTCTATTATCTCCTTACTTTTTTACTTTCCGCGCTCTACTTTCTGTTTATTTCCATTGTTCTTAACTCGTTATCGAGATGTATTAATTCTAAACGCAGCAGGAATTAAATCCCTTTAAATCATATTTAAAATCAAGACCATCTTCAGAAAAATTTGACAAAAGCCTAAATAAATAAATAAATAAAAGGCTTAAAGTTTGTACCTGCAAAGTTAAGTGTGGATAGAGTTTTCTGGTAGGAGCGTGCACAGTACAAGCACCCATAGACCATTGGTCCTGTAAAACATAAATTTTTATTTATAGAAAGGGGAAAAATACAGATGTAAAACTTCAATCCAGTACTGAATCAGTGTGTACCTAAAACAGGACCACGGCCAGCTTCATCAATGCCCATTATGCAAGGCTTCGATGCCCAATTCGGCAGTGCCGCCTCCGATTCCATTCGAGATATTGGTTTTCGCTCAGGCTCTCTGTTCCCGCCAAAAGAGGGGCCTTGCTAGGAAGATGGCTGCGTGTGTTTGGGGGAATTTGATAGTTGCTTTTGACAATGAATCATGCTACTTGTACAACATCCCTTGACAATATTAGTTGACAATCATTCACATGGGAGGGGGGCCTACGATGAATAAAAAAATCGTGGGCCCCCTTAATGTGAGATGATTGTCAACCAATGTTGTTAATTGATGTTGTACAAAATAGCAAAATTCTTTGACAATTGGCTACCAATAATAACGAAAAGAGTAATTAGAGGTTATCGTGAAAAACGTTTCTATCTTTTATTTTTGTCATTTTCATCCCTATTTTTATTTATAATTATGAAAAAAATGACATTTTCTCAATAAAAAATATATAAAATAATAAATATACCCACCTATTTAAATAAAAATTAAAGAATAAATTGTAATTATACTCTCAAACTTTTTAAAAGACTGTAAATTAGTCCAAATAAATTATTAAAAGGGTAATTAACACAAAATGTGCATACTTTTCAACATTATTATGGAAAGCATCTCCATCTTTCATCTTTTGACATTTTCACTTTTATTTTCACATTTCATTGTGGAAATTATCATTTTCATCAATTTTCTTTATTAAAAGATGTAAAATAATGAATATACCCTCCTATTTAAATAAAAGAAAAATAAGTAAAAGAACAAATTGCAACAATACTTCCAAATTTTTCAAAAAAGTAAAAATAAATTCCAAAATATCACTTTTTCAATTATTTTTTTGGAATTTAATTGTATTTTTTTGAGAAATTTGATAGTATAGTTACAATTTATTCTCTATTGTTTTTTTAAATATGAGAATATATTTGTCATTTTACAGTTTTAAATTGAGAAAATTGATGAAAATAATAATTTTTCGCAATATAAATGTGAAAATAATGGTGATAATGCAAAAAAAAAATGTAGGGACATTTGCGCTAATTATCCTTTTAATAATTTATTTGGACTCATTTGTGATTTTTTTTAAAGTTTTGGGAGTATAATTGCAATTTATTCTTTAATTTATCTTTTCTTTTTATTTAAATAGGAATGTATATTTGTCATTTTACATTTTTTATTGAGAAAATGACCTTTTTCACAATAAAATGTGAAATTATGGGCGAAAATGTGAAAAAAATGAAATGCAATAACATTTTTCACAATAACATTAAAAGATATGAACGTTTTGTACTAATTACCGTAACGAAAAGGGAAAGTATAACTTGCTCCACAAAATTTTCACGTTTTCGTAGTTAAACCCAAAGGTCAAACCATAGCTAACCCATGCTCATACAAATTATATTGATCACCACTAAGTCCCTGTTAAGCAGAGAATTTTTTTGAGATTTTATGAAAAGTAAATATTTTTGAAGAACGTGTAATTAGAAAACAGTAAAAAAACACAATGCTGCTCTAACAGGGGCTGGGACAAGCCCTTGTGACGAGCGCTGAGGTAGTCACTGAAAATTATGGATCCAAAAAATAGTTATTGAAGAATATAAGATTAATAAGTTTGAAAGAAAAAAAATGAGATTTTGAAAATTGGGGCAAAAGGGCTTTAAGTTTGGTACCACCTATATGCATGGCAAGTCGAGCCAAATCAACCCATTTAGAAAAGTACGAAATTCACTATAACTTATACTCCCATTAGTTAGATTATGAGAACAAAATATTAGTCTTTTAAAATTTTTCAAAAATGATACACGTACATAATGCTACACACAATGCATTACATTCCCTCACATGGAGGGGGGTCTCACATAATAAAAAATTCGTCGACATTATTCATGTGAGACAGGTGTGACCATACTTGGTGTACAAATATCTTTATCCCTTTTAAAATATCACGTCTAACACTATACATTCGTATTTTTAGAATGATCAAGTTGCCTCGAGCCCTTGTAGCTTCAGCCAGGGGCGGATCCAGCTAGTGGCGAGCTAGAGCGGCCGCTCTAGCTGGATTCCCTGGAATTTTGGGCTCCCATGGAGCTCCGGTGGGTTGGGGATAGACAGAAGGAGACCGGGGATGGAGCTGAAGACTCGCCAGGCGCAGAGGCTGCAGGGAGGGAGAAGATGACTGTGGAGTTGGACCTGTTTTTTTTTTTTTTTGGGTTTAAGTTGTGGGCTAGCTACTGGGCTTATTGTATTAAAAAAATAAAAGCCCAACCACCTTGCTTGGACCTTAAGTCCAATTTGCCACAAGTGATACTCACACCGGCAGCAGCAAAGCCCTTTGGCAGCGCGATTTCGGGCGATATTGGGGGCGACTGGAGCAGTGGAGCCTGGAGGCTGGAGGGTCACACACTGGAGACAATCACTCGAGTGGAGTGGAGTGTGGAGGCTGGAGAGGAGAGCAAGTGAGCAACGCAGTTGGCTACTTGGCTGGAACCTAGATTCGGCGAGATTTGAGGCTTCGAAATCGGTAAGTGTGGCTAACTTCGGTATATTGCTAATTTTCTGTGCGAGTGCCGACTGCCGAGTGCGAGTGTGTGACTGTGACTGACTTCACGCTAGTGCTAGTGCTGCCTGAGTGCCTGTCTGTGTGTGTTGCTAGTTGCTACTTGCGGAATTAGGGATTTATCATTTATGTCTTGTGATTTGTGAAAGGGTATGGTATGAATTACAATTAGGGTTGTGTGAATTAGGGATTTATCATTTATGTAACGGTATGAATTAGGATGCGTGTTGCTGAATTAGGGATTTACTGTGCTAGGCTGTGGCTGTGTATGTTGTTGAATTAGAGATTTATGAAACAATAGGAATTATGATTCATGTTTTATAATTCATGATGTTCGATTTGTGATTTGGGAATTGAGAATTTAGGTTTAGGAAATTAGGGAATTGTGATTGTGCACTCTTTTTTGTTAATCAATGTTAATTGATAAATAAATTGAGGGTATTTTGTAGATTATGGAACGATTTTTTCAACCGAAACGAAAGTCCATACCTAATTCTTCTACTTCCAGTTGTATTGAACTATATTTTCATATGTATATAATTTTTAGGTTTAAGTGCATTTACATATACATTGAATAATTTTTAATATTATTTAATCAAATTTAAATAAACTATCGGCCGGACCGGGCTACTACGATAGTTGACTAGCGAGAGTCAATAGTCAAAGTCAACCCGCTCTAGCTGAACCATCGTCCTGGATTCGCCGCTGGCTTCAGCGTACTTCTATCATTTTTCATGTTCCTCTCTAGGAGGCTGGTACGTTAAATATTGAGTCTTTGAGACATTATAAATTATTATTTTGTACAAATTTTGAAAACACTGCTCAAAATTAAGGGCTTTGCTATTTGTACATTATTACTGATATTTTCATTGTTGTCAAAAAATGATTGGATTAAAAAAGAAAATCAAACTATCAAATGACAATTTATCATGGAATAAAGTGTAAACACTAGTCTACAAATTTTGGTGTGCACCAAGTATGATCTATGATTATATGAGAGAGAAAACCTTTTTCTTTTTCTTTCTCACTCCAATTGCTTTTCAAAATGTAGACAGTTACCTTGGCATCCTTCACTTTAGCCACTGTTTGGCAGTCATTTTTTTTAAAATATATATTTTTTTTCAATCACATATTTTTCAATAAAATAATATTACACGCAAATTCAAAACTTTTTTTAAATTTTTAACCACACATTCTCCATCAATCAACTATTCAAATATATATTTTTTTCCCCCAAAAAATGACTACCAAACAGGAGCTTAATTTTTGTCACATCATCTTGACAATGTCCATTTCATCCTCCATTAGAGAACAAATTTTATGACGAATTATGTCACTTTATTAGGGGATTTTTGACATCATCCTTGACAGATATGTAGATGGATGAAAGTGATAGGATAAAAATGATGATTGTATTTAAAACAGTGTAATGATATAATGTCATGTGATATTATGTCAACATATCTATCAACTAGGTGAGTAATGTCATGTGGTATTATGTCATTGTGGTGATGTAACATAATTTTTTTTTTTGACAATTCTACCCTTACTTTATATTGAATGCATAGTTGAGCTCATTGTTTGGGGATAGTTTTGCTACAAGTAAATTAAATTTGATATCATGGATGACATTGTTTGACGTAAAAATACTTAGAGCAATTGATTTTAATGACGCTTATTCAAATCAACTGTACAATTTTTCACACATCACACTTTGTCATTTAGGAATGTACAACTAACATAATTCTTTTTGGGAACATAGATTTTGTAGAATGTATCATTACAAAGTATGAAAAAAGTTAGATTTACATGGAAATTTATTTTATTAAAAGAATGTGTCGTTGAAAGTGGATTTTTTTTTTTAAAGAATGTAACTCAAACAAGGACTTGGTAAATTACCGTTTAGTGAGTTATAGATTGCAATACTCTACTTTTTAAAGTAATCGAATCATATTTGAATTAATGGATCATTAACATATTAAAATATATGTTAAATAAAACATGATAAATCAATAAATATTTTCTAAAAAATAAAAATGAAGAGTCAAAATAAAGAATATTGTCAGAGCATTATTTTATAAAGAACATCTTTAAATTTAGAAAGTAATTTTTTTATACACTCCACCAATACTCTTTATTTTGACTTTTTTTTTTTACAAACATTTATTGATTTCTCCTTATATTTTCTTTAACATATATTTTTTTATATGTCAAAAATAAATCAATTCAATTTTTTGAATAATGTAAAAACTAAAGTACTGGAATATTTAGCTTATTAAGGGTTTGTTTGAGCCTCTTTTTTTTTTTTTTTAGGAATATATTTTGCAATCACTTTTGGAAAATGCATGTAAAAAAAGTATGAAAAAATTGAGTTTACGTATGAAATTATTTTATTAGAATAATGTGTGATCGAAAATGAATTTAAGAAATAATGAGTTTTTATATAACAAGACTCAAATAGGAGCTAAATATAATCATTGTAAAATAAAAATATAGAGCGAGTTTGACTCTCGAAATTATTTTGAGAGCAAAACACACTATTTTAAAAGTTAAAATAGAAAGTCTTTTGGAACTTGTCTTTAAGCATTGACTATTTAAAAAGTCTACTAATAGTAATGATATTGATCGACATAAATTAGCAAAAAGCACAAACTTGAGTGATTAGGTGTTTTCAACGTAATCTTGAAGAAATTTTTTTGTCAACAAAACTAGGTAAAATGGAAAAATATAAACTGAAATGAGATCGATTTCACTTGGAGTGGGATTGTTTGCCAATATTTTCCATGAAAAATGTTATTTTTCCATCCAAAATTTTACTTGTCCTGTTTAATTGATATTTTTTTTCGTGAAAAATATTTTTCCACTTTTGATCACATGACTATATTTTCTTTAAAAATAAGGAAAATATTTTCTTTAGAGTAAGTTTTTAATTTTCAGTTAATTCCCTCTCTTTATCTCTCATTTACCCCTCTCCCCCCTCTCTCACTCTCACTCTCATTTGCCTACCAATTAAAAATAGACAAATATAATATTTTCTAAATTGAAAATAAAATCAATCAAACACATTTAATTGATAATTTTCATGCAAATAATTTGTAGACAATTTAATTGCCTAAAATTTATTTTCTTTCATGTAAATTCCGTACTCGCAATCAAACATATCCTTAATGTAATTGCCTCTAAATTTATTAAAAATTAGGATAACTTTGTAGAAACTAAAGATTATTGTTGTTTCTTGTTTAAAGCAAATTCTCCAGTCTTCGGTCATGAAAGTTGTAATGGTTGTGTCGTTTCCAACCAAAATCAGCAGAGTATAGGCCCCAATATAACACCAATTCAACACAAACTAACTGAACTTAGTCAAAATCAGCACCAACAATTTAGGCCCTGTTTGATTCCCATTTTAATTCTCATTCTTCTACTCATTTTCAACCACACATTCTTCAATAAAATAATATTTTCTATCACATCAATAACTTTTCCTTCTTTTTCAACCACACATTTCCCATCATATCACTATTTCAAAACTCATTTTTCCTAAATAATGCCTATCAAACACACTATTAATATATTAAACTGGGATTTAATAACCCAGCTGTCATTGTGTTAATTGAGTAGAGATTACAACAAAACAGCAAAATATAAACTGAAATTGCATAACACTTACAGACTGTAATCACAGACCATCAAAGAAAGAAGAACCAAGAAGAAGAAGAATAGAATAAAACAGCAGAGAGGAGAAGAGGAGAAGAAGAAATGGAGAGAAAATGAGTAAGCAAGAAGGGGCTTACCACAGTAGAAGAAGAGGAGATAAGTAAGTAAGAAGGAGCTTACCACAGAGGAGAGGAAGAAGAAGACGCGCAGAGAAGGAGAGACGCCAGAAGCCAAGTTCAATTTTTCAATTCACCACCTCCTCGTCTACCACACAAGACCATATATGGGAAGAATTCACAAACCATGTATTAAGTATGTAGAGTTCAAAAATCAAGTTTTAAGTTTGGTTAATGCAAAAATCAGATTTCTGTCTAATTAATTAAAAATATTTATTAATTAAATAAAATAAGGTCACAATTATACAAATAATGGTCACATATACATAATTATAGGTCACAATTTAACTATTAGTCACATATTGTCAAATTAATTGGTCACAAATTATTTCGAGATCACAAATCAAAATTTTTATAGATCATAGATTATGTCGAAGTCACAAATCAAAATTTTTATAAGTCACGAATCATGTCTAGGTCACAAATCAAAATTTTTATAAGTCACGGATCATGTCTAGGTCACAAATTAAAATTTTTATAGATTACATTTTATTTATCGGTCACAATTTTCACATTTATTGGTCACATATTATTATTTTTAGTCACGGATTAATTTTTTATTGGTCACATATTATTATTTTTAGTCACATATCAATTTTAGTCACAAATTATCGTCCTTTATGATCACAGTTCGATCCCGATCCATCACCAACACTTGGTCACAAATTATCGTCCCGCAATCGCCGCCAATCCCACACCACCACAACCACCAGCAAACATCCCTAACCCACCACCACCGCCAGCAACTTACCTCAACGCCACCACACCACCACCACCAATAAACAGCCACCACCTCGCCGCTGACACACTACCAACAAGAACCACCAAATCCGCAATACCTCCACCTCTAACAACCACCCACCACCGCACCCATCACCACCTCCAATCAACCAACGCACCCACCAACACTGCCCTCCTCAGAACAATACGCCACCAACACCACCGACCAAAATAGCACGCCACCAACACCACCATACCACCAACCAGAACAACACGTCGCCAACACAGCACACACACCCACCACCACCGTCCTCCTCGGATCGAAAAGAGAAAGAAAAAACCCAAAATTCCCTTCCCAGCAGTCGACGCCAAAAGGCAATCGCCGCCTATCCCACACCACTACAATGCCAAAAGGCGACGTTGCGTAGACTGCAAAGATAAGTGCCATCGGAGAGAACAAACACTGTTGATGGGGAGATCGAAGAAGGAGATCGAATCGCCGGTGAATAGAAAGAAAAGACAATCGCCATTGGTGAGGTTGCTTCAGAGCATCGAGCCGTCGTGTCGTCGCCATCGTGAACGCTGTCGATTGTGGCGACAGAATCGTTGAGGTGTGATGGTGGAGAGAAGGTAGAATATTGAGAGAGAAAGAGGACGGTAGAGAGAGAAGAGGGAGAAGAAAATATTATGGTTTGTATACATGATACCTGATTTTTGAATAATGTAACTTAGTCCCTGGATTTTGAAATGCGATCTTTAAAACACTGGAATTATGTAATTTTCACACCATATATCCCTAAAACAAAAGGGCTTGGGCTAGCCCACTAAGAATACAAGCGCAATTAAACTTAAATAAAATGGTCCAATTGAGAAGAAGGACAGCCATGACAAAAGTTTTTTTCACTTGTATGTAAATAAAACACCACATACAAATACTAATACATTTTTTACTTCTAAATTCCATTCATCCACGGTCTGTATTGAACTAAGGAGCCTCAAAATCTTAAAGATGTCAATGACACTTATCAGGGATAATGTTTCAGTGACAACAATTATACAAGAACATTCATTACTAGTTTTTGTTCACAAGGGATAATAGCTCCTATATGCAACATAATTCCCGAACCATCACCATTTGAAGCCTCAACGAGCTATAAACCAGATGACGCATATTAGGATAAGAATAGCTCCCCCAATCATCAGCTTCATTCGGAGACTTTGCAACCACATCTTCCGACGTAACTGCCTTCCGTGCCTTTGAAAGTTGTCGGCCTGAGCAATCATCCACAAACAAGTTGACATGAATAATAAGTGTCTTCTTTCTCTGGGCACAGAGCAAAAGGGGAGTATTTATTACCTGAAACTGAAGACTTTCAGATTTATCTACCAGCAATTCAATTTTCTCGCCCCGATCCAAAACCTGCAGGAGAAATGTCTTAAAATGCACGCCGCACAGAAAATGTCAAAGCACTCTAAAACCAGAAATATTTAAAAGCTTACAGACCGAGATGCATTGATAACATTGCTGTTGCCTTCGCTTAGATTAATAAAGCTAATATGACAAAATTATTAAATACCTTCGCAAAATTATATTCTAGATTCTAAGATGTTAATCTATGCAAGATTATTGGCAGCATATCTTCTTCATGCGTATGACAGACTCAAAAGAAAATTAACCATCTCCAAATTCTGTATCTTTTAACTGTCCAATTTCCATTTGGCATGATGCACCCACTGAAAGCATATTTATTCTGCCTTACAAGAAATATTCAAAAATATTTCATTTTCAATCTCCAATTCCAAAATAAGAAATAAAGAACTATGTTACGATAATCTCAATTTAAGTTTTCTCGTAATAATAATCTGCCATATGTTCGATTCTCAAACTCAAATAGCCATTGTAATTTTACCAAATCTACCGCAATTCCCCGATTTCAATCATGATGAAAACAAGAACCAGTGACTAATTTTTAAAATGCAAACAAGATATCAAAATAGCCTAGAAGAGTTCTCACAGCAAGTCAAATCAAAGCTGCAAATTTAGGCTCCCCAATTGGATCCACCGCAATGCCCATTTGCCCCTACAGCCCGATACTCTAGGCTTTGCCCCTGTTTAGTCCATTAATGTTGGGAATTCACATCAAGTGCAATTATTGTAACTCCCTCTCTCTCTCTCTCTCTCTCTCACACACACACACACACACACACTCACTCACTCTAATATGCAGGTCAATTAGAAGGCTCCAGAGTCAGCGGTTAAGTCAGGGGATTTGCGATGCCATTTGTAGGGTCTTGCTATTGGTGATACTCAAAATATACTAAAAATCTAATTTTTATCTAAAACAAAAATGGGCAAAGTTTACAAAGTTCATTTACAAGTAAATAAGTAAATTTTATTGTTCATCAAAAGACACATTTGACTAAGATTATGGAATTTTTGTTTCTACTTATGTTTTCATATATTCCCTCCGTCCCATAAAGATAATCCTATTTCTTTTTTCACATGGATTAAGAAATTTTAGTTAATATAGTTGAAATAATAAATTTTACTATCATTTTTCCTAATATACCCCTACATTAATTCAATCTATATTCAAGGTAATTAAATTATATTTGTGATAACAAAACACATTAAATAGATACATACTACGAAACTAATATATTAACTACACTCTCAAGTCTCAAGTAAGAAACATGGCAATAATTTGGAACAAACGAAAAAGGAAAACGGGACTATCTTTATGGGACGGAGGGAGTATTACTTATTTATATCTATAATAAATAATTACCTATCATGCTCCTGTTAGTTTAGATTCCCTAGGGTGTGTCAATATATTTGGCAAGAAAAGCTATGAAGATCCAGTGGGACATCTTGTAGTTGGCGTCCAGACTTGCACTTGCTTGAGTCAGACACTCTGTGATGAAAATCGATCTCTAGTAGCGTGAACTTGTTGGAAATTTTTAAATTTCAACTCACCCCAACGCAATTTTATGGCTCCGCCCCAGAGAACAAGATAATCTGGATTACATTATCATTGCTCTCTTTAATTTTGCTTTTAGATCTTCCTATTGTGAATATGAATTAAACCATGACTCAATAAGAGAATGGTTTACATTATAAGAGTCATCGTGGAATAAGAGGTGAGGTGACACGCAAAACTAAACTCGAGGGCAGGCTATAAAATATGGACATTCACTTCACATGTTGAAAATCTAATGAAAAAGCACTACGCACCTTTTTCTTGCCATGAGGATGAACTTGATATCTCAATCCTTCCCCTTTCTTACTTATCCCCAAGCCAACAAGGGCAGCTTACCCAAAAAGAAAGCTAAGCAGGTAGGGGGCCAGGGCATGCTCACCTAATCCTACAGGGGGGGCATACTGTAGCACTCAAGTACCCTTGATGTGAACATCACTTTGGATTCAAACAAGCCTCGTACGCCCAGAAGCTCATAGACAGATCGTCTATCATACTAAGAAGGGTTGAGAGAGACCCTCCACACAAAGAAAGGAACAAGCTATTGAGAGGAACGAGTGGGAATCGGAACAGAAGCAATGAGGTTGTCTCCTACCAAGGTAACCAAAATGCTGTAGAATATGAGAGATGAAGTTGGCCAAAAGCAGAAATTGCAGTCCAAATACTACAGGTAGTTAGAAACTGCAGTGTATGCAATATATCACATTAAATGGAAGGAAGAGAGGGGGGGGGGGGGGGGGGGGGGGGAAGGGGGGGGGGGGGGGGGGGGGGGGAAAAAAAAACAGTGAAGGACAAAAAAGCTTGGGCCAGTTGGACCTTACAAAGGGGATTTGTGATTGATTTCATAGTGTAACGAGATACAACTGGTTGAAGCATAACTAGAGCTCTCTTAGCTAAAATGTTCACTACTGATCCATTAAAATCAACTTAGACCGAAATCATTTCTCCTTTATCTAAATTGAATATTTGTTTCTTACCAACAATACATGGAACAAATCATCCCTGATATAAAGATAACAAAAACAAAAAGGAGTGGAAAAAGCAAGGCGTTCAATTACTAAATGAAAAATAAGTATTACTTAATGCATATAGATTTCATTTTTTTTTTTTTTTCAAAGTTCAGCAAGATAATAATCATTATTTACTTCAATAAACAGTCAAATGGAACAAAATTTACCTTCTCAATGTTGTCCATCATTATTCCTTTGACCTCTGTTATTTGAGCCTTCACCTTGGACAGCTTACTTATTTCATCTGGATGATTCATACAATATTGCATGTGCTCTTTAAGCCTCGGCCTAGTAAACAAAACATAATATCAAGTCTAGTACAATTCTGGCATACATAGAAATTTAATTCATCAAACATCTTCAGTAAAACATAACCACACACCCAAATTCTCGGTCAAGATTGTATGCGATGCTAAATCGATCTTCAAACAAATCATCATCTTCATCTTCATCGTCAGCAAGTGGGTGGGAGCCATCGGTCTTGATGCTGTCACCATACTGTTGTTTGAAGTCATCCTTCACTCTCTCGAGAAACACAAAAGGTATACCTCTTCCCATAGATTCGTCTGCAACAGCAAGGAAAACTACACAAGAAATAAATTACTATTAGTTGCCAGGGTTAATTTAAGCATTAATAATTACACAGTGCAAATGTGTGAGCATGTGTGAAGAAAGAGTAAATACCAAATCCACTGTCGATGAGAAAATTGAAGGTATGGCCATCACAGGAGTATGTATATTTGCTGCTGTTAGAAGGAAGCTTTTGCAAGCACTGGACAGCAATTGTGCTAAAGTTTCCAGAATAAGGTGTGTGCTCTGCTAGAACAACAGTTCCTTTCGCAACAAAGCTATAAATCAAGCCTCTTGGACTCATTTCTTAATTTCACCTTTAAAGCTGATATCCCCCAGTAAAACACAACTGTTTCTGACCTAAGATTGCAACATTAGGATACTGAAATTAATCCAAAGTCTAAGAAATTACTACTAAGTTTCAACTCATTGAAAAATAAAATAAGAAAGTAACTAGTCCAAAAGGATCTAGCGCGCAGATTATCATCTACATATGGTGTAGTAAACTACCAATTGGCAGAATGCATTTGCATTTATAATAACTCTATTGTCTTAAGTCGCTAAGTCTTAAGCCTAGATTGTGGGCTTAAAAGCACTTTGGCCACCCTCCACTACATCTAAGAGTGAGCCTAGCCAATATGTTTGTAATGACATACCAGAGCAGGCAGCCTTTTAATAGTATCCCTACTGGTACCATGAAGCCACCTAACTATACAAATTGACCATCGCGTGATTCTGAAAACAGTGGTGAATTTTAAAGCTAGACTTGTGCACTTATAAACACTTGCACACCCTCCCATATACTTATCCCATCATTATTTCCTCGTGTAAATGGACTAAATAGTTTGGAATTTATCATACACCGTGAATCACAACTTACGAATCACAAAACCGATTTCCATATTTCGTTTGTATTTTTGACTGAATTTATCAATTAAACACAGGAATATGCCCTAAATCAATAAATCAATAAACGAATTGCAAATATTGTCATGATAATACTGTAAAATTAGGCAATAATATGCCTATCAGCATAAGCTCAACCATAATTATCACTGCTCACCGCCAAATAGATTTTCAAGCATAGGACGAGTTAAAGAAAAGTACACAAATCAGATGAAAATTGTACTGAAGAAATATAAAGCGTAGACGCAAAATAATGAAATCTTTGAACAAAAACCTTTGATCTGAATCGAGGAATTAGCCAACGTAATACTTTGCGCGCGCACAACGGGAAGATAATTCGCCTTTTGTTGCGAAGAAAATTACGGAGGTCCGTCAATAAGTGGGCACGTGGAAGTTGGAATTAAGTGATGATAATCATGATATATTATCCCGTGTTTAGTTTTATTAAAATCAGAATTTTATTAGTATGGGAGAATTGTAACTGAAGTCCCAAACCTTTTAAATTATTGCAGACTATGACCAAAATTTTCATTTTTGCAGTTGGGGTTCTGAACCTTTCATCTCGAGTGCAATTGGAGGAGATGTGAACGGACTCCTTCCATTTGACCATTAGTTGACAAAAGTCAACGATTTGACCAAATTATTCCATATTAAATAATTAGACAATTTTTAAAAAATAAAATAAAAAATTCTATTGTTTGATAATTGATTTTTGGTCGACCAACGATAAAATGGATGAATTTCGTGCACATATCCTCCAACTACAATAGAGTTCAAAGGATTGAGATCACAACTACAAAAATAAAGACATTACTACATGTACATCAAGAATTACAAAATGTTCACATGACACTTTACCTTTTATCAGTTTAAAATACAGTCAATTTTTTCGTCAAATCTTTTACCTCCACATCATTTCCAGTAACCGCTTATGTACCTTTTTTATGTACAAGTAGCAAAATTTCACAAATAAAAGGTTTGAATATAATTTGTAATAATTTGAAAGGATTGAGACCCAAGCTACAATTCTCTCTATTTATAAAAATGGTTCAATAGAACTAAAACTTTCATTTAAGGTGTGTTTGGCAGGCAGCTGTGGGAAAAAAAGCATAATTATTAGACCCGATCACGACATCGACTCAATCGAGGTACTGGATGAGTGGGTTATTGATTGAACCGGTGAACAAATGGAAAAAAGTTCTGCTCGACCGTTTCTATTTGATTCTATTCATTTTTCTCAAGTAAAATAAAATAACATGTATTAGAATCGAGAATCAACGAATTTGATTTCTTTCTCAATTCTAGATCCAAAATTGAAGAGCCCAACCTTCTAAAATTATTATTATTATTTTTTAATTAAACACGCCAATTTTTATTTATTTTATTTTTTTGATTAAAACAATATTTGCATACGTTTTACTGTTAATATTTTGTACACTAGTATGTATTGGCGAATGAATTTTACTAACTTGTTATCTATGTCTGTAAATATGGACTATGTGTTGTTATCGTGTAGGGAATATACTATTTGTTAGGTTGTTGTGCTGTCTCAAACATTAGGGAAATAGAAATAATTGTTGGAATTATGATAATACTAAAAATTTTAATTATAGTATGAAATCAAACAAATTTGACCCCCAACATAAAAATTCTATTTCATAATTAAAGTTGGACCCGTTAATGGAAATTACATAAAAACGGATATTTAAGTTTTTAAATTCAAAAATCAGGTGTGGGGTTTATTTAATAAAAAATAAGGTAATAATTCAACTTATAAATAATAATAATGTAAAATTAAATTAATTTACCTACCACCACCCCCTTCCAACCCACACTCCCAAACTCTAACATTCATTTCCCTCTTTTCTCATCCCTCTCTATTGTATCTCTCATCGCTCTCTTTATCTAAGTTCAAAATATCACATCACCACCAACACAGTCGTCATCGCCACCATCGACGTGGCTCTCTAACCGTCGGTACAACACTCTTCCTCTCCTGTCACTCTCTACCTTTCCTCACACAAGAACCACATCGCCACCGCAGACCTCTACTTCATAGCGTTGTGTGGCGCATAGGTGTGTGAGAAGCAGCACTTGTTGCATCGTCCCACCATGTCGCTCATGACATCGTGGTCCATAATGTCGCTTGCATCTTCCTCAGAGGATGTTTCGAAGGAAAGTGGGGAGAATCTAGTTGCGTCGGCAGAGGAAGAGTTGATTGAGATAATGAAGTTGTCGAGTTTGGAGGCAACTTACGATGAATATGTGGAGGTAAATCGGGGCGGAGTTGGTGTTTGCCAATGTGAATCCATGGAAGTGAATCAGGTTATGTTCAGTGGTTGGTGTGCGGTGATAGTATGCAATGGTGGTGTGTCATGATCTGTGGTGTGTAATCTGTGACAATAGCGTTGTGGTGATAGTTTTTGTTGGACTTGTTGGTTTTTGGAGTGGTTGTGATTTTTCATGTTTTGGTGTTGGGGCTATTTTTGTTGGTGGTGGTGGTGGCGGTGTCATTGTTGTTGTTATTGGTAGTGGTGATGTTGTAGTTGATGTTGGTGGCAGTTGTTGTGGTGGTGGTGCGCAATGACAAAGACGAGGAGATGGGAAGAAGAGAGTTCGTGACAAATTATTTAGGTGTTTGTGACTAACTATTTGATTGTCTTGAGATCAAATATTGGTGGTGGATCGAGATTGGAGGTGGGAGTGGGGTATTTGGTGTATGTGATCAACTATTTGGTTATTTGTGATCAATCATTTAATTGTGACCTAAAAATTATATAATTTGCGACTGAAAAATAATTTGTAACCAACTAATTTGAAAATCTGTGGCCAACAAATAAACCGTGACCCATAATTTTTTTGATTTGTGATCGTGAAATAATCCGTGATAAATTAATTTAATAATATGTGATCAATAAATAATATGTGATTATAAGTAGATAACCGCGACCATTGATTGTATAATTGTGACTTTAATATATATATATTTTAAAAAATAATTTTAATTATTTATCTATCACTCAGTTTTGAATTTTGAAATATAAAACCTGAAAATTGAACTGGTCATAGTTAATACCCGAGTTATAAATTTTTTCCTACAAGATATCGGTAATTATTGGTTCGATTTGATTCTTGAATCTGGTCGAATCGAACCGAATCGTACCACAAAGTTTGGATTTTTATGTGATTTTGTCAGTATAGCTTCAAATGGTAAGGTTTGTTAATTATAGTGGATTGCTCTGAATCGGGCCTAGATGATTTAAATCGACCTGCCTTAGTGTGAGACTGTGTGAGTGGAATGTCAAGTACAACACAACCTGCTTATGGATGCAAGCCAAATTGTTTTGTAGACCAATCAAGGTATGATCTGGGCTTTTGCCGAGCTCGTACGTCTTCATCTATCAGTGATTGTTGCCACCTAACCATCTAACAAAAAGAGTTGGTCACACAAAATCATTGCCGAATAAGGCTGAGTGTACAGCATTTGCTATACACTCTTTTTGATAGTGTAGAGATAATCGTGGGGTCTGCGATTATTTTAATCGTGGGTCATACTTTTTGTATATAAGTAGAGTGTCAATCTTAATGTAAAAAAAAAAAAAAAAAAGTGTACTTGTAGTATTGTTCATCATTACCTGTAGACAATAACTCTATTACGTTCCAACACTCGCTATCCTCATTTGTTGTCTCTATCAACTCTCATTTTCTAAATTTTAACACCGCATTATCTTATTTTTTTTGTTAGCAATTAATAAAACATCATTTTGACATCACTTAACTCCTCTTTGATACAGAATAAAATCATATTTTTAGCAACTTTTAATAAAAGATAAAGAAATGCGTAATTAAAAATTTTGGATCTCATAAAATGTATAGTAAAATCAACCGTCGACTTTGACTTTGATAAAAAAATATTAAAATATTTACCAAACATAAACTTATAATGTCCTATATGACGTCTTACAATTTATTAACAAGAGTTAGTATAAATAGAGGTTGTCCAAATAAGACAACTGATTTAAACTTCTATCCACGAATGCACAAATCACATTTCCAGTTTGATATTTTTAAAATTTAAATTTGTTGTTTATTCTTTTCTCTAGAGTTTCTCAAATTTTATTTTTTCCAATTAATGGCCTGTTTTTTGACTCTATAGAGGACTAAGTTGAATTAAGCTCAAGTTTTCGAGGGTAAAAATAAAATTATAGGTTACATTTCGTATTACGAATTAGTCGTGTCAGCAAGTACGAGTGCACACGCGAATCTTCACCCGATATAACTACCAGGATCCAACCAAGAAAATTAAAGGAAAAATTACAGTCAAGGTACCAAACATTTCATTTATTAACAGGCTTGATCCAAACCTTTCATTTGTGCTATCATATACACTGACCTTAAAAAAACTCGCATATGGAGTCCAGATTAACATAAATCATTAGTTTCTTTGTTAGTTGACAAAAAATAAAAAATCTAACCAAATGTTGACCAATTTTTAAAGGGCAATTTTACATTTTCATATAAAAAAACTAAAGTCAAAAAATTAAATCAAAAACCAAAAAAATTAAATAAAAAATACTTCTCATCTTCTCCACCGGCCCCAAAATCGAAAACCACCGAAACGCCACCACCTTCTACCACTACCATTATCTATCGTGGCAGCCTACAAAACCAAAACGCCTACAACTACTAAAACCACCAAAATGCCGCTACCTACTACCATTGCCATCACCATCACCCACCGCCACCCAAAAGTTCAACTCTGTTCATAAAATATCTTCACAACTCTAACAATATGAATAACATAAGGTTTCTCACTCCTTGAATTTGCAAGAATGGTGATCAATACATGCTCCTTTATATTGAAAGAGCCAGTATTCAAACTAAATTCCCAATTCCATCCCTTGAAGAATACTTTTCGCGTAATCGTCACTGCCATGAGGTGGCCTAGGGGCATGCAATCTGGGCAGAGATTGTTGTGGTGATCGAGAATTACTCACAGCAGGGCCGGATCTGCATAGAGGCTGATGAAGTTGTCGCCTCATGCCCAAAATATGAGGAGGCACTTTTTTGCCCAAATATTTTTTTAAAAAAATATTAAGTAAACACTGTAAACTGTAAAAGGAAAATCTTGTTTTCTTTCCTTGTGGGGCATTGTTTATGGAGTTCACCTCAAGCTCCGAAAATCGCAGGACTGACTCTGACTAGAAGAACTGGTATATGAACGAAAGAAGAGTACAAGCCACGGCCACCTAGGGTCCACATCCGGAAGGTGACAACGGGAAGGGTCGAGTCGTTGATGACCGACACTATGGGAAATACTTGCTCGATCGGAGAGTTTTCTTGTTTCTCTTTCCATTGAGACATGATTCTAGCTTGTAAATTGGAGTGGAGAAGATGATTTTGGTGGGTTTTTGGTTTTCGGGTGGATGGGGTGTTGGGTGTCAGTATAAAAGATGAGTGTGTTTTCTTTTTTATTTTGAAGGAAAAATGTGTAATATCCAAATTGCCCATTGTTTTATTTGCTGGAAATTGTTGGATTTTTCATTTTTAGGGTAAACTGACAGTTTTGGTGGTCTAATAGACGGTAATCGTCATTTTGGACCGGACCTGTGATTCTTTTAAAGGTTTGGTATCTAAGGTGGCACAAATGAAAGATTTGAGTCAAATCTGCTAATAAACGAAATGTTTGGTACCTTGGCTGCAATTTTCCCAAAATTAAATCTACATAAAAGGCAATAGGGCCGTGTTTGTTTAGTAAGGAATCATACTGAGTACACTATTGCAATTGGAAAGGAACAAATGGCGATGAGATCTGTCGTTTCCCGCATTGGAGTGCGTCGTTTGACGGAAGGCAACTGGCGATCATCGGCCTCGGGCCTTCGCCACTTGAGCGATGGCACTGGTCGTGTTCTCAGCGAAGAAGAGCGTGCTAAAGAAACAGTCTATGTTCAGGTTTTCTTGTATATATATTGGTTTATGTGTTTTTTTTTTATTTTTTATTTTTTTGTAGAGCTTTCTTTAGAATGAATATTGGTAATGGTTTTGGTGACGATGAAGAAAATGGAGCGTGAGAGGGCGGAGAAGATAAAAAAAAAGATGGAGCAAGAGAAAGCTGACAAGGATAAATCTGACAAGGTATGTATTTTAATATATTCATTACTTACTTTATTATTTTGTTATTTTGTTATTTTGTTATTTTTTGGTGTCATCAATTTCTGTTGGACGTTTTAGTTTTGATAGAGATATAAAGAAACATTGTAGAATTTTTTTCTGACATCAAAATGTAGACAAATTTCGATGACCTTGCACGAGATCTTAGCACCTCAATGAAACCTTATATTACACAGAACACATATTTCCATAAATTCGTGCTACTTTATCATCGTTTATTTAATTCACTAATGCATCTAGCTAACTCTGGAGTCTCTGTCTCTATAATAACCTGGTCTATATTGATCATTTATGTATTAAAATAATCGTGATGAATTAAAATTTTGTACTGCTGTTTATACTTCCTTACACACCCATGACGCGCCAAGGTATATTAGTAACTTCTCCATAGTTGTCCCTGTTCCAATAATTGATAGGTAGTGGGATGACATTACTTGTTATATCAGCGTCTGAACAAAATGAGAGCTTCTAATTTTTTATAAATCAATATTATCTATTTAAGCAAGTTAACAGGATAAATACTTTTCATTACCCTCCCTCCTCCCTTGGTTTCATATTATTATTGTCTACAGATTCTATTGTGGATGGGAAACTCTCCAAAACAAATGTGCAGCAGTTGTGCTAGTATTAATGAATTTATCCAACATCAGTAAGAGTACACGGATTTTAAAACTACGGAAGTAACTAACAAACAATAAATTGTTATTGGTCTTGCATATTTGCAAAAAAATTAATATGTAGAAGTGCTTTGTTACCATAAAAGAATGGGAATATATGGGACCATCTGTCTGTCCAACCCCATTGGTGGGTCTGCTTGCTTGACGTTCTTTAATCAATGAAACAGTTATGAGATCTTCTCCTCCTTTTAGTGAAGTATAGAATGGACCCCCATTTTTTAAGGTTTTCGGAAGCAACTACTGGGATCAAATAAATTTCTGAACACATGTTTAGATCACTGTTTTAAGTAACACATTTATTTAAATTTTCTTCGTACAGTGGGGTCATTTAACCCTCCTATACCCATGTTAACATCCATATTTAAGAACTTCTGATTGAATAAAGGGTAGCTGTTAATAAAAAAATAAATATTTATTTATCGAATCTACTTGGGTTGTGAATTTTGGTTGGATGATTATGGAATCAGAGTTAAATCCAAGTTGTGTAAATGAACTGTTGGATAAATTGGTGCATGAATGGTATTCCATTAACAAAAACATGTGCATACAAATAAGGATACAGAAATGACTTATCGAAACCATGATACGTGCATAATAATGACCAATTACGACTTACTCAAATGTAGAAATTGCAGAAATTCCAAGAAATAAAATGAAGCGAGGTATGCTAATGCAAATCTCCTTCAAGACGGATTTTGTCCCATGCTATGGTGTTAACAAGATCAAATGGACATCGGTCTCCCAAGATATAAAGCTTCTTCTAAAATTAATATTTAAAATTAATATAGCACAATATTAATTTTGCTGGACGAGCCAACATTTGACTGTGCTCTTCTAAAATGGAAGATATCGAATACTAAATATTGATATTTTTTTATAGTGAATATATTTAAATTATTTAGTGTATTTATGTGGATGGAAATAGTAGGGAGTGATTTAATTTAACAAGATAGTTAAAGGAGGAAATATTATTTAACGAAAATAGTTGTACAAAATAGGCTTTGTTTTACAATGCAAGAGGCTAATATATATATATATATATTTTTTTTTTCAATTGGTTACAATTGAAAGCAACCACCTATTTTATAGCAAACAAAATGGAGGTGGAAGCTTTCTAGATAATTCATATATTTGATTATTTAATTTTCCTTAATTCTTAAGGAAATCTAGAAAATTTTAATTTTTGTCATTTAATTATTATGTTTTCTTATTCACCAAGGAACTCTAACGAATTCTAGAGAGTATAACTTTTAGAATATGCACCAAATATTAATACTCCCTGGTGCATATTTTAGTAACTCTAATCATCTCTCGCAGCAATTCAAACTTTGCTCGTGACAGTACCTTCGTGAAAATATCTGCTAATTGTTTTTCAGTTCTGCAGTGTTTGAGCTCTATTTCTTTGTTTGTTTTTGCTTTTCTGATGAAGTGATACTTGATGCCAATGTGTTTAATAATGCTGTGGAATACAGGATTCTTGGCCGTTGCTATAGCTGACTTGCTGTTGCAGTATATCTTTGTTGCCTTGTCTTGTGGTTTTCCTATGTTTTCAAGTATGCGTTTTAGCTATATAGCTTGACTCGCCGCCATTGTTGCTGCAATATACTTTGCTTCGGCTGACGATTGTGCAACTGTTGCCTGTTTCTTTGATGCCCGAGAGAATATTCTGGAACTTAGTGTAAATGCATAACCTGATGTACTTTTCATATCATCAATTGATCTTGCCCAATCGATACCATATTCCATAGTCTTTTGTTCCTTGGAGGTATCTCAGTATTTGCTTTGTAGCTCTATAGTGAATTTGACTTGGATTCTGCATGAATCTTGAAAGTAGGCCGATTGCATACATTATGTCTGGCTTCCTAATCCCTCAACATGCTCAAGAACCGAGAGATGTCCAGGGACTGGACCTTGTAGCTCTAAGATAGCGTAAACTTTCAATTAGGCTTTGAAATTGTGAACTGTCTGCTTTTGGAGTATTGTCTTCTTTTTTAAGCGATTTGTTGCTATTCAGAAATGTTGCTATAGTCTTACAACTTTCCATCCTGAACTTCTTTATAAGATTAGTAGTATACTTCTTCTGAGCATAAAGATCCCATCTTCAGATTGAGTTATCTCAATCCCAAAAAAATGGTGCATTAAATCCAGATCAGTCATTTCGAACGTTTTCATCATGTCTTCTTTGAATTTCTCGATGAACAAGCAAACATAATAATTAAATAACAAAAATTAGAATTTCTAGATTTTCTTAAGAATTAAGAAAAATTAAATAATGAAAAATAGGAATTATCTAGAAAGCTCCCACCTCCATTGTGTTAGCTATAAATAGGTGGTTCCCTTCAGTTGTAACCAATTGGAAAAAAAATTCAGCCTCTTACATTCTAAAACAAAGCCCATTTTGTACAACTATTTTCAATAAATAATATATCCTCCAACTATCTTGTTAAATTAAATTGCTCCCTACTATTTCCATCCACAAAATATACTCCACATAAATACTCTAAACCATCTGATTCTATTCACTATAAAACATCATCAAATATCAAAACAAAATTCGAATAATTTGAAATTATTTTGACATAATTTTGAGAAGGAAAGAATTAGAAATCAATTATTTGGAATTGATTTGGAGTGAAGAAAATTGAATTAGGAGGGTCTTATTTGTAGATTTTAATGTATCTCTTCCTAATGGTTGCATCTATTGGCAAACTTAATTTTAACCATTAGATCGTACCATTTCATATTTAATAGTGTAGATTATACCTTATCAAAAGATTATGATTTTTCATCGTAGACCTTTTTGAATAGTCACATATTAGGAAACAACATGCCTCTTTGATTCACACCATTTACAATTAAAGAGTTGCGACTCGTTATTGCACCAATTGTAGGCTTTTCCAATTCGCACCTATAAAATTATCTCGTAGTTCTAACATCAACTCACATAATCTTGCTAGATTATACAGCTAGAGTTAGTCTCCATCAGGTATCCAATAATTGAAAGGAATCAATTTCAATTAGGTGTATACTTCGTTTGCTTTTGTCAATGTTAATACTTACATAATCAATAATAATTTTTTTTTAGTACTTTATGACTTTTCACATATTAATTTACAATAAAGCAAGAATAAAGCTACTTGTACACAATCCCCCACACAATCTCTTACACCCCCCTCACATGGAGGAGGGCCCACACATAATAAAATATTTGTGGGCCCCCCTCCATGTGAGGGGGGTGTAAGAGATTGTGTTGGGGGTTGTGTGTACATGTAGCATAGTTGATAAAGCAAACATGCCTCTGTCCATTGAATTCCTAGAGATAAGATGGTGGGGTATAATTTAGTTAGTTTGACTAGAATTAGATTATCCTTTGATAGATTTTCTAGTTTGACTAAATTAGGATTTATTTACTTTGTTTCCTTCTCAAATTAGGTTTGCTTGCACTCTATATAAAGAGGATCTATTCATTGCAATGCACACATTTCTCCTCTAAATTATCTCTTTTTTCTCCTTCTCCTTCTCTCTTCCTCCTTTTCTCAATCTTGTTCTTGTTCGTTCCTACATCAATTTGGTATCAAAACAAGTAATTTCTTTTGAAAAATCAGTTTAACCACAAAGAAAATCAGCCAGCAAAAGGAGGAAGAGAAAGAAGAATAATATGAAGAGGGAGCGAAAAAAGATAATTCAGACTAGGAAATATAATTTTTTATTCAATATTTAAGTTTTGTGTATTATAATGAATAAACTCTTTTTATATAAAGTCTAAACAAACCTAATTTGATAAGGAAACAAAGCAAATAAATTCTAATTTAATCAAACTAGAAAATAACTAGAAAACTATAATAAACTAATAGGAAATAACTATCTTCATTCCCCACCATATTAAAAGCAATTGCTAAGCAATTGTACCAGAAATTAGTCTCTCTCCTTTTTTCCGTGTTAATTGGGCATTGTATTGATGGAATTATGTGTGTCACTTGATAGGTAGAGAGAGGACCAGGTTCTTTATATTTATAGTTGATGTAGTAAGTGCTAACGAACTATATAACTTTAAAAGAAGAGATAAGAGGTGAGAAGTGGAGATGAGAGGAAGAAGGGGAACAAAGAAAGAGAAAAGTAAGAGAAAAAGATAATAAGAAACGATGGAGATAGAGAGAGAAAGAGAAAGAGAGAAGCCAGTTCTATTCAATATCAAAATCTGTCTAATGCAAAGCATTGACTCTCTTTATATATGGTTTTACTTAGTCTAATATAAGTAGAAAACTAGCTAGGGAAAGAAAACTCAAACTGAGTCGAAGAGGAAATAACAATAAACCGAAATAAAAGTAATCAAAATTTGACAAGTGTACAATATCACATCTTTAAGAATCTCAATCATTCTTCGATTGTTAGAACTGGACTATGGTATTGCAAGATAGACTGTAACATCTTTCAAGGAGCGATCTTTCATTAATGTTTTGTTCTAGACAGAACAAAGTGGCTAATCGTTTTGAAATAGACAAACTTGATAGAATTGAATAAACTTCTCTCACTGCCTTTCTTCTTTTACTTTTCTTCCCTTTCTTCTCTTCCTGTCTTCTTTCTCTCCCAAGTTTCCCTCTTCTACAGTTCCTCTACAAGTATAGCGTTTGCATGTGGAAATAGGACTTGAGAACATATCTCCATCACATATGTTCATTCAATATGTTAGAGACCAACATTCCTTTGTTTGAAGGATTTTGATGTTATCTTATCTTATGTTAGTTCGATGGTATGTATTAATTTCAAATAGAACTCAATCTTTATTGATTTCATTTGACATTTCAATTGCTATTCCACTGAAGAAGTTGAGAGATTAGTTATATTTGTAATTGATACGACACTATTGAATTCTTAGCTTCTTACCGTATTGAATAAATGTACGTGGTGGAAATGCATTTTTGACATTCTATAAATACAAAGGAGTTGGTCATCTCTCCACCCATATAGAGCGTATTGAATTTCTAATAGTTTGATACCCAATTAAGTTAGGGCAAGGGAAAGAAATGGGTTTCTTGTACAATTGCTTTGCAAATATTATGTTTCTCAGAATTCAATGTATAAAGGCATGCTATCGTTGTTGTAAATTAATCTTTAATTTAATCATTCTTGGTTTAATTGGTTGATCACTTCATTCATTCAAGCAACTAAAGAGATGGGGTGTGCTAATGATAGCTATTGAATCAGAAAATCAAGTCTGACTATTAACAACAATGACAATGTTTTCCATCTTCGTCATGGGAATTTGGATAGCTCCAATTAATGGAGCTTCCAAAAGAGAGCCAAAACCTTCACAGTTTAGCTTTGACTGATAAATTAGGGATAGAGTTTTATATTACTATCTTTGTGCCATTGTTTACGGAAAGGGCTCTTTTAGCCTTTCATTTGACAAATGCCAAAAAAAATTGTAATAATCTAATGTAAGGATGATAAATAGGCCAATTTGGATTTAAAATCACATGGCTCATATTATATGGAGTCCTCATTGGCCAGGTCTAAGCCCCTTAACTAGCCCGTCTAGTTTTCAGAGAATGGAATGCAAAATCAGAAGCTTAATATTTATTTTGTTACTAGCTGATGAGTATTAATATCTGAATTTTTGTTCTTGACTTGGGGGGTTATGGGGCATAGGTTTGCCAAACTGCTGAATGCCTGCTTCACACACGAACGAAAGCATTTCTCTGAGTTGCAAACGATTTAAATTATAAACAATTATAAATTGTTGGCAGATAAATGAGTAGTACTTGCGAGTCCACAAGAATATTTGGATAAAAAGTGATTTGAACGATTTTAAACAATTTGGAAATAGTAGCCAAACATGGATCAAATCTCAAATCATTGAAGTTCCTGTTTCCTATAATTTGTTTGTAATTCAGATTAGCAATGGTTTTCCATAACACATGTATTTTATTCTTGATATGCTCATATTTTATTTCTTTCTTCTTCTACCAGAAGGCTGAAGAATAGGCTCAAAAGAGCCGAAGTGAATCATCTGTAGTGCACATCGACTTTATGAATTCTTGGTTTGTAGCATTTCTGAGAATAAATGTATCTGACCTTGCGTAGCTCTTGACGGGACTTGGTCTTTGTATACGGTTTCTCAATATTTTTTAACAGTAACGATGGGTTGTAATTTCGTTAATTCTCTTCAAGACTTTTATGGATATTCTTGCACGTGGTCTATTTTTACTTCAAGCGTTGCTTTATTCAGCAGGCAGAATGATTCTCATTATGAGGGGAAACAAAAAGAGTTTTGAATAGTATTTTTAAAAGAATATGTGGTTAAAAAGTAGGAAAAAGTTTTTGGTATTCGTGTAGAATATTTTATTGTGTAAATGTGTGGTTAAAAATGATCTTATAGCAAATCATAAAATAAATTAATAGTTGTCAAATAGGCAGTAGATGTCATTCATATAAGTTCCTGTTTGAGCTCCATTTTTTTGGGGATTAATGTATTTTGAAATAGTGATTATTTGAATAGAATTAAGTTGGTTGTACGCGTTCGTACACAGCTTACTACACAGCCTTTCAAAAATGCTGAGTTGGCAGTGAATTTTTTTAAAAAACGAATGAAAACGCGGGGTGTTTCTAATATGACCTAATTCGGCCCATTAATGCCTTTAAGGGTTTTGAAATTGAAAATCCCAAATCCAAATCTACTAACCTCTTTCCCGGCAGATCCACATTTTCGTTTCCGGTTAGAACACGACAAATATTCAACATCTCGCTTCATTTCCGGCGAGAACAGGAAACATACTCGCGCATTTTTGTTATATTCCGTGTTCTTTCCCGACGAACAAATGACTGACAAAGGCAGATTTGAAATTGTAATGAAATTTTACTTTCAAAATATTCTAGATTCCTTTGATTAGAACAAGCTTTATTCCTGAATTTATATGTTAAAGAGAGTAGGTCTTGAGGGCTGACTGCCACACACCCTTTTTTTAAATTATTGTAACATCAAAAAATGCTAATAATGACAGAAAAATGCTCAAAAAATAGTGAAATTCACGCAAGTCTAGATATGCAAAAAAACATTCTAATTCTACATCTTCGAAGGATTTTTGCTTCAATTATATACGTAGATATGCAAATTTTTTAACTCAGCCGTATTGGACTATACCTGAGTGTCTGCTCTGTTATGCAAATTATAACTGAACTTCGGTCTCAATATGTGTGGATTTCTTCTGCTTTTCCTCATTACATACCATCGTCAGATATCTTCTAGTTGCTTATGGCTTTTATAAGTTTCTTTCTGTTTGCAGATCATGAGGATTGAGGAACATCTCAATTTGAAGATATGATTGTGCTAGAAAATGATAATCATGTTGTAAGAGGCTAGAAAGATTGGTAGACCTTTCAATGGAAAGGGAGATACATTGAGAAGCTGAAGGGTTCTTTTGTGATTTTCATTTTATTATCGAAATATTGGGGGAAGAATTATATATATGTTTGTGATAGATTCTGTATACACCTTCAGTGCAACTGATGCATTCCAGTGTTCTGTAATGTCGTAGGAGTATATAACCCAGTATAGTTACAAGGGGATCATATGCAAAAGTGATGATGATGATCTATCTTTTCTATTGTTTGTAATCAAGAATCAGAATGTCGCCAAAAATTGGTGAAAAATGGAAAACTTGAGTTGCTAATCCTGGGTAAATGGAAACTTGAGTTGCTAATCTAGAAGAAGGCTTTGCAATTTGAAGAAACTCTGTTCAGTTTTGTTATATTAGTTTTGTTCTTGTGAATATGTAGTTGTATTCTTATGTGTAGTTTTGTTCTTGTAAATATGTAGTTGTGAATGTGAAGACATGTAATAGATGATTTTAAATCTCACATGTAAACTTTTGAACTCGGCTTTGTAGATATATTCTTATCTTTGTGTCTCAAGAAGACTCTGTACCTGAATGCCATTTACTATATGCCAAATATACAAATGAAAATGAACTATTTATGGACATCAACAAATTCTTTTCCTGCACTATATGTGAAGAACCATTTGAACCAATACTTGTTCAAGCTCAAATCTACAACACTTATTTTTCATTGACAGCAAAAGAACCATGATGCAGTCAGTGCTTTTGAATATACAAGAACAATCTTTGAGAAAGCAGGACAAAGCCAATTGAGCTTCTTGTATTGAGAAGTCTTGAATTCACAAATTCAGCTATACATCAATATAACAATGAATAAGAATAATCTAGAACTTGCACTAATGAACGGATTGGCTGAAGAAAACTGACACTATACAACAAAAATTTAACAGAAAAACAGAAAGCGAAAATGGTCTTCAACATCCTCCTTCTACAGTGACATTATGCCCTTTTGCCATCATGTTTCATCTGATCTTTTTTTTTTTTCCTTTTGCTGATCATCAGCTTGCTGTTGGTTATCCTGGTTATGCCCCCTATTCTTGCTTGCCATTGAAGTAGTCTAGTTGGACCACATAAAAGAACCACGTTAACATAACACGAATTCGTTATTGGTAATTAACATACAATGCTAATTCGTTGTTATTATTTTTTTGGATAAGGCATAAAATCCACTTTGCAATCAAACCAAAACAATGCTAAAGAATCACGTTGCAGATTCTGTAGAATGCATAAAATCCACTTTGCAATCAAACCAAAACAATTCATATAATCCACTTTGCAGATTCTGTCAACCAATAAAATTAGTAAAGTGCAACCAAACAAAAAATTGCTAAAAAGCGTGGTTAACATAACATAAATTTTTCGAGCACTGTCTGCCTGAACCAAACTTTGCCTAATTATCCATTAAAGCCAATAACCTCAATTTGCCATGTTTAATTGCAGCTCTTCACCCATCTTCGTTCACACATATACGAACTCAACTAATAAAACCAAAAAATCACATAATGTCACAGAGAAAATTCTATAAACCAAAAAATGGAAATCAAATGTGCTGCCTTCTTATAACTTAACCAACACTAAGGAGGTAGTTCAGTGGTCGTCTATTGCCAACGGAGGGGCTGTGACGATGGTGGTGCTCGTTATGCGACAGCCGGAGGTAGTTCATTGTTCGCCTCAAGATTTACCGCAGCTGGAGGGCTTACTTCTTAATGGGAAACCGGGCGGAGAACTGGGGGAACACGGCTGACGTTTTCCGGCCGGTGGTACGGTCCAAGGTGGCCTGAAATTTGGAGATTTGCAGGAGAATTTTAAACGGTGCCGCTGTAGAGCTTTTGGGTACCCCTTTTTGGTCTAATATTTGAAATGTGTGGCTTTTTCTTTTTTTCCCCCCACATTTTCCACGTCAGTACTGTAACCCAAGCTGTGTACAGTATTGTACGTGTAGCTCGACTGATTTGAATAATGTGTGGTTAAAAAATAGGAAAAAATTTTGAATTTACGTGTGAAATAATTTTATGATAGAATATGTAGTTGAAAATGATTTTGAAAAAAATGAATTTTGATAATAACTCTTAAGCCCATTTCTAATTTCTATAGGATCAATTTGGTAAGTAGTACTCGATAAATTGTTAAGGATCGTGCTACACGTACAAATTTATTTACAAAATCCATTACACAATACACACACAATAAGAGCGTGGATCATATAGCCGATATTTTTGAATTCTCATGGGATCTGCATTTTTTGTGAGATGGAGAAACACATTTTGTACAAATGTGTTTGTACATGTATCTTTATCCAATTGTTAATTAGCATGAACAAGATTGCAATTTGAAGCTTATTTCTTTTTAAATATTGTAATTTTTAATTTTTGTTCTTTTTTTTTTGGTTTTTTTTTTTTTTTTTTGAGAATGTGATTGAAAAATAGGAATTTTTTTTGAGTTTACGTGCAAAATTATTTTATTGGGAGAATGTGATAAAAATGAGTTTTTAAAAAAGAAGAAGAGCTCAAAATAGGGGCTAAATCTTTTTTTTTTTATTGATTATTGTTGTTGTTGTTTGACTTAATATTGTCAACGGCTGTACCGAAAACTAGCAGTGATTCACTGCGTTTCTTGATTGCCTTAAGAGAGAAAAAAATTCATTAGGAATAGATCAATATCAGCATAATGATTACTACGAGCTAAAGAAATGGCTAAAAGCAATGTTGGCATAATATGGATCAGAACTGAACAAAGCCTCAGAGAAATTGCACAGTTGAACCTCAACTTATGCTCTCTATGGTTAGATACTCTACAATCTTAAAAACAGGACATTTTAGTCTTCAATCTTTCATCATTCATGTGCAAATTGGGTGAAAGTCATTATTATTAGAGTAAAATGGTTCATTCACGTATTTTTTTAATAAGAATTTTAAAATAAAAACAACGCGAAAACAAAAAGAAAAAAGAAAGAGAAGAACCTATCATCCACTTTATGATATTGTAAAATTTCACTATATCGAAGAAGAAAAATTATAGAATTTTTTGATCTGATACTTTGCCTGCGGAGTTCTTGCCCCCAAACTCCCGAACCAGGGAACAGCCGTTGACTTTGACACAAAGGTCAACAATATTTGAAAATTTTAGGGATCAAAAGCTAGATAGCTCATTTTATATCACCACCAAAGAGAGTATTAAACCAAAAAGGAGGAAAAAGTTTGTATATTAGGCTCTTGTTTGGGCTCCATTTTAATAAGGTTTTAGGGAAAAATGTATTTTGAAATAGTGATTTTTAGAAAATTGTGTGGTTAACATTTTTATTTATTTATGTGTAATATTATTTTATTGAAAAGTGTGATTGAAAAGAAAAAATAAAAAAAAATGCATTCTCATTAAAATGGATCCCTAGACGGCTAGACCATTCATTTCTTACACAGTACAAACCAAACATACAAAGAAACATACCCTCCAAGAGCCCTTCGGGCACATCTAAGTTGGCAAAGGACGGGTATTGTTGGGCTTGCAACCTCAGCATGGGGAGTTCGATTCCTGATTGGAGCAGGTGAGTGATGTAATAACCATTCTTGGTTGGAGCAGTTTGGTGATGTAATAAACATGAAGGAGGCTCTTTTGGAGTCAGGAGTATAAAGGGTACACGGACCCTAGTCAATTTGAGCATAACTCGTGATTTTCTTCCACCAGTTATTGAGAGGTCAGTGACTGGTGGTCCAAGATATAATCGCGTAAGTTGGGAAATTTGGGTATTAAAAAAAAAAAAAAAAAAAAAAACATACCCTTCAAGAACAAGTACCCACCTTTCATGAAATTTAGTAAAACATCTCCAACTTCATGGCTGTAATTGAACCGACAAAGAGGGTGGGTGGGTTAATTTTTGGCCATTTTTTTATTTGGGTGGGCACACGCTTTGTGAGTTATCTAGCACAGTTCTGTGAACCCTACTTCTGTACACGAGGAAAAATTCAAACCTCAAATCACAAGAAGGTGTGATACAAAACAGAATAGGCCACTAGCATTCATTTTTAATAGCAGATTAAGCTACAAGAATTTTAAGAAGTATTGTTCTCTATTTGTAGGACAATTTTACGTGGTTGTGTCCTTGCCAAACCTCATAAGAGCATGAGTTGCCAACATGGATGCTCGGCGTCTCGTTTCCATGATTAGCAATTTAGCGGGGGCGGACCCATTCGGGTGGTTTCTAGATTTACTATGGAGAAAAGCGGAGAAACATTGTTCAATAATTAAGTAATAGTAGTAGTTAAATGGACATGGCTCAAGGTGAATTTTATAATGAATAGAAACAGAATACAGACGGGAAATAGTTTCTTAGATCACTGTACTAGCTACTTATTCTAGAATTTAGAACTGGCTCTGGAAAAAGTAAATAGACCTCTTCTTCAGAAAATGTGAACTACATATTCAATTTTCTTTTTCCAGGGGACGATGGCTGGACATGAAGCATGGTAAACTAAAGTTACAACTAGCACAGTGTGTGTTGACATCGGAAAAAATAGGATATGAAAACCACATTATTCCGATGAGGCATTCCTCATTCTCATAGTTCGGCCTATTTTATTATACTTTACGTGATCTCAACTATGAACTTTCAGATCCCTTCTTCATTTGTCAATAGCATATATTACTATCTGGAAGATGAATTTAGAAGTATTCCAATGCTACTTACCTTTCCGATATCTCAGCCTCAACGGATGTGAACATCAAGATCAAAAAAAGTGTTAAATAAATTACAGGTTCGTTTGGCATAAAATTTGCTTTTGCTTAGCTTCCTAACGAAGTTATTTTAATTTTTGTTTGAAAATTAATCTCTAAAAGAACTTTCCTGTTCCGAATGTACTTTTATAGGAAACTACAATGGATCAACTTTTTCGCCTTCTAACTAGAAGATGTACGTTCATAAAATTAATCAAACTGATCCAAAAACAGCTTTTGAATCTCAAAAGTTAAGCCAAACGGGCCCTACATACTCAAATTTCGTCTGATTCTTTTTATATGAACAGTTCTCCAGATTCTTTGGAATAATCATCTTATTATCATATTTCCTCCTAATAATCTGCCGTCTGTACATGATATCCTCAATAAATTACACTATAAACTCATGAATGGGAGAAAACTTCTTTTTCACTCCCCCAGAATCTATCAAACCATAGCACAGCTCAACAACTTCACATCAAGTTTATTGATACAAACCACCAATGCATCGATAGGCATCCATACTCCACCTCAACAATAAACACTCAACACACTTATTGTTAAAGCATCACAACCCACTATGAATGCAAACAATTACACAAAGTATTAAGATTACTTTACTTTAATTCATACAGTTACACACACAAACAAATTGAAAGTATAATCTATCAATGCAACAGAATTAAGCAATCACCCACATGCGAGCAAGATTACATGCAGATGCACATGCAGTAATTCGTTTACTTTCAATAAACCTCACTACGGTCATCATTCGACCCCTTATCCACATTTGTCTCGCCTCTCATCTTATCCTGCTGCTTATCCTTTTTCTTGGGACAATTCCTAATGAAGTGTTCAGACTTACCATAGTTGTAACATCATCTATCACTAGACTTGTCCCGTCTCTTGCCCTTTATCTTACCATCATCATCACTCGGGTCATTACTCAAATCACTACTATCTTAAGCTCTACCTAAATTCATTTGCTTAAATTTCATTCTACTACTCATCATATGTAACTTACCACTCCTCTTATAATTATTTTCAGTCTTAATCTCCATCTCCTTACTCTTAAGGGAATCTATGACAATCATAGCTGTTAAAGTGTCCTTACCATAATTAATTGCATTCTTAATCTCTCTATATGAATCAGACATTGAATTAAGCAAAATAATGATCTTATAAGTTTCAAACATCTTGTCATCACAATTGATTATATCATGAACAAGTTTTTTTTTTTGAAAACATCCAAATTGTTATCAAGATTATTTGAAAGATCCATTTTAAAATTGAAAAATCGTTCAAACAAGTACAACTTATTAGGAATGGACTTAAGCAAATATAAGTTCTCTAACTTTTGTCAAAGTTCTTTTGTAGAGTCAATTTTTTCAATTTTCCTCAAAACAGTGTCAATAAGTGTAAAATAATTTAAGCATAAGCAAGTTCTTCATTTTTTTTTTGTCCTTTTGTCAAATTTATAGAAAATTTGCCATTTATGACTTTTGAAACTTTTTGTTGAACCAAAATGCCCTTAATCTTTTGTTGCCAAATTGAAAATTCTCATTTTCCATTGAAAATTCCAACTTCAAAATGTGAAGACATTTTGAAAAAACAGAACTAAAGTGTACAAATAGGTCACACAAAGTAATCATAAGGCCGCAATTTACCCTTGTTCTAAATTCTTAGGGTTTCATAAAATTCGCAGTCTTAGATCAAAAGAATGTCCAAATGAGTCAAGTCCAAGTGTTCTAATGGAATATTTAATGCACCACGAAGATATATTATCAAAAAATTCAAATTCTCAAGTAATGCAGGCAATTAAACACATAAGCAATTATTAACTTGAAGTTAAATTCAACACTTCAAATATAGCAAATGCCTAAATTTCTAGCACAAGCAATGGTTACCCCTTCACGTAACGTCAATCATAATATCATCCCATACGATGACGCGCTAATATTGAAATTTAAATTGAGATAAGACAATATACTAGAGCGGACCAATCCGAGTCTGTAAATTACGAGAGATGCAAATTTATCACTTTGGGACCACCACTATTCGTCCTAAAGGCTCCAACAACTGCAACAACCAATCAAGTAAAAAAACTGGATCACAAACGCGCATGGAAAAACTGTCCATATTTCATCGTATAACCTAAAATAGAGAGCTAACACAAAATCGTTTGAAATATTCTGCCTGAAGGAACAATCGCCTGAAACTGCCCGACGAGTTGTCACGCGCCTTCATCGTAGTCCCACGTGTCAGCCACCACGCGCCCCTGTCGCCGGTCACTTGTCATCCATCCAGGTGCACCACGGCCTACTGAACACGCTGGTGGTCTCCGTTTGTCCAATGGATAAGTGGTTTCACCAAAAAAATGAAAAAAGAGTCCTAGACAGAAATTTTTTCAAAAATGGACAGTTTTTTCTCTATTTTCTACTACGTTTTCTGGGTTGTTTTTGGTTGATTTGTGGCCAAAACTTCACCAGCAACGTGACTCTGATACCAAATGTAAAGAAAGAATTGACCGCCAAGATTTTTTGGGCTCAGTTTTATCAAACCAACTGAGATCGACACCACCAAATAACAACCCAACCTCTTACATCTTTCACCCAAACTTCGGTTGCTTTTGAATTGCCTACAAAGGACACAAAAGTGAGAGGTTGTTTCCACCACACAGCAGCCACAAAGGTAGAAGAAAGAATTGGACAGAAAAGAGAAAAATGAAGGCAGGCAGTAGCACAAAGCAGAGGAAGAGCAGCCAATATTTTTTCTTCAAGGCAATAACCTTTTTTTTCTCAAAGCAAAGAGGTTGCCCATATATAGTGATATATTAGGCTTTTATTTTAAGTAATGGATTAGCCCCAAAAGGGAGACAATATATAATCAATAAGTGGGCCAAACACCAAAAGTCATCCCAAGGAGTGAAGGGTCGGGTCATGAGCAACTCTAATTGAATTAGGCTACTTCTAGTGGCCCAAAATAGTTATAGGGTCGGGTCGTTCCATTTTTAGGTGTCCATATTTCACTTCAGCCATTTAGTCAACTCCGATTGAATAACTAACAATTTAACATCATTGGCCGGTGAGTTATTAGGTATCAAAATCCAACACGTAGAACTATGATAGACAACTATGGGGTTAAAACTCTAAATGGTCACTGAACTTTGCTTAATGGTCTCCAAAAGGTCATTGAACTTCGAAAATCTCATAGACAGTCACTGAACTTTGCTATTTGATCTCCCATCCATCACCAACTTGATTTCGTTAGTTAAAGTGATGGATGAGAGACAAAATAGCAAAGTTCAGTGACTGTCTAGGAGATTTTCAAAGTTCAGTGACCTTTTGGAGACCATTACGCAAAGTTCAGTGACCATTTAGGGTTTTAAACATTATTTTTCCCTAAAATTTCTTAATAACTAAACTTCTAAATCAAAATAATCTAAAAAAGATATTTTAAAAAATTAATGCAAGATGAGATATGAACATTTTCCCACTTATCCAAAATATTTAGCCTGCTTTTTTTTTTTTTTTTTTTTTTTTTTTTTTTTTTTTTTTTTCAGCTGATGAGATTAGATTGGATAATTTACTACTAAATCACCAGAAAATTTTATTCCAAGAATCACTTAACTTTTGTGTCCAAAATTAGCTACCACTTAGCATGAGATATAACCGGTTATATTAGACTACAATGACAGGAAATCTGGTATATAAGAAAAAGTTCAAGAAAGATTTTCTATGTGTTCCAAGGTACAAACTGTTTAAGCAAAATAAGAGTTATTTATTATAAATAAATAAGGGAACTTTCTTATGATTTTTGTTGACTAGGAAAATTGCATTAAGTTTGCAAGTTCCCTTAGAGCTCAAGCACAAACCACAAAGGGAATAAACTCTTCATTAAATTTTTAGCGAATTTCTATAAAAACTTTCCACATGCGAAGAACCAAAAAATTCTGGAATTATGAAACATTTTTGTCAATTAGTTTTACCAAACATTTTTTCGAATAAGAAAATGAAGTAATTTTCTATTAAGAATTTATGTCCATTTTATAAATAAATTTAATCAGCACCTAACATATAAAAATCTAAAAGAAAATTAATATCTCAGAAAAAAAAAAAAGGTTCTAAGGAAAAAGAAAGATTTCAATGCTTAAAACCCTAAATGGTCTCATCTTGCATTAATTTTTAAAAAAAAAAAAAAAAATTAGATTATTTTGATTTAGAAGTTTAGTTATTAAGAAATTTTAGGGAAAAATAATGCTTAAAACACTAAATGGTCACTGAAATTTGCATAATGGTCCCCAAAAGGTCACTGAACTTCGTAGTGGTCTTCAAAAGATCATTGAACTTCGAAAATCCCCTAGACAAGCACTAAACTTTGCTATTTGGTCTCTCATCCATAACTTTAACTAATAGAATCAAGTCGGTGATGGATGGAAGACCAAATAGCAAAGTTCAGTAACTGTCTAGAGAATTTTTAAAGTTCACAAAAAGTTCAGTGACCTTTTGGAGACCATCAGACAAAGTTCAGTGACCATTTAGGGTTTTAACCCGACAACTATGTATCACTAACTAGTTAGGAGTTACTCATCTGATGAGTATGAAGATCATGATCGATCAAATTCCTACTTGCCTAGGTGATACTACCATAGTCCTGCCAAGGGCGTCCAACCATAAGAGCGGAAGAAACGGAACAGAACGAGATTAACATATGGTTGGACTATCATTTTAGTGGGATATGGTTTGTAGTTGTGGTGTTGCCCATGACAAGTCATTTAATCAATTACGGTCATCCATATCTCCTAGACACTGATTGATTGAAGAAGGAGAAATCTCTAACTACTCAAAGAACTAGTCTATTAATAATTGTTTCAAAAGACATTATATGAGCTCTCTCGTACCAGTTTAGTTCATTATGGACATCATTAATCGCTTAACCACTAGCTCTGCTTAGCGAATGAATTCAGTGGCGGAGCCAGCTTGTCGAAAATGGGGGGTCCAAATTTGAAAATATATAGGTGAAGGGGTGGGGGTCGACGGGGGTTCGAAATTTTTTTTTGAAGGAAACTACAAAAATGAGAGGAAATAAAAATTTACTAATTGAGTCGTTTACCTTTTTTGTGGATAATACATCAGTGTAAATATTACTAATAAGTTGATAATTAACCTAAAATAAGTGGAAGAAATAAGATTAACTTTTTTTACAAGTTTATTTGTAATAAAATAGAAGTTAACATTCTTCAATCCTCACAATTTTAAAAAAAAAAAAAAAAAAAAACCAAAAGAAAAAAAAAAAAAAAAAAAAAAATTTCTGAAAAAATGAGGTGTCCTAGACTCCCCCAGGACACCCCCTACCTCCGCCCCTGCGAATGATGGTTTGATCATCTATAAATTTATCAAGTATTGAGTGTAGAATCTCTTTTAATTAAGATTCACAAGCCTTTTTAAGACAAATTAGAAGCACTCCATTTACACGAGATTACATTGCTATCAAAGTGAAGTGTTGGTGATGTAAATCCCCTTTACTATAAAAGAGACAATCCCACGAGTACTATTAATTCAGGATGTATTTTACTTTCCCCTTTTATCCTTGTTTTCTTTTATTAATTTCAATGCTATCATATTATATTATTTAAGTTGAGGATTTAATGGTAAAAGTCATAGTCGTTGACTATTTTTTTTCCCATTTACACTTATTAAAGATTTTAACATTCAAGTTGAGGGTTTAATGGTAAAAGTCATAGCCGTTAACTATTTTTTTTTTCCCTTTACACTTATTAAAGATTTTAACAATGTGTAAATTTTCTTGAAATTCTATAAGATGAACAAAATATAAAGAATTCAAGGAAATTCTATTTTGTGGAACATTGCTTAATTGTGAGAATTTAAAAAAATAAAAAATAAAAACACACACAAAAATAATTCAAGGTCGATCCCGGTTGGGGGCGTTGCCCCCAAACCCCCACGAGGAACGCTGCCCCTCGATCGCTCGATCTCTATTTTTTTCTCAATTCTCCATGTCACGTAGAGTTGTTTTTTTTTTTTTTTATTTATTGAATGTAACTAATTTTTTCCGACTAAATCAGCATATCAAAAATTTGCCAATGCAAATTGTTCATCATCAACGCTTCCACAAATCCCAGAAAAATCCTTAATTTTCTGACAAAACCCAATTCATAAATATGAAGTCAATCCTAATATCGTATCCTTCAATGAAACTAAATAGGTAGTTTGTTTCATTATTATCCCCCAAATTTCCCAACTTGCAAAACTCAAATAAATTAAACAAAATCTTCATTCTATAGACTTCACCTTACTGTGAAAAATCTTTACTCCATTTTCGTATCAAATCCTAATATTGAATCTTTGCATTTTCCTTTATTGTTTTACCAAGAACCCTTCCTCAGTTTATCATTTAATTATTTTGCAATTTAGGTATTGCAAAGAATAAAGGATTCCTTTGGGAGAATTTCAAAATCAGAATTTCATTTACCTTATAAGGTGATTGTCTTTATTTTCTAAAATTTTGTATTTCAAAACCGAACATTGTTTATAGTGTTTTTTTAATTATATTCAAGTAAAATTTTGTGTTGAGAGAATGTTTATTTGCAAGTAAAAAGGAGAATGTTTGTTTGATGATGAATAATCTAATCTAAAAATGGGAAAAAAAAATTTAGTTTCTTAATCTTAAGCTAGAAATCAAAACTGAAACATTGTTTGTAATTTTTTTTTAGTCATATTCACGTAAAAATTTGTATCATGAGAATGTTTATTTGCAAGTAAAATTTTGTATTATGAGAATGTTTGTTTGATGATAAATAATCTAATCAAAAAATAGAAAAAAAAAAATAGTATTTTAATCTTAAGTTAGAAATAAAAACCGAAACATTGTTTTGTAGTTTTTTTTAATCACATTCAAGTAAAATTTTGTATTAGGCGAATGTTTGTTTGATGATAAATAATCTAATATAAAAATGGAAAAAATTAGTTTCTTCATCTTAAGCTAAAAGGTAAAAATTAAAAAAATAAAGAAAAAAAATTAAGTGGAGCACTGAAGTTCTTCGTGATACGGAGCACTAGAGTACTCCATATCACGGAGCTAAGAGCTCCGTGTGGAGCACTTGAAATTTAATTTATTTATTTATTTTTTTTCATTTCTTACAGCTAAGTCCTTGTGTTAATTGCGCGACCAGTCCTTCAACTTTCGTCTTGTACTTTTTAGTCCTCATAATTTGTCCAGCTTATATATATATATATATCGACACCATCCAAATTTACGTAAATGAAATTTTAATAATATTGACATTAGAACTTAACTGAAATTAAATTGGTAAAATTAATTCCAACAATCATCTTTTACTATTGACAAATAGTTGAATATAATACTAATGATTCAATTTGGATGATTTCAATTGCCCCTAAGATTCAAAATATAATTCCTATAATTTAACATAATTAACATATCTAATCCACTAACATTTCCTTCAAAATAACTCAGTCCGTGCACAAAGCCAGTTCTGTGCTTGTCAGGGTCTAAGGCGAAGTCCAAAAATTAGGCACCTAGGCGGCTATGTCCCAAATCATAGAAAGTGGATTTTTCTTTTGGCTTGAGGTCTGTAATTATTTTTTCCTATGTGACTACGTCCATTGTTTCATTTAAAGCTATTATAGTGAGAATTACATCTTGTGATTCTACTAATTGGTAGAATGAATACAAGATTGTTCTAGTACACAAACTCCATTCCTTGAACACCAAGAGAACACCCTTAACTCATGGGAACTGTACAATTTATAAATAGTCTTTTTGATATACCACAAGAGTTAAAACAAAAAAGTCACGTCAGAAACTTCAACTCCCACTAATTTTGATGGAAGCCCACGAATTTATCAAATGAATATTACGATCAATTTCGATCAATAGCTCATTAACAGATGACGAATTCTTTTCTTGTTTCATCTTCAATTTTTCATCAATATTGTTTGTAAAGAATTATACGGAGACACAGAGAGATGGATACCTGTCTGCATCAGCAGCACAGGCAGGCAAGAAGTGAGAGTAGTGAGGCTTTCATAGCTAGTGTTGCACTCGCAAACTGGTTTCCCATTAACAACTAAGCCATCCAAATAGGCTCTTCCATGGCCATAGCAGGATACTACAACCATTGCTTCAGCTTCTGCACCAGCCCTTCAATATAATTGAGAAGGAAAAAAAAAATGGCAAAAAATGAGGGCCCTTCAATTTTGGGTCTGAGGCCCAAGCCTCATCTGCTTCGACCTAAAATCGGCCATGTCCGTGCATCGCACAGACATAAACTAGTTTAAAGAAAAGATTGGACACTAAGGCTCTGTTTGATTAGCACATTTGTCACGGAAAATGTCACATCCAAGGAAAATATTTTTCACTTTGTCGTTTGATTGCAACGTGAAAATGGAAAATATTTTTCAAGGTACAACCACTTTAAACTTGTTTTCAACAAATTTCATAAATAATAATTTTCTATGGTTTAGATAATTTTTTATTTTCCAACTTACATGAAAAGTATTTCCCTTTTCACATTTACTATCAAATGGACCCTAACTTGCTACAAAGACCTTAGGGATCTCTAGTGCAATATATCCCCTCGATGCAAAATTTGGAGACCCTCTCATTACCGGTGGATGTTTGCCTCTTGTGATGGCCTGATGCTTCAGCCAGTTTCATTCCCCATTCTCCCTTGTGGAAATTACAGATTACCCTACTTTTCAAAATCTCATTTCCTAAATCAGAATTTAAGTTTATAATTTCAAAAACCAGAAATTTGATTTAATATTTTATAAACCCTAATCTAAAGTGAAAATTCATTTCTCGTCTCCCTCTCCCTCTCTCTATTCACGCCCTCACTGTCGGAAGTGAGCAACCGCCTGTGTGAATCTCCGGCCAGAAGTAGATGCAGCTGACGAAGACTACAGCCTGCTCGACGTCTCAGGTAGAAGGAATAGGTCTTGTTTGGATCGACGATTTCAATAGGTCGGCGATTTCAATTGGCTCAAGCCCCATCCTCTATTTCTCTATCCTATCCTCTCTTCTCCTCCCCTCCCCTCTGTCGACTCTCTTTGATTCTGCGAGATTGTGGCGTATTGATTTTGGATTTGATTTGTGGTTGTGTTTCGGTGGTGGTCGTCGCGATTTTGGTTGTAGTGTAAAGGTAGCGGCGACGTTGGGGCATTGTGATGGTGGAGGCTGGTTTCACGAACATGAACGCCGCGGTGTGGTGGTCGCAATGGTGGTTTGTGGGGGTGGATCTGGAATCGCGGCGGCTGTGACTCAAGTTTTGGTTGGTATGGTGGTGGCAATAGATTTTGGGTTGATTTTGGGTTGGCAAGAGATCTGGAATCTGGAGGCGGTGAAGGTGAAGGTGAAGGTGGCAGAGGCGATTGGTGTGGAGGCGGTTTGTTGTGGTGGAGGCGATGGAGTGGCAGAGGCGATGGGTGTGGAGGCGGTGAATGCGGGGGAGGTGGTGGTGGCATCGCCTCTGGGTGGTGTGGTTGCGATGTGGGCTGGGTGATCTTGGTAGTGTTGGTGATGTGGCGATGATGCAGGTGGTTGTGGTTGATGCATTGGGGTGATGGTGGTGGTGGTTTTGGCGGATGTGACGGTGACGGTGGCGGTGGTGGTGGTCACAGATTATTTCGTTGACTGTTATTACTAAATTGGTTAATTTGTGACCAATAAAAAATTTGTGACCAATAATTTGTGATCGGTGAACAAACTGTGATTTACGAAATTTTTGAATCGTAATCTGTGATTTATTAAAATTTTGATTTGTGACCTCGAAAATAAATTGTAATCTATTAAAATTTCGATCCGTGACCTCCAAAATAATGTGACTAATGATTTGTGACCGATGAATAAATTGTGACCTATGAAATTATTGAATTGTAATCTGTGATTTATTAAAATTCTGATTTGTGACTTCGAAAATAAATTATGACTTATGAAAATTTCGATTTGTGACCTCGAAAATAATCTGTGATATTTAAAATTTTTGATTTGTGATCGAAAAATAATATGTGACTAATTAAATTGTGAATCTGTGACCGATGAATAAATTGTGACCTATGAATTTTTTGAATTGTGACCATAAAATAATTTTCGACATTTAAAAAATTTGATTTTTGACCGAAAATAATATGTGACTAATTAAATTGTGAATCTGTGACCTTAATATATTTAATTAATTAAATATATATTTAATTAATAATTTAATAAATAAAATTTAATAAAAATCTAATTTTTAAAATTTGAAATTTATTTTTTTATTATTAAAATAGGTCAAAATTATACTCTAACTTATGAAAATTACCGTCCTCCCTTTCATTGCTGCGTAGAACCTCCGCTAATAAGAATATTCCGTTCTCCCAATATTGCCCTCCAAAATCCCACAAATTTACTGCCACATCACTTCTTCACCACAAAGTTCCGGGAGTTGCATTTTCTTCACTATCATCGCCATCAGCCATGGAAAACCCTCCTCAAGGCTACAGAAAAAATGTCGGAATTTGCCTTATGAATCCCTCTAAAAAGGTCTTCCCTATATATACACGTTATAATCATTATATATATGAGCTGTATTAGATTTAGGAGCGTTAATTGTATTGTTTGTTTTAGATTTTTGCAGCCTCAAGGCTTGATGTACCAGACTCTTGGCAAATGCCTCAGGTAAGATTCTATGGTACTTTGATTGGATTATATTTGGTTTTAGGTTTCATTTAAAAAGTTCGACATATTATTATCTGGCTATTAAGGATTTATATTAAAGTGATGTAATATTTAAAGAATTTTTCAGAATTGTGTCATTTGGTGTGAAGGCATTTTCATTTCACTTTGTCCTGCACTTAATATGAGGCGTGAAAGGCTATTGGAACATTTAAATTCATTATTCAAAGCTTTTGCAGAGTTTGTGGGATCTTAAGTAAACTGCTTTTATTTCTTCATCCTATATTGCATCCACGTGTCACGTGTGGGTATTATTTTCTATGAAATGTATAATTTTATAGGGTGGAATTGATGAGAACGAGGACCCTAGAAGTGCTGCTATCAGAGAATTAAGAGAAGAAACTGGAGTGAGTTCAGCTGATATTATTGACGAGGTATGGAAGTAAACTTATAGAATTACTATTTGTTGGATTCAGTTTTGCTGGTCTAAACATTCGAAAAGAAATAAATGCACGTGTAATGAATGAAGGGGATTAAGAATTTAACTAGGGCTACGTCTCAATGTAAACATGGTATTGTTCACAGAATGTCAAGTTAGCATAATTGAGCATATATTTTCCACAGTTCTCAACTCATAGAAAGAACATCCAGCGGCTATCCTACCCTTCCTTGTAACTCTATGTAGATGAGTTCATATGTATATAATTATTATTAAAAGATGTCAAGCAAGGAGCCTCTGAATGTAAACTCGAGTTTTTCGGAAATTGTGAGCTGGTATTAAAATGGAAGGGTGAGGTGACAATTGGTTGAGGTGTAGGACTGCTAATTTACAATGGACCTTGAGGGCCACGAATAAAAGAGCGTCGAGGAAGTGGAATAAGCTAGGGAACGTGGAGATGATGTGATGCGGGGCTGGGAAAGGGAAATAAGTAAGGATGAACGAAGGTAGTGATGAAGGAGATGATTGGCTTTGTTGGACAAATAATGATGCCATAATGTACTCAGATGACTGGCCAGGGAGGGTAATTATGGTGACGCATGCAAAAGATTAGAACCTTCGGTAACTCCATATGCTTGTGTGCATGCACATGACTCGTTTAAGTTTTGTATGTTACCATTCTATGTAATTTTTGTATTCTTGTGTGGCTTGCAAAACCGTAGTACATCAAAGATGTTGATTTGTAGAACACATCAATGCAAAACTGTATTCATGATTTGTATGTTAGGCAGTGCATTTGCAAGTTCTCGAAAATATAAAATCAGCATGTTTATTGAGTTTAAGTTACTTTAGTCCCCAATTTCTTTTAGACATAACTGAAAGTTTAAGCAAATAACAAACTACTACTGGGGTTTTAGGACAGAGTATGATTATTTTTTTCATTTGTTCTTGACTGGGGGTATAGAAACCGATGGAAATAGTTTACCAGAAGAATTTCTGTGACGTGAGAGTTTAAAGCAATTGCATGGTTTGTATTTATCTCAGCATTAGATATGGATGAGAGAAAGAGAAATCTATTTGGATCTTTTGCTTGCTGTATTTGTTATTATCGACAAATTTTGTAAATCGTCGATTTTAATGACAACAAAATTTTCCATTGACAGCTTTTACTTGCTAAGTTAGATATTAACTGTGTGAATGGCTTTCTGTTTTGTTTCATGAGAACTTGGTTCCTTTCCAGATCCTTTGTTTGTAACTGTGGTTTTCAAATTGTGCTTTATTGAGCTGTCCCTTACAGAGGATTCCTTCTGCAGGTACCATGTTGGTTAACATATGATTTTCCACCAGATGTCAGGGAAAAACTTAGGCATCAATGGGGTTCAGACTGGAAAGGTCAAGCACAAAAATGGTGAGTACATTTGCTTCTTCTTTTCCTCATAGATGTGTGATATATTTTAATTTTACATCCTTGATAGAAACTGCAGCTTTGTAGATGGTTCAAGTGGGGTTCATTTTCCCCTTTTGTGAAAATATTGTGCAGTTTGAGCCATTGCCTTAACAGATAATTTTACAATTTGTAAAGCTATCTATAAAGCACAAAATTTTGAAAATTGGCTTTTGGTGCTAGTGGCCTTCTACCAGGGGCGAATCCAGGACTCAAGTTCAGCTAGAGCGGACCGCAAACGTTACACGCTTACTGTTAACAGTCAACGTCCATGATAATGGTGTTTTTTATTAATATTTAATTAAATAATATTCAAAAAATCGTACGGACTAGAATTAGAATAATTAGATACACTACTAGAACTAGAATTAGGTACCAACTTTCATTTCGGATAAAAAAATCGTTCTATGATCCCACTTTTTTCGCAATCGATTTTTTGTGAACGAAAAGTGAAACCTTGTATTGATTAAATAAGTTTTGTTGAAAGACTTTTTATGACACTAAGACCAATTTTTCTACAAATTCATTCATTATTAATTGACCAAACTCTCAAATCAATTGATTAGAGAAAAAAAAAATCAAGAAGATAGACAAATTACCTGTCAAAATGTTTCTATTTGCATTAAAATCGATAAAATGAACATATATTATTTTATTTCGTTGAGTGTTAGAAATTAATGATTGCTATGATGATAAAGTTGTAATATGCTTTGGAAAGTGTGACACGTCTGAATCCCTTTCTTTGCACTTATTTTCGTAAAAATTGTTGAAATACAAAAATTAAACAACATATTGTATATGGTTAATTGGCACACTGTGAAGCAGACAATAATAATAAATAAAAAACGTGAAATTAGGGTGACCGACCTATAAAGATGGATTGTCAAAGTCAAATGTTATTTAGGATTATTGAAATTGATGCACCATGATTGTTTGACCCCCATTTTTTGTAAAAATAAATTTTGTAATAGTAATTTTTTGGAGAATGTATAGTTAAATAGAAGGGAAAGTTTTGGGTTTATATGTAAAATTAATTTATTAATAGAATGTAAAATTGAAAATGAGTTTGGAAAAAAAAAAAAAAAAAGATGAAGAAGATTTTAAACAATGAAGCTCAAACTGGGATTGAATTTTCCTTTCTTAATTTTGGGTTCTAGGGCTCTTTGTTTCAACTAAGAATACTTTAAATTTATTGTAATTGATGCCAAGTTTTTCCTTTTTCCAGCATTTGCTTAATAGAAATGGACCGTTCATTTGGATTCACGAAATAAATTGATTTTATAGGAAGTAAAATAATGACAATGATATTTTAAAAGAAAACAAAAAGAAATTGGGTGGTGTTTGAGTAGAAATTCGAACCTGGAACCTCATATTTAAAAGGTGGGAGTGCCAACCAATTGAGCTACCAAGAATGTTTATAAATAAAATGAATTATCAGATATATAATATAATTATTTTATCTACAGTCAACCAAAAAATTAATTCCCAGCGGATCCAGCACGAGCGACCGCGGGGGCTCACCGAGGCTGGATCCGCCCCTGCCTTCTACCGTCAATTACGTTACATACTGTTCTCGCATTTGCTCTTAGGTAAATCTACTAATTGAGATACAGGGATAAAACTCTATTTATACAGGGACATCTTAGGGATTCCTGTTGATCCTACATCTTTGTGACTATGGACTGATTGGCCCTACATGGGTACGTATTAGGTTAGTGTTTGAGGGAGAGCAATTTTCTAAAGCATGAGATAAGGAAGATTAATGATACGAGAAAGAGCACTCGTTCCAGGGCGTGAGAGAACAAAGATTACTGTTATCTGAAAGAGTATCCAAACAATTTGAATAGTGAATTCAGCAAGTAATGATTAGAGCTATCAATTTCCTACAATGGGGAGTCTAATCAATGGGTATATAAAAGAAATCACAGGGGAGGGTCAGAAATTTTTAATCTCGTTACTGTTATGTTTTCTAACTGCAGCATACTCGTAAGAGTAACAATGGGACTGCTATATTCTCCTGTTTTGGATATTGATTTTGATTGCTATACACCCTCTTCAAACAAATACACCCCAACCCAAAAAAAAATCCTATTAGTTTCTAAACTAATATACTTTCTTGTATGAAAAGATTATTTGTTGTATCTCAGCTTTTATATCTGACACTGAAATGTGCAAAACTTTCAGGTTTCTTTTTAAATTCACTGGAAAGGATGATGAAATCAATCTTTTGGGTGATGGGTCTGAGAAGCCTGAATTTGGAGAATGGTCATGGCTGTCACCAGAAGAAATAATCAACCTCGTTAGTCCTATCTTCTAACCTTGAAAAAGCTTTTGAAATAAATTTTTTGGTCTTTTCCTGGAATGCTGAAATTTAATCTTTTCTATTTCTTTGCAGGCAGTGGATTTCAAGAAGCCTGTATATCAGGAATTTTTGGCAGCTTTCTCCCCACATCTTGAGTAGAACATTAAAGGTCGATTTTTGTTCAAGGAACTGTTTTTCCACCGATCTGGGGGTAATATGCAAGGCCATCAACTAACCTAAGATTCATGTATTACATTATATGACTTAGAAATGGTTGACATATTAACTATTTCACTCTAAGGTGTTCCTAATATTTTCAGTGTCATTGTGAGGTAGCATGGAAAAATTTGCACCCCTATTACAGATGTCTTCATTTGAAGTCACATTTTCATTTGTAATTTTGAGACATGTTATGGAGAGTTGAGTAAAATTTTCTGCTCTCATTTTCTTCAATGACAAATTTGTCCAGGATATGGACTTGTGCGTATGATTTAAATCATGCTCACTATTGTTAAATTAATTTGTATTTGTGGTAATGTAAGTGGAAAGCAAAGCATGATCTTTATCAAGTCGTGTCAATTTTGGTATGTGCAATAATATTTCTTCATACGTGACTTATTTTGATCATATTCTGAATATCAATAATGTTTTTTGACCTCCAAAAAGCAAGGATTTTTTTTTTTTTTTGGCCATTCTCCAGTCTTAACACCAAAGTCAACGGATTTCATTTTGGGCCCTTCTTAGGATGCATACTTTAGACTAAGCCATGTTTGATTATTTGGGAAAAATAAAATTTTGAATAGTGATTTTTATAAGCATATGTGATTAAAAGTAAGGAAAAAATTTCAGTTTATGTGCAGAAAAATTTATTGTGTAAATGTGTAGTTGAAAATTTGTATGTAGAAAAAAATTAAAAATAATGATTGTCAAACGGGGGCTAAATTTTTACTTTTGAATATGTTTGGATAATGCCATTTTTCTGTTCTTACTAACAATTTTACTTATTTTCACTATAAAGTATACTTAGGACTTGGTTGATGTAGATTTTGTGAATGTGATATTTTGGAGAATGTGGTTAAAAAGTAGTAAAAATTATGGGTTTATGTGTAAAATTATTTTATTAGGAGTATATGTGGTTGAAAATGAATTTGAGAAAAATAAGTTTTAAAGAATTTGGTACAAACAGGTGCTTAATGAACATGGAAAGATCCTAACATAGAAAATGAAAAAGAGTTTATGTAAAAGTGGTATATGGATGGCATGAAAGAAATGGACCACACAATAATTTGCCATTTTCCCATCATCTATTAATTCATAAAGCAATGGCTTTTGCAAACAAACAACATCCACAGATAATCAAAATTATTCATGGCAATATCTGTTAGTTTTAGACCATTGATTTCCTTCAAAGTAGAAGCAGATGGTAGCAGAGAATCAAGTGAAAGAACAACAAGAGTTGAGAGAGGAAGGAGAGAGATTCTTCTTTCAACTGTTAAAACAGCAGCTGTTGCTCTTGTCACTGACTCCAAAACTCAGCTTCTTGATAGTATGTTTATCTTCCTCATTCAGCTGCTTCTATCTTGTTCCATGCCATGTTTGGTAAGATCGACTTGACAAAAGAAGGAAGAAACGACAAACTATAATTTTGTGGATTGTACTGTCCAGTGTTCTTTATATTTTTTGTTTCTCGTTACTTGGATAAGATAGTTGTTGATATGTAGAGTTGAACGATGTTTCGGTTTTTATTCTCAGAGTATATGAAGAAATCACAAGAAAACAAGGCGAAAAATGACAAGGAGGTAAACCTAACATCTTGTCTCACTGCAATTTTCTATTTCTTCTTCCTTTTATGTCTCTAATTAATTAGTTTTCTGATTCATTTCTATTTTAATCTTCTCATGTTCTTCTCAGAGACTGGATAGTTATTACAAGCGCAACTACAGAGATTATTTTGGGTTATTAGAAGGATCTCTCAAGCAGAAGACAGACCTCTCTGAATCAGAAAAGGGCATTCTTGAATGGCTTGAGAGTAATAAATAACTTCTTGTACACATCACCACCTTTGCACCAAAGTTTTTCACTTGGCTTAATCTTCCTCTTGGAATTGCTCTTCACGTCTTCAATTAATTTGTCTATTTTAGTATGTTGGAAGCTAGCATATTCATAATAACTAAATCGACTCTATATGCTTTCCACGTAGTTAAGTTTAAACTCGACCCTTGAGTGATAACTATCTGATTTATTTTTCTCTAGAAAACGCTTTTAAGGTTGAATTCTACACGTCTAAGAATGACCTTGAACTACCTGTAGAACGTTAGTTATATCTCTCATCCAAGTCAAGAGTACGATATATACAGAAAACAAAGTAGTAGTTCAGCTAGATGCGCAAATGGTAGATTCCTTTTCATTTCCTTGAACAAAAAGAAAAACGAGGGAAATGAGCCACGAGCCTTTGCTCCCTTATTGCTCTTTCCCTCGACTCCACTCTAAGCCCACGCCACCATTTGATGCTCAAGTGGGAATCGCATTATTCACATTGCTTTCTATGTACATGTTGAGCCGCCACACGTTTGCTTGGCCTTCTACTTGCCTTTCACTTTTCAAGTTTCATTGAAGAGATCCATTCCACATTTGAACCTGAGAAATCAACAAAACATATTCATCACCTGAGAACTAGTTTGTTTTTGTCTAATACAAATGCTAGAGGCATGTGATGTGTCCTTCAAGCAGACATTCAAAAGGCATAAATGAAAACCACTTATCTAGGATTTAAAACCGATGATAAAGTGGATTGAATTTCGTCCGAGGTTGATCATCATTATGACCTTCTATCCAAAGTTTATAGTACTTGTGGGTTTCTTAAAACGTATGCAGGTCCATCCTTCTAACCTTCTATACAAGGCAGAGACGGATTTAATGTGGGGGTGGCTGGGCTGTAGCCCCCCCCCCCCCCCCCCCTTAGGCCTAAACCGTCCCTGATACAAGGTACTCGTGAATCCCTCAAAATGTATGCAAATCCGACCATCTAGGTTGATCATCGCATAGGCCTACTATGTAAGGTCTGTAATACTTATCGTAGTCGTGGATATCTCAAAAGAAATAGGCTACATGTACAGCAGCTGTGCACAGCTGCTCTCACATGCAGGAGTGGGGTCTGCGATTAAAAGAATCGCGGACCCCACAGGCTGTGAGGCTGCTGTGCACGCAACTGACGCAAGCAGCATTTTTTATCTCAAAATGTATGCAGGTCAGTCCATCCAGGTTGATCATCACATGGGCCTACTATCTTATCTAAGGTCTATACTACTCGTGAGTCCCTTAAAATATATTGATAAAAAGTCGCGAAACAGAGACCCCATTTGCTGTTATAAAATGGAAAGCTTCTCGAATACTATTAACCAATCTCATAACATTTAAGATTGACTTTGTAACAGTTCATAATCCGAATTACCTAAAATACCCTTAATATAAATATCATTAATCCCCGAGTTCGCTCATCCCTCAACTCAGTCAAAGAAAAATGGAGATTCCAAAATGTAAGAAAATGATGCTTACCCGACTCGTTCAGTCACGGAAAATAACCTTTTCTGCTATATCCAGCAATGGCTGCAAGCAATCCGGAGAGAATTTCCTTGCAAACATGAAAGAATAACTAGAATTCGACACCCGGAGCTCTCGAATCAGTTTCGATGAAATCTCAGCGGGTCCATAAGTATATGGGTGCCCGTCCGTGCTTCCGGTCCAATTGACCCGAGTGAGAGTGTAATGGGTGCACCCATGTGGATCCTCCATTGACAGAAGTGTCGGGAAGTAATGCTCTTCCGGGTAACAAGAATCCAGATTGTGACATGGCAGCCTAAACTTCCGCCACAGCCTCCTGTCCTTGATTACGACCAATGCGTGTTGCCGGGTCAGGACGAAGAACTGAGATCCGACCCGGAACCGGTTGAAAGGTACCTCCGGTAGCATTACGTCTTTGCCCCTGGAGATGTACCTGTCCTTTAAATATGGATCGTCGTGTAATATTTCGATGAAGCTGCGGTACACAGGGATTGAAATTGAGGAAGATGATAACGTGGACTCGGTGATGGGTTTGATGAATAAAGAATTATACATAAATTGGAATGAGTGGAGGGGGATGCAGTTCGGGGAGACGAGGGCGAAGTAGGAATTTAAAGAGTCGTCAAGGAGGGCGGTGGCGAGGAGGCGGCGTGCGGCGGAGATGAGAGTAGGGGTGGCGCGTCGAGTGCGTTTCGCGGCGATGAAGCGGCCTTCAAATACGCCACCAGGAGGAGTAATTTTGGAGGAGGGATCGGCGTGGATATAGATATTGTAAAGTCCTTGGTGGTTGTTGAAGAAGAGTTGCCAAATCGGGGCAAAATGGAGATCTGAATTTGTAAGGAACAAGAAGGCAATTTTGGGTTTGAAGTTGGTGGTTCCTAGACGGCGGATGGATGCAAGTGTAGCACGGCGGAAGAGGGCGAGATCGTCAAGCTCGTCGGGGAGGGAGATTTGGGAATGTTTAGGGGGTAGAATTCTGGGTGCAAAGAAGAAAAGAAGAGGAAATGAAAGCAAAAGAGCAAATGACAAAACAAATGGTGTGTTAAACATAGCCACCCTATCCATAAACCCAAAATACTGTTAATCGAAATCAGATTGAAAGAAGAAATGGGGTGGCCAAGTGAGAGAGAGGAGGGAGATGAAATGAAATGAAACGAAACTGCAAAGAGACGAGAGAGAGAGAGAGAGAGAGAGAGACATGAGGACAAATGAACCTTTTACTTTGTTAAAAATTTAATTAAATTAATGTTTTAATTAAATGACACGGATAATGGTGAAGGTGGTTGGATCCTATGTTTGCTGTCTCTCACAAGTCACAACCAACCACTGTCCAATTTCCTCTAATTTATTTTCCTTACGAAATATCTATTTGAATGTTAAATTTTTAGACAATAGACAATTTTCATTACTCCGATTGAAAGGATATCCCTTGACAATATTGGTTGACAATCATTCCACATGAAGAGGGGCTCACGATTTTTTTATTCATTGTGAGCTCCCCTTCCATGTGAGTGATTGTCAACCAATGTTGTCAAGGGATGTTGTACAAGTAGCATGATTCTTTTTTTTTTTTTTGCTAATTTGACCATTTCTTTTGAGCATCACGTGCATGTTGCTAAGCTATAAACGGACATTTTTCATCAAGTGACGGATTGAGAACATAAGTAACACAAATGAAAGGGGGGATAGTGCCACTCATTTCAAATGTTTGGGAGTTTTGGAGGAATTTATCTTCATTTTAACAATAAATTACATATTGCTTCTCTAGTTACTATTTTTTTTTTTTTTTTTTTTGGGCGATAAATAGAAAATTATTTACTTTTTCTCGACAATGTCTTTTTCTTTGTGTTATAAAAAAGTTGCTAAGCCCTTGTTTGGGCTACATTTTTTCAAAAACTCATTTTTCTAAAATTCTTTTTCAACCACACGTTTTTAAAAAATCAATATTCTAAAACATATTTTCCCCAAAAATGAGTTTTAAACAGGGGCCAAGTTCATGTTCGGTAAAGCAAAAAAATTAGTTAAAATTTAAATTAATTTTCACAATAAATTTTATCTTTACGTTTTGTGGAATTCACAACTTTTTCAACTATATATTCGATTAACTTTTATCAAAATTTTAGTAAGTTTTGATTCTTACATAAATCAAACTGAGGTTAAATTAATTTTAAGCATATAAATTAAAATTTTTTTAATTTGACGGTCAAATAAGAGTTACATTTAGAACGAATAATGTACATATGGTACCCAACTGTTAATTTTTGGGGCAATGATATACGTACAGGGGTGGGATTACAGGGGCCTCACAGGCCCCTCACTATAGGGCCCTTGTTAGAAAAAATTTGACACAACATTATTATCATGGTTGTTAACTAACCGAGTCTATATATTGGCATCCGTGTTCTTTTTAGTCTAGTTTCTTGCAGTTTAAATAATTGATTAAAATTCAAGTTAATGTCAATAATTAATTTTAATTACAAATTTAACGAGAATTACAATTTTTATCAACTTTTTAATTCATATTTTATCAACTTTTATCAAAACTAATTTCATTATTTTCAATTATTAATAGTAACAAGTATAAATAAAATGATTGCATTTATTTGGATGCAAACGTGGTTGATACAAGTCAACGCAGGTAATCTGTACACACTTGATTTGCACCGCAATAGATCCGATCACCGCACGATTTTAAAAAGAAATAAAATGTAGGGCACGCTATTTGACCAAACAAAGCATAAATCGCGCACATCACACATCTGCCTCCCTCCGGCGCTTCAAATATTTTAAACGGATATTTGTATACACACTTCGATTAAGGCCCGTGGGTGTGGATCGAGTTGGATCAATTTTGAACCTAATTTGAAATCGATACCTACCATAGTTTGTTGAATCTCCAAACAATTGCGATCAAAATCGTCTGTCAAATCAAATTGTCTCAACTTGACTTAGCCCTATTTGTCTACCATAATTTCAAAATTCTTTTTTTTTTTAATTCATTGTCAATCATACATTTTCACAATAAAATATTTTGTACATAAACTAAAAAAAATTTCATACTTTTTAATTACACATTCTTAAAAAATTCACCATTTCAAAACTCATTTTCATTGAATAATGATAGACAAAACAGGGGCTTAGTTTGGTCTATTCAATTTGCTCAAGTCACTTTGGGCACCGTCACAATCTCCAAAATGCCATAATCATCCATCCGGTGATTGAAATCATTACAACCTCCCAAATTAGAATTGAAATATTTTGTCCAAAGTTTGTTGTCCACCCAATGAGTGACTTTATCACATCATTTTAAATTAACATATCAAATTTTTTGCTTACTGTCACTCGTGCTTAAAATTAAGTGACACTTTAATGTAAAATGATGTGTCAATCATTCATCAGGGGACTATATTTTGAACAACAGATCTCAACTTCCCTAATAAACAAGCACACAAGCCCCAATGACAATAATTGAATCAGCATCAACCTCTCATTTTCTCCCTTCATCAACATTTAGAAGTATGAACCAAACTTGCAATTATAATGAGCTGAGAAAATTAACTTCTTTGCGACTTCAAAAATCAATGAACCCACAAAGGAAGAGCATTTACCACCATACAATGGGTGGGTGGGAGTAGGGACAGATACAGGGGTGGCGAACTTGGGCGGCCGCTGTAGCTGGATTCGCCGGAATGTTCACTATGGCACCGGGTTGCAAAGACGTAGAAGGTGGAAGAAGAAGCCGGGTTGCAGTCGCAGAGACGTAGAAGGTGGAAAAAGAAGAAGAAGAAGGTGAACCGTTGGGCACTTGGATTGATGAGTGATGACATGGGCCTCTAAATGTTTTAAAAAATTAGGCCCAATAGACTGATAGAGGAAAGGGTCTAAAACTCTCCAAAACCGGCACAGAAGTGAAGAACCCTATTTCCATTAGAACCAGCAGCAGTTCTGTAACGACTCGGACCTCTCGCCCAAGCCGCTTCCAATTGGTACCAGGATTCCCCTTAAATCTCTCATATGATGGAGGTCTTGAGTTCGAATCCTAGGGAACGCAAAGAAATTCGTGAGGGGCTAAGTGGGCGCAGACTCACCTAAAACGGACAGTACGAAAGTTAGCGGTTTGAGCGAGAGGTCCGGGTCGTTACAAAAAAAATGCGCATTTTTTGTAACGATCCGGACCTCTAGCTCAAGCCGCTAACTTTTATACTGTCCGCTTTGGATGAACATATGTCCCACTTGGCCTCTCACTACTTTCTATCACGTTCCCCAAGACCAATTGGTACCAGGATTCCACTTAAATCTCTCATATGATGGAGGTCTTGAGTTCGAATCCTGGGGAACGTGATAGAAATCCGTGAGAGGTCAAGTGGGCACAGGCTCATCCAAAGCGGACAGTGCGTATGTTCTAGCGGCTTGAGCGCAAGGTCCGAGTTGTTACAAGCTCTGTCGAGTGAGTTGTGAGTGTTGTGGCCTGTTGCTGGCTGCCATCGGGTTACCGACGTCGACGTCGACGTTGACCTCCGCCCTCCACCATTGCCTGATGTCACCATGTGAGCCTCTCTCTCTCAATTCATGATTACTATGGATATGTGAATAATTAAAATTTAAGAGGCTGGGATTATGAGGAGAAGCATAATTTGATTTAAGGTAACTTCTTCAATTTGATTTATTTACTCGGACTTCCGAAATTTAATGGAGTGTACACGATTTTTAGTGGTGCTTCAGCTTTGGGTTTTGAATCTTCTGCTAGAGTTATAAATTGGAATTGTTAGCTTTGATTCTATTTGTTGTTTAGAAATCTAAATGATTTTAAGGTTTGTCGAATGGAAAAGCTTTTGAACGGTGATGTGATTATGCTTACTCTAAAGAGTAAATGATAGTATCTTGAAATGAAAATTATGGAAATGACTACAGCTGGGATAATGTGCTCTTCAATATCTTATTTGCATAAGAATGCAGTTTTTTGAGTTTACAGTTACGAAGTGAAGTTGTATCGTGTACTTTGGTTGTATTGGATTATATTTCGTATCTATATGAGTTTTAAGTTTTATTATATTTATATATTGATTGAAGAATTTTTAATATTTTTTAATTAATTATTAATAAATGATGTCTCTATTGTTGTCGTCGACGGTTGACGGTAGACAATTAACAACCGTCCTAGCTCACGACAATTTCTAGATTCGCCACTAGGTGGGAGAGAGAGAGAGAGAGAGAGAGAGAGAGAGAGAGAGAGAGAGAGAGAGAGAGAGAGAGAGCGCATGCTACAATAAGGTTTTGATCGCTCCATGAGAGAATTTAGGTTTGATCTTTAGGTTTTTTTTTTTTGCTTGGTGTCTCATTAATCACTGAACAATACCAAGGGCTACTACTTAATGATTAAACTTAAAGTTGTGTCTCAATAATCATGCTTCGTTTTATTCTTCCATCACTCAGATCGACGTCATTTGTTGAACCTAACGGATCTTCACACGTATCAAATAGATCTCTTACATGGACCATATTAAACATCCACCCAAATCCACATAAGCAAAGCGTGCTTGCAAAACACGATTTAGGCCGCATTTTCAACATCTTATCGTTGGAAAAAAAGCCCCATTATTCCCCAAATAAGATGTTGGAAATCTATTTTGTAAGCAAGCTTTGCTTACGTGGATTTGGGTGGATGTCTAACACAATCCACGCAAGAAATCTATTTGTCACGTGAAAAGATATATTGGATTCAACAAACAACATCGATTTGAGTGATGGATGAATAAAATAATTCGTAATTTAGTGATTATTGAGATACAATTTTAAGTTCAATTATTAAATAGTAGCATTTAGCATAGTTCAGTGACCATTGAATAGCAATTCTTGAGATGAAAAAATACAATAGAAGCTATACGTAGTCTTTGTCTGAGATTTCTCCCTCTAAGATGGAAATAATTCCTAATTTACTCTTCTGGGTTTTCTTTGTTTATCTTGTAGATGGCATCTGTGAGGTATGTATATACACTGGAGAATCTTTTTTTATAATAAATAAATAAAACTCATTTTCTTGATGGTTTTTAGTGCGTAAGATTTGTTTTGTAGAACTTGAAAAGATCCACGGAAAAAGAAGCAATGATAATAAATTTTCAGACCAAATTGATGAATCTGTATACGTTGATGACGAATTTGACGCTTCTGCTTTGTTGGAAAAAGATATTAATGCTTTCGAAAGGTTGGAGCACGAAATTGATAATTTTGATTAGTCAGAGGACCAAATTGATGTATCTGTATAATTGGAGGATGAATTTGATGCTTCTTTTTAGTAAGAGGAAGGAATTAATGTTATTTAAAGGTTTGGGGTATGAAATTATAAATTTGATTAGTCAGAGGACCAAATTGATGTGTCTGTATAATTTGAGGTAGACTTTTCAGTAATATGAATTCCGACTTAATCCTCAAACTATTCTAAATCGTCAATTTAATCCTTGTTCTTAATAATGTTACACAATCCTTAAACTTTAAACGATCATCAATTTCATCCTTCAACTTTTGAAGATCACCAATTTCATCCTTCAATTACTGGATAATGTTAAATTCATCCTTCGACTTACATTATCCTTATTTCCGTCCTTAAATCTTTTATGATCATAATTTTAGTTCTTCAACTTCGGATTAATGTTAACTTACTACTTTAAGAGTGTGTTTGATGTTGATTTTAATGATAATAAAATTTTTGAAATAGTGATTGATGAAAACATATGTGGTGGAAAAATAATGAAAAATTTTAGATTTGTGTGTAATATTATTTTATTTGAAAAATGTGTTTGAAAATGAAGAAAGAAAAAAAATGAAAATGAGAATGAAATGGAAGTCAAACGGGCCCTAACTTTATATATCCTAAGTGATTTTACCATGTATACAAAAAGTACATACATAATTTTAAAAGCTTGATCAACCAAGCTCAAAGCTTCCATTCATAAAAATAGGAATAACCTTATTATTTTCAAAATGACCGTCGTTATTATAAGATTGTGCTGCATCTCTTGTATTCTTATACATCTCTTAGAAATAAGAAAGCAAAAATAATTACTCATTCTTAATAAGCATTCATCTGAAAAGCACTACAAAATTTAGTCCAACATGAACAAAAACTGGACGTCCTAATCTAAAGAATGACCTGCACAACAATAGCGAGTAGGTCTACAAATGGTACATTTACAACACAAAAGGCTCCCCCTGCCAAGGATCGACTGGACGACTTGTATACGAAAGCTGCAAGGACGTTAATTTGCAGATGTAGGCAACGGCTAAGCTACTGAAATGGAACTAGACACAACAAACATCCTCGGAAAGATTTATGAACATTTCCTTATGTTACATAGAAATACCCAAGCACGGTCAATAACACAATCCCCTGACACCCTCGTGCATTGCAATTGTTCTAAATACAGTCCAAAATTTGATGGAACTGTGCCTACAGAAGATTTGCTTTAAAAAAGGGGCAGAAATTTGAAAAGATATAAATAGAATCACCAGCATTTTAGTGTTAAGAGAAGCAGATACATCCATGATTGCAAAGATGAGACTTGAAAGATCAGTTATTGAAAAATCCACGATTAATGGCATCAATGAGGGATACAACAGCTATACCATTCACCGTCTTCACCTCTTCCGGTTCTTACTTCTACTAGGTTTCACATATTTTCGACCTGACTTGTCACCACCACCACCACCACTGCCCAACGAGAAGCTCCCGCCCGCATTGAATTCTAGACTGGCTGATGCCTGAAATGGAGAAAGGTTCTGTGGAGCAACTTGATTTTGCTGGTCAGCAAATTGAAAGGGATTAGGTTGCAATGGCATTGTAGACCCAAACCTGAAGCCAGGGGGAGAAGGTGAGACGGTCGGTTGACCAAATAAAGGAACAGAAGGTGCAGACAACTGCATGGTATCCTCGGCCATACTGTCTTCTGCATTCATCTGATCATTACCAGCCGAGGCAGGAAAAGCAGGAGGATTACCAAATACTGGCTGCGTATGAGAAAGAGATGGTGAAGATAAGGTTGCAGCAGAGGCTGTAGTAAATGAGAAAATGGGGATTTGTGAGGCCCCAGCAGACGAATTAAATACCACTGGCGCAGTGCTTGTAGCTGCAAAGGAAGACAATGATGCACCAAAGGCAAATCCAGTGGATGGGGACGGAGAAGTAAAAGTAGAACCAAGAATAGGAGACTTGGGACTTTGCCAACTTGAACCAAATAAGTTCGTAGTAGGATTGCTAGAGCTAACCAAGTTGGTAGCTGAAGAGGAAGCCGATGAACTTGCACCAAAACTGAATATACCAGAAGTACCACTGCTGAAGGAGCTAGCAGCATTGATTCCCGATGTTGAAGCTGCAGAACTGCTACCAAAGCTGAATATACTAGGAGTGGCACCACTGGTAGAGCCAACTACATTGGCGGAGGAAGAGGAAGAACTGAGACCAAAACTAAATATTCCAGAAGTGGCACCGCTGCTGGAGCTAATGGCACCAACATCTGCAGCAGCAGCAGAACTCACACCAAAATTGAATACACTAGCTGTTGGCCCACTGCCAGGGCCAGCCGCATTGCTTTCAGATGAGGAAGCTGCAGAACTGAAACCAAAATGTATGTTTGTATTGGGCACTCGGGAATTGGCCAATGAAGATGCAAATGATGTATCGTTAGTGATACTGGAAGATGGCAAAGATGATCCAAATGAAATAGGCATGCTTTGAGTAACAGTGCCAGACACCAGAGATCCACTTCCACTACCAAAAAGAGAACCCTGAGAGAGGATATTTGCAGTTGAATTGACTGAAGATACAAGTTGAAAACTGCTACTTCCGGAGCTTGCTGCCATAATTGATGTCATGCTAGAATTTGAATTACTTGAGCTGCCAAAATTTGTATCTTTCTCTGCTTTTGTTTCCATATCTTTTGATTCCAAAATCGTTGGAGCTGATGTTAGAGACACTGCAGTGGGTGATGTATCCACAGAGGAACCAAATTTGAAAGCAGGTACAGCTGAAAATGAAGGTGCACCAATAGAGGTACTGGTGGTGGAACCAGTAGTTCCAAAGTTTGCAATGCTAGTTGAACAGGTAAAAAGGTTAGAACTCCCTATAGAGATCTGATTTGCATCACTTGTGGAAGCTGCAGTGGATGAGAAGGCGGGAGAACTTGAAACGTGGCCCATTCGATGTAGCAGGAAAAGCAGTTTCAGATTTACCATTAGTATCACCAGAAATCAGGGAATTTGGTTGGCCACCTTTATCTGAACCAAAAACTGACAGCTGAGCTCCAGTTGCAGCAGAAGCCACATTGATCAAGCTGCACATGCAAAAAGTTTAATTTAAAAAACACGCTTCCGAACTTCGCATGAAAAAATAAAGATAAATTTTGACCATGTTCCACTCAACAAATTTTCAGAACAAAATATCTGAATCTAATTGTTACGCTTCGACTTCTATTTTGCCCATTTAATTTAAATAGGGCATTAATTTAGCAAGTACAATATAGTATTTAGATATGAATCATCATTCACATTAAGCAGTCAAAAGTAAACTTATGTTTTTAACAAAGGAAAATTGGGTATGTTCAACCCATATGCGCATATATCCTCTATTACGATTTTAGATTTTGGAGGCAAATGACCCGTCATTCTCTACACATCCAAATCCTCTAGAAAAGAAAGATATAGGACCCTAAATTAACCATTACTGTAACCGAGAAGAACAAGCCTCATAATGCATTCATCTGCCATATCAACTAACAAAAGTAGTACGGAAAAGACTCGAATAATGCTGCATAAATCTTTTTCCTCATCCTCCACTTGTGACAGTTCCCTTGTCTTCCCCTTATGAAGGAAAAGAAAATTTGAAACAAAAGAAACTGAAACAAAAACGTAAAAAACAAGAGAAATGTAGAAAAAGGAAAAGAGTGAAGTTATGTATCGTAGGTCTCAACACCAGCCATTTGGCACAGAAAAGTAGCATCTTCACTTGGCTGAAAGGTTTATCACACTTCAGTTGTAGGAAGTTTAGGCATGCTTGCTTCGCTTGCTACCTTCTACAATTTTATTTTTCTAAATGTTAGGGTTGAGTTTAAGATAGCCCAAAAAAAGGAGTCCAAAAGGCTGAAGCTAGCGATAAAAAGGGCAAAATAATAAAGCGAAGACATCAGCCTCCTCAAGGATGACTTGAGGTGTGCACCTTGGTAAACCGAGGCACAAGCCTTTGCAAATTGTACTAAGGGCATATACTTTGATGAGCTTCACAAAAGCCTTTGTGTGAGGCTTGCCTCAAGGAGTAAACGCTTTTCAAAACAAAGGTTGGAACTCAATAGCAATTGTCAGCTACATAATTGACAGGCAGTGACTTACCTAGAGGAGTTTTCTGGTTTAGATTCTGACCAGGTAAATGGTCTTTTGCTTGATGATTCAGGTGTGGATGAAATTGTAGATGATGGAACCTCATTAACAGTTTTAGAGCTAAAACTAAACAAGGGATGCGAATCATTAGCTTCCTTTTGTTTGACAGCTGCAGAGACTAGTTGAGAGAGCACCACTGATTCTGAAGCTGTGCTGGTAGCATGTAAAGAAGAAAAAGCAGAGCCAGTACTTGGTCCTCCTTGGAAGACAGCATCACTTCCCATGTCACTTTTTTTGCTTGATACAGGATCCAGAACTGACTTCTCTTCTGAGAGAGATGTAGTTTGATCCAGCTTTAGTTCTTCAGTAGGTGAGGGCTTGCTAAGAAAGGTTTCCGTAGTCACACTCTCTTCAGAAAATAGTTTAGGTGCACCCCCATTGCAATGTATGTCATCATCCAGCTCAAAGGAATCCTGTAAAAAAACAGTAATAGAAATTAACACAGAAATAAATAAAATGATATAAATAGGACATCTAGATTTTCACAAAGGCAAGTAGTCAACTTTCAAACGACAAAGGAAAAAAGCACAATTGACCATGACCACCAACTACACGTAAATCCTCAAAACATACAAATTTAAACTGTGTTTTACAAAGAGAAACTGGATTGCTATAATCTCTAAATTTAAACCCAATAAAAACAACATATTAAATTTACCCAGCATGCAACTGATTGGATTGTTTACTGTACATAACTCAATTAAACAACACTTGCTTCCTATTATGCACCGACACAAACACATGTCTGACACGATACGTGTCGGATACTCTGATATGCGATTTTTTTTAAAAAAGTACCGACACGACACATCGCCCACACATTGATTAAATTTTTTAAAATTCTTCATTTATATAAATAAATTTAGTTTTATACTTATTATTAATTCTTCTTGTTGAAATCTATTAAATATAGTATCTATGTATTATTTACTAATGACTTTGAATTAAAATATATAATATTTTTAATAAATAATATATATATATATATATATATATATATATATTTATGGTGGAGTGTCCGAGAAGTATCGGTATCGACACGTGTCGGACACATACACGCTACCCTAGTTGAAGTGTCTGTGCTACAGAGCTTACTTCTTGTGCACTCATCCTAAACGTTTGTTTCCTTTGAGGAGGTTGAGCTGCAAAATTTTTATCAACAGAATCAAAAGCTTCAACACTGGGCCCAGAAGCTTTCGATGGTCCTGTGGTATCATTGTTCGTTGCAAGAGTCGACTTATCAAGAGGGATAGCAAAATCCTTTGGTCCTCTTGGTTCCACTATGCCTTTCGTTTGAGAAGCGAAGTCATGTACATCATGTAAAGTAACAATGGGCCAATCCTCCAACTTATGGCCATCATGGACATCTTGCAGCAACTTCGAGGATTCCACGTACTCCAGGCTCCTCAGAGCTTGTCCATGAAGCATATTTCGTGTCAATTTATCAGGTGTTTTCTCCCGCAAGGCAACTAGTTGAGGATCTGATGATTTTTCTTTCGGGCTTAGCTTTTCAAGATGCTGCAATATTCTTGAAGCCACCTCAGCGGACTTGGGAGGAACATGAGCGTAACTTGTGCTTGGAATGCTGTCATCCTCATTCTTTCGAACAGTTATCGAAAGTTTATGCTTTGGTTCATCCACTAATGGAAGCTTCTGCTTCAAAGATTCTCGAACACCATCAAAACCCATTACCACTCCACCAGCTGAATAAGGAATTCTAGGAGACAAAAGATTAGGTTTTTGTCGGATTCTCCGCAAGAGACTACCGGCTCCAAGATCATCATCTAATATTGAACTCCTTCGTTTTAAGCTCTGAAATGCAAATAAAATTCTGAGAAGGTTGAAGATAACTAAAAAAAAAAAAAGTAACTATGTAAACTTTAAAAGTCAAATATTACAAGCCACTGATATATACCACTTGCTTAGACAAATCATTCTCCAGTAGAGACCGAGATGTTGAAAGTGAGGATCCCCCATAACCATTAGTGGATCCACTTCCCTGAGAATTAACCAACATATATAACGTGTGCATCCATTAATATGGTATATTTTGAACTCCAGAAAATGCATGCATTTACTACACAGATATATTTAGTAACATAATTGAACCTTGAGAATAGCTGTTGAATTAACTCTGGGATATGGAGTACGAGCCATGTTGTAAATTGCTGATCTGCCTCGAGATCTTGGGGTTATAAAAATATTCTCTGGAAGCCCAACATTAACAGCAACTCTGGTTGTCGATGACATAACAGGTGATTTTGGAGTAAAAGGAACATTGCTAAGCAATCTAGCATCTTCCCTGCCAATTTGACTGCGCATCACCAACTTTGATGGTGATATCTTTGAAGGCCCACTGCCCATGTAAGCTTTTGCAAGTTCAGCTGGAGAAGCAATATCATCCTCAAGGACCTGGAAACATTTCTTCCAAACAAATATCAATGAAAACTCTTCTGGTACCTTATATTAATGCAATACTACAAGAAGAAATATTGCATACAAATTAACAAATGATACAAGTTTTGTGCATGTAAAATAAGTACACTCTATCGTACTCTCGAATTGGCTATAGTAGTATTGACTCCACGATATCTATCCCTCTCTTTTCTATCTTCTTCCAATGGACTACTCGAGAACTGTTGATGCCTTCCCAAATCGGATGCTAGCTCTGGTAATGCTTCTTGAGTTCTTTCGCCAACCGGCACTTCTTCAGCTCGTGAACGTAATAGTTCCGTGAGGCGTTCAATCTCAGATCTGCATCAATTTAGCTTTTTAATGACTCAAGCTCAACAGAAATGCAAACTTCAGGACCTAAAGATAGCATACTTGGTTTAAACATTATAAGATTTTGCATGTAACAAATAGCAAAAAGAGGATTCATTATAAAAAAAAGGAATTGGAGATAACCCGTAGACAAAGGCAAAGTTACACATAGTGAAAGATATTACACCTAGTGAATTAAAAAGTTAACTGAGGCATATGCTTGAGGCGTACACCACTCGAGGTTCAAACACCTCAAATCCAATGCCTTGAAGACTTGCAAATCGATTTTCAGAGGCTTGAGCCTCATGGCTAAGCTCAGTTGCTCCAGATTTGAGATTTTGAACATGACCTTAGAAAAGGGAAACAACTATTATATCAAAGAAAACCCTAGCAAAAATTTCAGCTGTCTAGAGCATTCTGCTCTCAAAACAGACATTGTGCATGTACACATGCAAACGACATGTTCATGACTGGTGACATTTTTCCAGAGCCTTACCTGGTGAATGTCTTCTGCCTTAACAGTTGCTCAAGCTCAGATATCCCACCAATGTCAGAGTGATTTACTGGATGACTACTATTACCACCTGCAGGTTCTACTGGGCCAGATTGAAACTTCACCAATTACAAAAGACATAAAAAAAAAATTTCATCAGCTTTAAGAGCCATAATGGAAATCCTCAAGTAAATGAAACAGAGTAGCACAACTTAATATGAATAAAAAAAAATGTAGGGCTTCAAAATGCACAGTTTCTTGTGACAATTGATATATTAACTTTCAATTTTTTAAAGTGTAGGGACACTTTTTTTATTCTTTTATAGTCTTTCATAATTGCATGGGCCTTTTTGCAATTAAAGTTAAAATTTCATGGCCCTTTTTGCAAATAAAGTTGTCTTCCCACAGGTCTCAATCTAGGTTAATAAAAGTCTGTTTTGCTGCCCAATTACCCTTTTGACTAAAAAATAATAAAGCACATATTGCCTCTTTAACCTTAAAAGAAAACAGACATCAAAAGAAGTACCAATTATTCTAGAATCACCCATCAGCCTCTTCTCCTCCTCCACTTCACAGATCCACCTCTGCCTACTCTCACATGTCCCAGATCTGTCACTCCCTCTCCCCCTACTCACATTTTCTTCATTGATCAAGCTTAGCTCATCTTAGATTCTCAGTAATTTCTCCTTTTTCTCTTGACAAACATGTCGGCTCCATGTATCCAGCGGTGAGACTGCTTGAATGAAGGAAGGAAAAGGGAGGGCACACCAGGTGGTGCTTCCAACACGTGTCCACCATGTGTCCGGTTAATAATCGCAGGAACTCCTTTGATAACACGGATTCCTATTTCCCTATTCACTCGGTTTTTGGTTCATAATCATTATGTCGGATATTAATTAACTCTATAGAAGAGTTATCCCCTAGGAGGTCTTCCTCCACTAGAAGGTTTTTTCAATGCTAACATCAAGAAATGGAATAGTCGAGAATCCCTGCGTCGTTATCAGACACGTGTTAAAAACCGACACTCCAGCCTCTCCATCATGTCCATGCTTCATAGCTCTGCATCAGCAGACTTTTCTTTCTATATATAACTGGGTCTACAAATATTGTTACTTCCATATCCAAATCGTATCAACTTTTGCAATAAGAACCAGTATCAGAAATCCCAATTGGAAAACGTATTGTACATCCTATTTTCTTCAAATTTCCAAAAATACCATAATAAAAATACTTCTGAAGGCGTCCATAAGACAAGATCAATAAGCAATTAACATCGGTTTACAAGGTGTATGATTACAGATACAAATCACAACTCAGTGACATTTATTATACTCAGATCTTCATAGTGAGTTGAAACATTTGTTCATTGATATAAATGCCCGGCACTATCAAGAGAGTTCACATAAGTGTTGATCAAGAAGAATTCTTCTGCCTTATCTACCAATCCATGAATGTGAAATACTGATAGACAGCACATCATTGATCTGATCAGTTTAGACATTACTTCCTGTCTCATGTTATTGACGCGTTTTGGATGTCTTGTGTAAGATGTCACCACCTAAAAAATTGTCCATTCAAAGTTGACAGTAGAAATTGAGGGAAAAAACGATATCTACATATTGCAACTCATTTTGATAAATGTGACGAACATGTGGGGTAGAGATGAAATTTGAAATTGTAGTGGTGAGGTGTCAATAGGATTCTTTTCCTAAACTTGGTTAAAAGGAGGAGATGATGAGCCTCTATTTGAGCCCCATTTTCTAAAAAATCATTTTTCTCCAAACTCATTTCCTACATAAACTCTTCCAATAAAATAATTTTCCACGTAAACACATAAAAATTTCATACTTTTTAACCACATTCTCCCAAAAAAAAAAAATACTATTACTAAACTCGTTTTCACCAAAAATGGGGCTCGAACAGGGGCTAAATAACATAGGTGGAAGGAATATCTACAACTCATGAGAATCGGTGCAACTCAGCGATAAAGCTTCCGAGGAAGTAACAGAAGGTGTGGGCATGCACTGGTGTGAGATATGCCATACATAGAATGTGCGTTCTGAACAAAGTATCACTCACACGGTTCCAACTTATCTTATTATATTATTTGCATTCTTCAAAAGTTGACAACTTCTCTATGGAAAGATTGAACATATTTCGAATCCTCATCTGAAGATAAACTACTTCTAAGTAAATAACAAGTGACGCTCCATTTTTTTAAAAGTACTCCAAAATTATGCAAGGCTCATTAAGAACCTCAAAGTTTACTCTTTTAGTTCCATTTGCTAAGTTTTATGCGTAGACTTGCTGAGGTGCACATCTCAGTGCACAAACTTTGGCCCACCGGAGGTATGAGATGCTTTTTACTCTTTCCTATTCTGAAATTTTTTGCCTTCGCCTTTTGAGCTTCATATTCCAGAGAGATTTGAAGGGTTTTTTGAGTTGTTTTAAACAAGACTCGCTAGTGAACTAAAAAGAAAAATTCTAAGACTAGAGAAGAGAACAGGTGAAAAATCATTTGTGTAATAGCCTTCTACAAATGAAGTATGATACTCCGAACCCCACAGTCAGATCCATGGACAGATTGAAGTTGCGAAAAGTGTGACTTCAGTCACTTCACTCCTCTTTCTTTTATATATATATATATATCTAACATGTTTGTGATTATATTACGGAACATCTTTTAATAACATATTACTTTTAGATCTTAAATAAAGCCCAATTCACCATTTCCCATCAGTTAGGCAAGACGGGTTAAATAAACAAAATCAGTAGATCCGATAATCATGTCGCGGGCCTATGTATCAAGGTCAACTTTCTAAACAAACAGTCTAGTGAAGGAGCCATCTTCTCCAAATCCAACTCCCAAATTTTCTTATTACTTTTCTATCCATTTTTAAAAAGACAGAATGTAGATGATCCGTATTGAGCACTGGTGTGACCAACATATAAGTAAGCTCAACTGCGATACTGAGTTAAAAAATTTAGCAATCTATATAAATTCATATTTTGAGAATGGAAATAAAAGAGTTTAAAAGCCAAAAGAAATACAACTTTCAGGACAAGTAAACATGTATAATAACACTTACAATAGGAATTGCCTCCTGAAGCCCATTGCTCGATTCATTATTTGCCTCTGCAACGGATAATAAAATCAATCAGGTCTCACTCAGACATAGTAATAAACTTCACACCTCCTGATGTATCCCATAAATAGGCCATGTCTTAATTATCTTATTTTAGATCATAAAAAGAAATGATAAGCCACCTCCTAGGAAGAGAAGTCACATCAGACAGTCACCGTGAATGTGCTTGCCCATGGAAATAAATAGAAATAGCATTATTGAATCATGACTCCTTCAATATAGACACTTCTTTATTGTGAAAAAACTGCACCTATTTCGCGGCAACGACGACTACGACAACAACAACAATAATAGTAATAATAATGTATGAAATAGAAATATGTGGTGGCAGCTATTGCAAAGATCATAAAAATGTGAAACATAGCTTAAATGACAAAAGCAGCATTGCCATACATAAGCGCATAAATAAATGTAATGTCATTTCTTTGGGAAGCACACAAGATTAAGCAATTGAACTTCGAATTGAAAGACCTATAAGATTGTGCAATACGAATCACTTAAGAAGTGGTAAAAGGACAGAGAAAACTGTGTGCCAGTATAGTAAAGGCGAATTCATTTTTTATTGGTAAATTAATTTTAACCTAAATTTCTAAAAACGACAAACCTTCAGAAATTAGAACTTCTTCATTTCCCTAATTAATACCGAGCTCTAGTCACTCACATAAATAAAATGAATACTACCTTTAGTATTAATCTTAAACTAGCAAAGAAAGATTCATTTCATTATAAATAAACAAACAACAAACTAATTCAGATACTCGAAACATATTGTCATAGAACTTGGAAGAGCCAGACCCCCAAAAGCTAGCCATTGAGGTTGGAGAACTCAAGCCTATATAAACCACACAAAGGAAGCTCATACTTCATATATGGGATTCAGGTGCCTATACGCCCCAATGGGAACCATGACAAACAACCAGGCTTCGAACTCGGCATAGCATCAAGTAGGGGCCCATACATCCTAAGTGGTAACCAAGATCAGAAGACATGATGCCTGCTGATACCATTGTCATAGAACTTGGAAGAGCCAGACCCCAAAAGCTAGCCACTGAGATTAGAGAATCTAAGCCTATGTAAACCACACAAAGAAGCCCATATTTCCGATGTGGGATTCAGGTGCCCATACACCCCTGATGGGAACCATGACACGCATATGTTGGCTACAGGGTTCAAAGAAAAAAAAATCATTCACCAAATATCACTCAAAGCCTAGCAATTCACCACCTAACCAAGAGTAAAAAATCCAATCAGAATGACTCCACAAAACACATGCAAATATGGGAGTAAGTAATCAAAATGTTTAAAAAGTTAAACGTCAAATCAAAATTTTCCCACGCAATTGAATAAAACGAAACTAACATACCAAATCGCGAGACCAAAAAAGAAAACCGCTTTCTGGAGAGAGAAAAAAAAATCACACTGGAACGTATACCTGGTGGTTGGGGAGGACGTGGGAGGCGTTTGCGAAAAACGGAGGCAAAGAAGCGGTGAGCCCCATAAGAGATGAGCTTGGAGGCCGGGTCCACCACGAGCTTATTCAACCAGCTAGAGTTGTTATTGTTGGTGGCGGCGGTGGTAATTCCTCGGAGAGCAGTTGGGGGGCGATCGTACGGCGTCGTATGGTGGGCTCTACGGAACGGCCTCCTGCGGAACTTTCCTCCCACCCCTTCTCCTCCTCCGCCATCGTAAGAGGAAGCGATGCCGTCTGTGTTGGTTGTTACTCCTCTTTCGCCCGCCGTCGCCATTTGAAAATGAAGTCTTGTGTAGGGTATGAAATTTAGAGAGGGAAAATATAGAGAGAGAAAGAGAAGTCGAATATTAGGGTTTCATTCTTCATTCTTTGGGAGGACACGGAAAGCGATGCTCGTTGATTAAAAAATTGGGATAATAATTCAAATTAATATGCCCTATTTGATAGTCATTTTAAGAAGAAAATATATTTTTGAATAATTAATTGATAGAAAATGTATGATTAAAAATTAAAAAAAAAATTTTGAATTTTCGTATAATATTATTTTATTAAAAAATATATGATTAAAAAAGAAAGAGAAAAATAACTACTAAATAGGGAGCGTGCAACATGTTGTCCAATTTTATTTTCCATTTTACTTTTTATTCAATTAATTCTTGATACGACATCATTAATTTAGGGGGTGTGTACTGTTATTTATAACATTATTAATTGTTCAACCATTTAAACATTTATTTGGCAACCATTATTGGGATAAAATAAAATTTTAAATAATTATTTTTAAGTAATATGTGATTAATAAGGAGGAAAATATTTTATATTTATGTGCAAAATATTTGTTTTGTGTAAATGCGTGATTAAAAATGAGTATGTAAAACAATGTTTGAAATGATATTTATCAAACAAGGGCTAAGAGACTGTTTGGAAGCCATTTTTTGTATCAAAAAATTCATTTATTGATCGTTAGTTATGCAGCAAGTGGGCCCCTGTGTGAGAGGAAGAGTCAACAACAGTGACTAGGCCTCCTCCAACAGTAGAAAATTTCATTAAAATGGGAGAATAATTGACTTCCAAACAAGGGCTAAATTGGTGCGATTTTTACACTACTAGTCAATGTTGAAATTAGGAAATTATTTATAAATGTTATAAAAGTAATATTTGAATATGAATGAATATTAATTTAGATTTAATACAAGCGAATATATACGTGATAATGAATGTTAAATTGTTTATTTAATTTTCAATTTAGCGAAATTAGATGTTAATTAGCATACATAGACGTAATTAACAAGATGTATTCTCGAATGTAAAATTCTAATTAACTTATAATTAGAATTAATAACACTGAAATACATAAATAAAGATGAATATTAATTAAATAAATGTTAATGTTAATTAATTGAAAATTAGTAATAAGGAATTCATACGTAATGAAAGCATACATGTCAAATAAATTGTCAAATGTACATGTACATTGATGGTAATTAAATTATAAAATAAAAATTAAATACATATTGAACAATGAAAAGTAAAGTATTATTGAAATAATTAAATTATAGTAGGCTTGGAAAACGTCCAAAAATGACTATCACTTGATGTGATATTTTATATATTATAGATTTTACAAAAATACCATCAATCATTATGTCAGATCAATATTTTCTTATTTTAATTTTCAATAATTATTTTTTTATGATAAATTACTTTATTAAAAATTATGTTAGTATTAAATTTATATTTTATTTTAACTAAAATATATTTTTATTTATTGATATGTTAAAAAACATTAAACTTAATATCTCAATTAAATAAATAATCAAATGTTATTTGAAAATAATAATCAAATTGAAATAAAGTTAAATCGCTAAATAATAAAAGAATATAATAGGAATTAAAATGTGTTGTAATATAAAATGGTTGACAAAATAAAAATTATGAACACTTTAAAAATCACACTAAATGAAGTGTTACACCAAATTGGTGTAGAGATTTGATATATGGTTGGAAATGCCACGAGCCTTATATAGACAAATTCAAAAATAATTTATAAATTGATCCAATTTTTTTTTCATCAACATATTTAATTGTTTTACAAGTTTTATTAATTACTCATTTTTATCTATTTATAAATTAAATTGTTCACAAATTCTTTTAAAACGGAGACTAAAAAGGAAAAGAGACAATTATAGACATATTTAACTTATTATTATTAGATATATAAATATATTTTCTCATTTTAAAGATATAGCCCATGTTTGGTAAGGATTTTTTAAAATTCATTTTTTGCATAATCATTTTCAATTACAAATTATTCCAATAAAATAATTTTACATGTAGACTCATAATTATTCTCTACTTTTTAACTACACATTTTCTAAAAAAAATCACTTTTCACGAATTTTTTTCTCAAAAATATACATCAAACATGTCCATATAGAGATTTATAGAACTTTATATGGAAGGTTTAAAAAATAAAAAAAAACCTTGAATGTGTAATGCCAAATTATTTTTGAGAAAATAATTATAGAACGTTTTGGTGAGAGTTTTAAATTTTACCCTCCTTTTGTTCCATACTAAGTGCTTGTTTCGTAAAAAAAAATTCTTAGAAGTTGTCGGAGACTGGTTTTCCAAGCCAATTAATTGATTTTTGGAACTTTGTAAGTCGTCTTTTTTGACTAGCAAACTCACAAGTGGGATTTTCAGTCAAATATAATAGCTATATTTTGACTTTTAATCCATTCAATAATCAGAACCAGAGCTTAAATTTTAGGAAGAATTGCAATAACGATTACGATCCGAACCTTTCAAACAATTGCAGACTTTCCTCTAACATTCCATTTGTTGCAACCGTCACACATAAACTCTCGAAATGTTGCGATTGAAGCCCAATGAATGGATTCCATCCAAATATCCGTTAGTTGACAAAAAAAATTGTAAGAAATTGAGTTTGACAATTTTTTTTTAATAACTTTTAAAAGGGTTTTAATGGTAGTCTTGTATTTATAATATTATCTTCTAAAAACTAAGAAAGTAAATAGAATAAAATGTAAGAGTCGTGCTACAGGAATCGCGTGGTTGATCGCAGGAGTGAACGCACACTCACATATAGAAAAATATTATTTTATTCACATGAGAACCGCACACTCGTATGCGGTCACCCATGCGGGTTAAGTAGCATTTTTCATAAAATAACTATCTATAATTTTTTCACCTTCCCTAACCCCAACCCTTGAAATCGAAATCAGACCACCCCAGAATTCTGTCATAAAGAAACGAACTTAAACAATAATGCACAAGAACGATTATTCTCCAGCCACGCGCTATTGTTGCTTTTGGAGTTTTAGGTCAGCGTAATTTGATAATTCATATGTGGATTTCGACAGTAGAGGAACGACGGAAAACTGTCAACGATGATTGGTGTGGTAAGGGAACAAATGCATTAAAGAAAGCGAGAAAATGGTTAGAGATAGTGGTGGTCCAAAATGGAATACATTCATCCGTCGGTTCAACAAGAGCGTGTGGTGCAAGATCGAAAAATTCCAATATAATCCCTTGAATCATGCATTGAACTTCGATGACGACGGGTAGGGACAAAATGGTCAATTATGTGTTTGTGTGCACGGGGTAGCATTGAGAAGGCTAGAAGTGAAAGTGATTGAGATAAGGAAGCCAAAGTAACTATAAATTGTTAGGCGATGGTTTTTGTTGTGCGAGGGGGTGACGGTGGTTAGCCGTGGGCGATAATTGCTATTGACAAGAATAAATAGATGGATAGGTTTTAGAGTGGCAGTGGGTTGAGGGAGGATGAAGAAGATCTACAGTCATTTTTATTTTCAACTTATCTTAGTGTAGTAAATGGAATATTACTATTTTACCCTTTACAAAAATATAAAAAATGAGGTCAAACTCAATTTCTTGGTCAACTAATAGAAATTTGGATGAAATCCGTCCACTAGGGCTTCAGTCACAACATTTCAAAATGTTAAAAGTGACGGTTGCAACGAGTGAAATGTTAGAAAACATTCTATAGTTGTTTGAAAGGTTTGGGGCCTACGCAACTATTATCCCTAAATTTTTATTAGGTTTTTAATTTGTCAACTTTCAATTTTAACCACATCTTTTATGAATTCACAACCTTATCATACATTATTTGTAAAGAATTTTAAAATTCATCGTTATATTATAGAAAACAAATTTCAAAAATAACTCTATAATTTTAAAAAACAACAGGACGAGTCTCTATATCTAGCAATTGTTCGATTCACATTTTTTTTAAAATACATTTTATTTTTCAACCATACATTTTTCAATAAAAAAAATTACACACGAACCTAAAGTTTTTCCTTATTTTTTAACCACATATTTTCCATCAATCTACTATTCTAAAATGCATCCTTAACATTTTAATGGGGCTCAAACGGGTTACTCTTTTATAGGGAAAAAAAAAAAAAAAAAAAAAATAAAAAAAGGCATAAAATTGAATTTGCATTACAGACACCTCAACTTTAATCTTTGATATTGCCCCTAACAAATAAATATTGTTCTGTTTTCACTAGCCATCAAATCCCTTTGAAACATACAATAACGTTAATTAAAACTTAAGGAGGCGTTCTCTTTACCGTTTTCGGGCTGTTTTCTATTTTCGATTTTTCAAAATGATGAAAACGCGTTTTCGAAAACGATTTTTTTACACTGAAAATAGCCGTTTTCAGTGAAATCAAGCCAAAAAACAAAAACACGGGAATGAAAAGTTATTATCCCTGCTCCTTCCACAACCTGTATCCTCCTTATCTCCTCTCGCTGGTTTCTCTCTTCCAACGTCGGTGATCACCACTGCCACAGTCTAACATCTATCCATCTCGCCACCAGAAAGACTCAAACACGCAAATCATAGATTGGAACCAGAAGCAAAGAAGAAAAAAAAAAAAAAAAGGAAGAAAAGGAGTCACACCCAAAATCGCACCCCGACCACAATTGCACCCAAAATCACACCCAATTGCCGCACACAACGCACCCAACCACTACCGCAGCCAAAATCGCACCCAACCACTGCCACAACCAAAATCACACCCAACCACCGTTCACAAAGAGGGAAGGAGAAGAAGAGAGAGAGACACAACGGCAAGGACGGGAAGAAGAGAGAGAGACGCGACGAAGAGAGAGAGGGTGGAAGAAAGACGTGGAATGATTTAGGAAAAAGAGAACGTGTTTTCCATTTTTAATTTTGGAAATGATTTTCCAAAATGACAAAAAAAACGCATTTTCAATAATTTTAAAACAGACACTCAAAACACAAAATACACAACGAATTCAAAACACAAAACACGAAACAGAAATACGAAGAGAACGCCACCAAATTTTCTCATTTTCACTCGTACATTTCATGGGATACATAATTTTTACCAAATTTTAAATGATATATTTTATTAAATTTTACAAAAAAATTAAATTTTATCCAAACCAAATAGAGCGAATATTCACTCCCTCTGCCAAAACCCTACGAAATTGCAAAAATACAAGTACAATTATCAACATGTATAACCATACGTACAACTAAAAGTCATACAACTTGTAACCTCGGTATCTATTGCATACGTACAAAAATGTTGGGTCTGTTTGATTCGTTTAATTTGTCATGGAACTAGGAAAATATTTTCCTAATTCCTACTTTTGACTGTTTGATTAGTCAAATTTGCCATGAAAAATGTTTGCCACCAACTTCTAATTTATAATCCCTTGAAGCACAAAAGTAGGAAAATATTTTCCTATGATTTTGGTGGGAAATTGTTTTCCACCTTATTCGGTATTTTTTTTTCTTTTTTTCTTTTTGACTTTTTGGCAATAGAAACATATTCTAAATCCAATGGTAAAATTTTTTATCCATTTAATTGACAATTTGCATCAAAACGTAGCCAAACGAACGTAAAAAATTTATGAAAATATTTTTTTATTTTTTTTACTTTTTGGCAATCCAAACAAATTTTAATATAAATTGTAAAAAAATTATCCCAAAAAGTAATCGTTTGCATGAAAAATAAAGTTAAACGGATTAGGTGGAAAATTATACCAATCAAACACCATTAATTACAATTCCCTCTAAAACAAATTTTAGGCAAATCACTTCCCTACCAAATATTTTATTTACCATCAATTTTTCATCTTTCTATCAAACGGACCCTTAATTCCTTGTATGCCCCCTAATCTTCACTGTTTAATTAAATTGTAAAATTTTAATTCAAAGAGAGTACTATCCATTATCTATGTGATTGGATTCATTTTATAGTCGTCGTTATTGTTGTAGTATATATATAAATTTTTTAAAGAATTATTATAATATAAAAATTATATTTCAAGATTGAATGTTCTCCAACACAAGAACACTATATTAGAAAATGATGAATTTGATGAAATCGTTCCTCAAATTTCGTTGGAGTACCGAACCAAAATACATTTTTATTAGGTGTAATCCGTTGAACATAAATTCAATTTTTCTCAGCGTATTTTGACTTGTTCACATATATGCAGATCATTCTCTAAATATATTTAAATGATTGGTGACCCAATTAATTCAAAATTCTTTTATCTGTCATTCTTTTTTCCCCCCTTATAACCTACTTTACGTCTTTTTTGTACAATCATCTGAAAATTTTAAGGGATTCCAAACTTTTTTTTCCTTTTTTTTTTTTTTTTTTTTTTTTTTTTTTTCAAAAATCGAAAGACTATTGTCTTATAATACTAAAGAACGCTCTATTGCGAGAAATAAAATTGGAAAAATGAAAAACTGGGAAAATTATTTCTTAAATATAAACAATTACAACTCTAATATGATTAAAATAATATTTGTCTGACGATGATAATATTACAATGACAAATTAAATTCATATTAATATGTCAATTTTATATTATTTTTTGTTCTCGATATTTTGATATTGGATGGATTACCATTGTTATTAAATTAAAGAAACAAATACCCCATTCTCATTTTCCCCAAAATTCATTTTTTTCTTTCATTTCAATCACATATTTTTCAATAAAATAATATTACACGAAAACACAAAATTTTTCCTTAATTTTTAACCACACATTCTCTATCAATTAAATATTCAAAATTTATTATTTCCTCCAAAATGGGAATCAAACAGAATGTCGAAATACATATAATACACAAGATGGTTTGTCATTTGACAAAATTATATTTTCTGTAGTAATTATAATCAATGCCGTCTGTTTAATTAAACGATCGAGAGGGATGTATTGGTTGAAGCAAGTGCTCTCCTTGATTAAAATACAAAAAAATATATATGCTATAATGTCAATTGACGTTTTTTTACGTTTCCAGAACTTTTTGATTTTTGATTTTTTTTTGTTGTTGTAATAAATTAATTATTTTTAATTTCATTTGCAGCATATTGCATTTAAAAAATAATTTACTTGTAAATTTTTTACCCTTTGATAGCAACAAATTCTAAAGGTATTCTGTCATTTTTCAACCTGCGAAAGTTATTCGTATGTCCTCTAAAAACATTCTCTTTTTAATTACATCAGATTCCTACTCCTTTGATGCCAAGTCTGAGACTGTAATTCAGTAGACCTTCAAAGAGTGAGCTGCGTGACTAAGGATCCATTTGGTAAGACTTTTAAAAAGTAAAAAATTATTTTTGAAAATAAGAAGCTCATATTTATATAATATTCTAAATATATTTTGTCAGTTGATCTAAAATATCTTCCTTGAGAAGCAAAAGCCCAGCCAAATAACCTCTTAGTCGTTCGCGTTCAAGTTATTTTGTTCAATACATCCAAGAACTCACTCTAATGATTAAACAAAGTGAGATGGAAATGAAAATGATCCATGAGACCCCAACCATCAAAATATTGATTAACAGATTATTTTAGTGCGTTTTTGACGTCAAAGAACATTTTAGTGCTTGTACATTGACTAACAGATTATCTTCGATTCTTTAGGAAATTGTCTATTGATTAGGGATTGACGTTCTTGATGTCAAAGAAAATTTTAGTGTTTGTACGTTGATTAACTGATTATCTTCGATTTTTCAATAAATTGTCTATTGATTATTGATGAACGTTTTTAATGCTTGTATATAAACAGAGAAATAGAATGGAAAAATGAATCATATGGATCCTACTTTATCTTCACATAGACAATTGATTGGCATGAAATCTTTATGGACAACTAACTTTCTATTTCTCACAAGTGCAGCAAAAGTTTGATTACATGCAACCATCAAGTTGAAGCTACTGGATTTCTTTTGTTTCTACCTTGTCTCTTACATTACTAAGACCCAGTTCAACAATCAATAAGTGTAACAAATCAATAAAATGAAAAACTATGATCAGAATTTTGTTGACATACGAGATGATCGACACTTATATTGGCGGAGCCCACTTTTTGGGGACTTTTTTATTCAGGCGTGACACACGCGCATGTGAGATGATGTCAATCATTATGTCAACAAAATTCGGGAAAAGTAGTATAATTCTTTATTTATAAGCAAAAATATTTCAATATTTCATCCTTCAACTCATGAATAATGTGAATTTCATCCTTTAACTTTTCTTTATCCTCAACTTCATCCTCAAACTATTGATAATGTATAATCCGTCCTTCAACTCCTTTATATAACCAACTTAATCCTTCAACTTCTTAATAATGTGAATTTCATCCTTTAACTTTTCAATATCCTCAATTTCAACCTCAACCTCAACCTCAAACTATTTAATATCGTTATATATGTCATTCAGCTTTTCAAGATCTATAATTTAATCCTTCAACTTCTTACAATGTTAATTTTATCCTTAAAACTTTTCAATATCCTCACTCTCATTCTTTAACTTATGAATAATGTGAATTTCATCCTTTACTTTTCAATATCATCAACTTCATTCTCAAACAATTTAATAATGTACAATCAACCTTCAACTTTTTTATATCGCCAATCTAATCCTTCAAATTTTTAATAATGTTAATTTCATCCTCAAACTATTTAATAATGTTATATCCGTCCTTTAACTTTTCAAAATCATCAATATAGTCCTCAAACTTTTGAATAATGTTAATTTCATCCTTTAACCTTTCTTTTTAACAATAGTTTTTGCACATTGGCGCCACATGATTAACCCATGTGGCGATTTTACCATGTATCCAAAAAGTACATATTATAAATTAGTTTTTAACTTTTTTAAGATCAACCAATCCAAGCTTTCATTCATAACGATGGGGATAAGACCTTTATTCTCAAAATGATCATTACTAATAGATTGTGCTGCATCTCTTGTATTCTCAAATATCTTTTAAGAAGTAAAAAAAAAAAAAAGCAAAAATAATTACTCATTCTTAAAAAGCATTCATCTAAAAAGCACTACAAAATTTGAGTCCAACATAAACAAAAACTGAACACAGAAGATAACAAAACTGGACATTTTAATCTATAAAATGAACTGCACAACAATAGGAAGCAGCTCTACAAACAGTACATTTACAACACAAAAGGCTCCCCCTACAACTAAAAGATACAAGAGGATCGACTGGAAGGCTTGTATATACAAAAGCAGCCAGGGTGACAATCTGTTGATGAAGACAACAGCTAAGATACTGAAATGGAACTTAACATACTTCCTTGGAAAGATTTATGAACAATTCCTTTATGTTACATAGAAATACACAAGTGCCGTCAATAACACAATCCCCTGACCCAGTGGACATTGCAATTTTTAACACAGTCCAAAATTGATGAAATTGTGCTAACAGAAGATTTGCTTTAAAAAAAGGGTGGAAATTCGATGCATGATACAACAGCTATACCATTCACTGTCTTCCCTTCTTCGGGTTCTTACTTCTATTAATTTTCACATATTTTCGACTTGACTTGTCTCCACCACCATGGCTCCATAAGAAGCTCCCAGCAGCATTGAATTCTATACTAGCTGATGCCTGAAATGGAGAAGGGTTCTGTGGAGCAAATTGAAAGGGATTAGGTTGCGCTGGCACTGTTGACCCAAGTATGAAGCCAGGGGGAGAAGGTGAGACGGCTGGTTGACCAAATAAAGGAACAGAAGATGGCACAGTTGACCCAAACATGAGGCCAGGGGGAGAAGGTGAGATGGTTAGTTGACCAAATAAATGAACAACAGAAGGAGCAGACGACTGCATGGTATCCGCGGCCATAATGTCTTCTGCATTCATCTGATCATTACCAGCTGAGGCTGCAAAAGCAGGTGGATTACCAAATACTGGCTGTGTATGAGAAAGAGATGGTGAAGATAAGGCTGCAGCAGAGGCTGTAGTAAATGAGAAAATGGGGATTGAAGAGGCCCCAGTGGACGAATTAAATAACATTGGTGTAGTGTTTGTAGCTGCAAAGGAAGACGATGATGCACCAAAGGCATATCCAGTGGATGGGGACAGAGAAGTAAAAGTAGAACCAAGAATAGGAGACTTGGGACTCTGCCAACTCGAACCAAATAAGTTAGTAGTGGGATTGCTAGAGCTAACCAAGTTGGTAGCTGAAGAGGAAGCAGAAGCCAATGAATTTGCACCAAAACTGAATATACCAGAAGTACCACTGCTGAAGGAGCTAGCAGCATTGATTCCCAACGTTGAAGCTGCAGAACTGCTACCAAAGCTGAATACACTAGAAGTGGCACCACTGGTAGAGCCAACTACATTGGCGGAGGAAGAGAAAGAACTGAGACCAAAACTAAATATTCCAGAAGCGGCACTGCTGCTGGAGCTAATGGCACCAACATCTGAAAAAGCAGCAGAACTCACACTGAAATTGAATACACTATCTGTTGGCCCACTGCCAGGGCCAACTGCATTGCTTTCAGATGAGGAAGCTGCAGAACTGAAACCAAAATTAATGTTTGTACAGGGCACTCGGGAATTGGCCGAGGAAGATGCATATGATGTAATGTTAGTCATACTGGAAGATGGTAAAGATGATCCAAATGAAATAGGCATGCTTTGAGTAACAGAGTCAGACACCAGAGATCCACTGCCACTATGAAAAAGAGAACCCTGAGAAAGGATATTTGTAGTGGAAGAGACCGAAAATTAACCAATATATATAACATGTGCATCCATTAATATGGTATATTTTGAACTCCAGAAAATGCAAGCATTTACTACACATATATTTAATAACATAATTGAACCTTCAGAATGGCTGTTGGGTTAACTCTGGGATATGGAGTATAAGCCATGTTGTAAATTGCTGATCTGCCTCGAGATCTTGGGGTTATAAAACAATTCTCTGGAACCCCAATGTTAACAGCAGCTCTGGTTGTCGATGACATGAGAGGTGATTTTGGCGTAAATGGAACATTGCTAAGCAATCTTGCATCTTCCCTACCAATTTGACTGCGCATCACCAACTTTGATGGTGATATCTTTGAAGGCTCACTGCCCACGTAAACATTTGCAAGTTCAGCTGGAGAAGCAATATCATCCTCAAGGACCTGGAAACATTTCTTCTAAATAAATATCAAAGACAACTCTTCTGGTACATTATATTAATGCAGATACTACAAGAAAATATTGTATACAAAATACAAGTATTGTGCATGCAAATAAGTACTTTATCGTACTCTCGAATTGGCTATAGTAGTATTGACTCCACGATATCTATCCCTCTCATTTCTATCTTCTTCCAATGGACTACTCGAGAACTGTTGATGCCTTCCCAAATCCGATGCTAGCTCAGGTAAATGCTTCTTGAGTTCTTTCGCCTACCGGCACTTCTTCAGCTCGTGAACGTAATAGTTCCATGAGGTGTTCAATCTCAGATCTGCATCAATAATGCTTCACTTTAATAACTCAAGCTCAACAGAAATACAAACTTCAGGACCTAAAGATAGCATACTTAGTTAAACATTAACCCTGACATGTACATCAAAATATCCATGCGAGGAATTTTGTAACGACCCAGGTTGCTCAATTGGTACCAGGATTCAACTTAAGTTTCTCATATGATAGAGGTCTTGAGTTCAAATCTTGGGGGACTCGACAAAAAACCGTGAGGGGCTAAGTGGGCACAAACCCACCCAAAATGGACAGTATATAAACTAGCGGCTTGGATATAGAGACCCAGGTCGTTACAAATTCATTATAAGATTTTGCATGTAACAGATAGCAAAATGAGGATTCCCTGGAAAAAAGGAATTGGACAATAACCCGTAAACCCGTAAACTCGTTAGATCTTGAAAGGCAAAGTTACACATCGTGAAAGAAATTAAACCTAGTGATTTAAGAAGTTTAACTGAGGCATAAGCTTGAGGCGTACACCATTCGAGGTTTAAACACCACAAATCCAATGCCTTGAAGACTTGCAAATCGATTTTCAGAGGCTTATGCTCAAGGCTAAGCTAATTGCTCCAGATTTTAAATTCTCAACTTTTATATTAAAGAAAACCCTGGCAAAATCTTCAGCTGTCTAGAGCATTCATTCGGCTTTCAATATAGACATCTTGCATGTACACATGCAAGCAACCTGTTCATGACTGGTGACATTTTTCCAGAGCCTTACCTGGTGAATGTCATATGCTTTAACAGTTGCTCAAGCTCAGATATCCCACCAATGTCAGAATGATTTACTGGATGACTACTATTACCACCTGCAGGTTCTTTTGTGCCAGATTGACTCTTAACCAATTAAAAAAGACATAAAAAACTTTCATCAGCTTTAAGAGCCATAATGCAAATCCTTGAAGTAAATGAAACAGAGTAGCACAACTTAATATGAATAAAAAAATGTAGGGCCTTCAAAATGCACAGTTCTTGCGACAATTGCAAATTTTAGCTAACAATATACAAGGAATTCTGCACTTCTTATACGAAAGTCCACCTTCAGGAGCCCACTAATAAATATTTTGGCATGATATATGTTTCATGAACCTAAGAGGTGTTTGGTGCATATTAAAATTGGATTTTTTAGTAGATTGAGATAGAAGTTTTTGAAATGTGTGGTTGAAAAGTTGTGGGACCAATGAAAGATGTGGTTAATATTGATTGTTTGACTTTGACTTAGATTAAAATCAGATTTTAATTGGAACAAAACAAACTCCTAATCTTTTTACAGTGACTTGGAAGTTGGAACTGCCCCTTGTAGAAAGTTAAATTGAAAGACAACAAACATAGCTAACCTTATATAGAATTAGATATCAGATCAAAAGCATAAAAACTTTTCAAACACTTGTTACACCTTTGAATGGGCCTAAATTATTCCTTTGATTAAGCCTCCAATTGCAAAGTTTACAAATCATGTATAAAATGGTCAAAGTTCATTTTCAACTACACATTCCAATGGACCTACAAGTACTATCCACTCAACAACCACTTATTTCTACTTATTTATAAATTAAACTAATTATAAATTCTTCTCAAATGGAGGCTTAATTGCCAACTTAAACATTTATCTATCCCACATCAGATTGTGGTTGTCGAATGCATTTTGATCCTCTCCACCTCCGCTTCTTCTAATTAATTAGTATATCTAGTTGGTTGTGCTTGCTTCTTTCCAAAGACCAAATTCTTGACGAACATGTGGGGTAGAGATGAAATTTGAAATTGTAGTGGTGAGGTGTCAAACAAATAGGATTCTTTTCTTAAACTTGGTTTAAAAGGATGGGATGATAAATGACATTAGATGGAAGGAGTATCTACAGTTCATGAGAATCAGTGCAACTCAGCGATAAGGCTTCCAGGGAAGTAACAGGTGTGAAATATAACCGACATAGAATGCGTGTTCTGAGTAAAGTATCACTCCTCACACAGTTCCAACTTATCTTATTATATTAGCATTCTTCAAAAGTTGAAAACTTCTCTAAGGAAAGATTGAACATATTTCAAATCCTCATCTGAAGATAGACTACTAAGTAAATAACATTTAAATAATAAGTGATGTTCCATTTTTTTTTAAAACACTCCAAAATTATGCAAGGCTCATTAAGAACCTCAAAGTTTACTCTTTTAGATTCATTTGCTAAGTTTTATGCCTAGACTTGATGGAGTGCACATCTCAGTGCACAAATTTTGGCCCACCTGAGGTGTGATATACTTTTTACTCTTTCCTATTCTGAATTTTTTTTTATCTTTGCCTTTTGGGCTTCATATCCCAGTGAGATTTTAAGGATTTTTTGAGTTGTTTTAAAGAAAACTCACCAGTGAACTAGAAAGAGAAGATTCTAAGACTAGAGAAGAGAACGAGTGAAGAATCATTTGTGTGGTAGCCTCCTACAAATGAAGTACGATACCCCGAACCCCACACTCACATCTACAAACACAGACTGAAGTTGCAATGTTTCAAATTGCGACGTGTGACTTCAGTCGCTTCACTCTTTTCTTTTCTTTCCTTTTATTTTTCTTGTTGTTGTTGTGTTTGTGATTATATTACTGAACATTTCTTTAATAATATATTACTTTTAGATCTTCAATAAACCCCAATTCACCATTTCCCATCAGTTAGGCAAGACTGCTTAGTCACGTATTCTAAAATAACCAAAATCAGTATATCCAATAATCAAGTAGCGGGCCTATATATCAAGGTCAACCTTCTAAACAAACTGTCAAGTAGTGAAAGAGCCATCTTCTCCAAATCCAACTCCCAAATTTTCTTAATACCTTTCTATCCACTTTAAGGACAGAATGTAGATGATCCGTACTCAGGAGTCAGGACTGGTGTAACCAATTAATAAATAAGCTCAACTGCAATGCTGAATTAAAAATTTTAACAATCTATATAAATTAATATTTTGAGGATGGAAATAGAAGAGCTTAAAAGCCAAAAGAATTCCAATTTTCAGGACGAGTAAACATGTATAATAACACTTACATTAGGAATCACCACCTGAAGCCCGTCGCTCAATTCATTATTTGCCTCTGTAATGGATCATAAAATCAATTAGGTCTCACTCAGACATAGTAATAAACTTCACACCTCCTGAGGTATGTATCCCATAGATAGGTCTTAATTATCTTCTTTTAGATATCATAAAAAGAAATGATAAGCCACATCCTGGGAAGAGAAGTCACGGCAGACAGTCACTGTGACCGTGTTTTCCCATGGAAACAAATAGAAATAGCATTATTGAATTATGACTCCTTCAAATAGACACATCTTTATTGTGAAAAAACTGCACCTATAAGATTGTGCAATACGAAGAGAAATGCTAAGTAACAGAACCACGTCATAGCTCTAGTCACTCACATAAATATCATGAATACTACCTTTTGTCTTAACCTTAAACTAACAAACAAAAATTCATCCCAAGATAAATAAACAAACAACAAACGAATTCAGATACTTAAATATATACGCCTAGAAACACAAATTTTGGAAACACAGTTCAGAGAAATAAAATCATTCACCAAGCCTAGCAATTCACCAGCTAACCAAGAGTAAAAAGCCAATACACGAATCGAATGACTCCACAAAACACATGCAAATATAGGAGTAAGAAGTGCAAATGTCAAAAAAACCTGAAATCAAAATTTTCACTCGAAATTGAATAAAACGAAACTAATATACCAAATCACGAGACAAAAAAAGAAAAACATTTTCAGGAGAAAAAAATCACACTGGAATATATACCTGGTGGTTGGGGACGAGGTGGAACGCTTTTTGCAAAAAATGGAGGCAAAGCAACGGTGAGCCCCATAAGAGATGAGCTTGGAGGCCGGTTCCACAACGAGCTTATTCGAAGAGCTAGGGTTGTCATTGTTGGTGGCGCCGGTGGTAGTTCCTCGGAGAGTAGTGAGGCAGCGATCGTACAGAGTCGTACGGTGGGCTCTACGGAACGGCCTCTTGCGGACCTTTCCTCCCACCTCTTCTCCTCCTCTGCCATCGTAAGAGGAAGCGATGGCGTCTGTGTTGGTTGTTGCTCCTCCTTCGCCCGCCGTTGCCATGTGAATATTTTATTGCAAAAAACCACCCACTCGGCTTTGTCTCATCCGTATAATAAATTAATAAGAATAGTGTTAAACAAACATAATCCTGGATATAATAGTTGACATTCCTCTAATATGAATGTGTAGATTCCCACTTAAATAAAAGAGAGGGATTTTGTGTACATCATTAATATACATCATTATATACACTCCTCTCACATGAAAGGAGACTCATAAATATTTTAATCACTATGGACTTCCTCTCATGTGAGAGGAGTGTGTACAACGATGTGTACCAATGATATACAACTAGTTTTTTTCTAAATAAAATGATATTTTTCTTTCATGTGTGAAGAGAATGTCAACTATTATGTCAAATATTATATTTGTGTAGCATTTCTCAATTAATAATTTGAGATGGGCAAAAACCAAATTTAATCGAATCAAAAAGTATTTTTTAGTTAAATTTTGAACGAGTATCTAAATAAAAAATTGACGGGTTCAATTCAGTTCTCAGTTCTAAATCAAGAATCGAATTTTTCTAATTTTTTAAATTTATTTATTTTAAATAAGTCAAATTATTTTCTAAATAAATTTGCTAACCCAAAAATATGATTTTCATATTTCTAATTTTTAGTCCAAACTCAATTTAGAGAGTATTTGGTGAGAATTAAAATAATTTTTTTATAAATTGTGATAGAAGTTTTTGAAATGTGTGGTTAAAGAGTTGCAGGACCTAAGAAAAATGTGATTGATATTAATTGTTTGACTTTGATTTAGATTAAAATATGATTTTAATCTAAAACAAACATGGTCATAATCAAATTGACCTAAATTTTATCCAAATATGTTATTATATCGTAGTGTTGTTTCTTCTAGAGAAATCGAATTGAAACTTGAAGTGACTCTCTTAATTATTTTAAATTCGCTTTCATCCTCTTCATGCGATTTTCAAAATCAAATTTATGAAGAATTCAGTAAAGAAATAGGTAAAGGACACATAAGATTGAACTACGTTATTTTATAAGAATTAAAATTATACACGTCATTAGTACTTTGTAAATATTAAAAAAATTTAATTACAGTATAAAACCTGAAAATTAAACCGAAAGAAATTGAATCCAAGTGATTTTATAATTAAATTTGGACATGACGGTTTCATTTATTAAATATCGAAAAAAATTGGGTACGATTCGGTTCTAACGCCCAGCCCTTAAATAATAATAATAATAATCATAGCACAGCTGGATGCCATTTGGGTTTTTATTCTTTGGGGCGACACGGAAAGCGATGCTCATTGATTAAAAAATTGGGATAATAATTCTAATTAGGCCTGTTTGATTTCTATTTTAATTCTCATTTTCATTCTTCTACTCATTTTTAATCATACATTCTTCAATAAAATAATATTTTCTATCACATCAATAACTTTTCCTTCTTTTTCAACCACACATTTCCCATCATATCACTATTTCAAAATTCATTTTTCCTAAATAATGTGTATCAAACACACTCTTAATAAGTAACATATTTCTTTGGGAGCGTGCAAGAGAGTGAGCCGTGTGAAATGGTACTTTAGGGTATCTATCCCTTTACTAAAGGTAATAGGCGCAAAACGCCCCATATTTCTTTTTCGAAAATTTTACTGTGGAAAATATTTCTCCATTAAATATAAAGGAGAGGGATTTTGTGTACATCATTAATATACATCATTATATACACTCCTCTCACATAAAAGGAGACTCATTTTTTAATCACTATGGACTTCCTCTCATGTGAGATAGTGTGTACAACGCCCCTGTGTATAGTTTTTTTCTAAATAAAAACTGTCTCTTTCGTTTTTTGACGTGGAACGTCCCTACCTTTACCTTTTCTTGCTCAAAACGTCCTTCCGTCCACTTTTCATTAGAATACACCGTTAAATCTTTGGATAATTGGCACAAAACGTCCCTACCTTCCACATTTCTTTGCGCTGAACGTCCATTTCATCCATTTTTAGCAAAAAATAACTAATATACCCTTATATTTAAATAAAATAAAAGAAAAAAAAGTACAAATTATAATAATACACTCAAACTTTTTTAAAATGTGCAAATGAGTCCCAAACTTTTTATTAAAATTGCAAATGAGTCCAATCATTTGATCTAAGAATTAAATTTTGTTTAATGTACACGATAAATTTTCTTCATAATTGATATTGACCATAATTTTGACTAAATTTAAAAGGATAAAATGGTAACTTTATATTTTTATAATAAAATAACTAAAATCAAATAATTAAATCAAAAATCCAATTATCTTCTCCAACCATCCCACCCTATTTTAACACAATTCCACCCAAAAAAATGGTCATTGTTTCCACAATTCACACACCTCCAGACCATAAGGGCGAGTTCACCAGTGGAGGCGTTGCAGGGGACCAAGAGACAATCACTATACTCTCTCAAACAACCCCTTGCGTTATATGAATCGACCATGGTAAGGTCAACTGCTGCATCTGGGTGGACAGTTTTGTGGATATCTGTGGTTTTGGGGGTGGCGTTTGGGTTCTGTTGGTGGTGACCGCCTTCGCAGTAGCGGTGCCGGCGACTTTGGTAATGTGGATTACTGGTGGAGGAGGGCAAGAAACTGACGGCTGAGATTATTGGGTTTGTGGTTAAGATTTTGATTAAAAAAGGGAATGTTGTGGCTGCAGTTTGTGTTGTTTTTGGCTAATTTGTGCGGTGCCGGCGAAGTGGAATGGGTTGACCCTATCATATCTCGTTCGCGACTGTGAAATTTTTGATTATGGGCATCGACATGTGGGATTGGTTTTGACGAATGAAATCAGTCGCCTTGGTGACGAAAATCGGATTCTTCTTCTTCTTCTTGTTGCAGTGGCTCAATTGTAAAAATTGTGGGTTCAAAACGTTCCCCCTCCACCGGAGATTGGTGACGGAGGTTGTGGTGGTGGGAGGAGGCGCTACTACTCGATATATGCGCTCATAATTTAGTGGTATATAATTTAAGGAAAATTGCAACTGAGGTTGTGGTGGTTGGAGGAGGCGACAACGGTCGTGGTGGTGGGAGGAGGAGGCGGTGGTGGTGGTGTCGGCAGTGTGGTGGTGGTTGTGCCAGCAATTTTGGTTTTAGATTGGGTGGTGTGGTGTGGGATGGGGGTGGGGGTGGTTGGAGAAGATAATAGGGTTTTTGATTTAATTATTTGATTTTAGTTATTTTTATTATAAAAATGTAAAGTTATCATTTTATTCTTTTAAATTTAGTCAAAATTATGGTTAATGTCAATTCTGAAGAAAATTTATCGTGTACATTAAACAAAATTTAATTCTTAGATCAAATGATTGGACTCATTTGCAATTTTAATAAAAAGTTTAGGACTCATTTGCACATTTTGAAAAAGTTTGAGAGTATTATTATAATTTGTGCTTTATTTTTCTTTTATTTTATTTAAATATAAGGGTATATTAGTTATTTTTCGCTAAAAATGGATGAAATGGACGTTCAGCGCAAAGAAATGTGGAAGGTAAGGACATTTTGTGCCAATTACCCAAAGATTTAACGGTGCATTCTAACGAAAAGTGGACGGAAGGACGTTTTGCGCAAGAAAAGGTAAAGGTAGGAACGTTCCGCGCCAAAAAACGAAAGGTAGGGACGTTTTGCTCCAATTACCCCTTTATTAATTGCGATCGTCTAAAATTATCGTGATCTTCATTTAGGGTCGATATTTTTTAATTCATGCGAAATTCACGAGCAAAATATGAGGGTCGATCACCCCATCAATCAAGCAATTCGATCACTTCAATTTCTTTTATACATCGAACTCATTTTTTGGCAAAGCTTTTCTTTTTGTTTCGATAGTTTTATGTTATCAACTACTCTCTAATTGGACAATCGAAAGTTCAACTCATCATAATGTGAACCTTATTACTAACATAAAGTTTCTCATACTAGTCAAACATAACCTTCATCACTCTCGATGTAATTTTCTCCATGATTACTCTATACAAACACCAAAGCATATCGATTAGAGAGTTTTTAATCATTCAATTGTCCTTTTTTCCCACGAGAGATCAATCATCTTTTAGTCCGTCTGGATTATCCTCAATTTGAATACTCCAGAGTGCAAATTGGTCTATCAATCCACACTGCACAACTCCATCTTGTGCCATTGCTCTTAACTGAACTAAATGCTCTAATATCAATTGTTATGATTTACACAATGTAATCCACATTATCAAGAACACAACATAAGAAAAACAAAAACAAGAATAACACGTGGTATAATGTGCTTCACCCTTAAAGTGGTCAAACCGCGACCTAGAAAAAGTGCAAATATATTAAACTCACAATATCTTTCTTGCTCTAATTCTCTCAATAGTTGCACGATAATAGCCAATGCCGTTTGTTTAATTTAACGATCAAGAAGGTTAGAGGACGTTCTTTTCGTGTTTCAATTTTGTGTTTTGAGTTTTAAATTCATTTTGTGTTTTGTGTGTCTATTTTGAGATTGTTGAAAACTTTTTTTTTGTCGTTTTGAAAAAATATTTCTCAACCCGCGTTTTTTGAATTTTTACAGATTTGTGAAGAAAAACAGTCAAAACGTAAAAAAATTGTTTTCTATTTTCTTCACAAAATTTTCAGCCGTTTTCAAAAACTCGTTTTCGAAAATGGGAAAGAGAAAGTATTTTCAATATTTTGAAAAATTGAAAACACCCGAAAATAGCAAAAAGAACGCACTCTTACATTTTATTTTCTTGATCAAAATACCGGGGAGAAAATTATGTCATTGATATAAAAAAAAAACACGCTATACCATAATGTAAATTCTCATTTTTTACATTTCCAAAACTTTTTTGATTTTTTTACTATAATAAATTAATTATTTTTAATTTCATTTGCAACTTAACGCATTTAAAAAATATTTTACCATTGCAGTCAAGATTTTTAGCAACAAATTTAAGCTTCAAGAGAAGTTATATTGACAGCACCGTTGAAGATTATTTTATATGCACATCAAAATTTACATATTGGCATACATAATGCTCTAGTGGAATTTCATCATTAATTAATAAAAAAACCCGTTTTTCCACCTGCCAATAATGAAATGCCACTGGATTATTCGTTTTTCCACCTGTCAATAATGAAATGACATTGAGTCATTATGTATACCAGGATGTGAACCTTGATGTATCTGTAACATAACCCTTTTTCTAATTGTGTTCAATCATATCTAAACCTACATAAGTTATTTGTATGCAGTCTAAAAGCATTATCCCTTTAAGTGGAAATTACACCTTCTATCCGTTTTAATGAAAAGTTGCAATATTAAATCATGTCAAAAATACTCTTTCCAACATTACTGGAAAATTGTAGCTGCATAACTAAAGACCCATTTGACAAGGCTTTTGGAAAGTAAAAAATTATTGTTTGAAACTGCTTTTAAATATGTAAATACATGAAATTATAAATATGCTTTACCTAACTAAAAGAACTTTAAAAAAAAAAAAAAAAAAGATCTAAAATATCTTTTTTTCTCAAGTAGAAGCCCTGCCAATAGCCCCTTAGTTATGCATGTTCAACTAATTTTGTTCAATACATCCAAGAACTCGCTCTAATGATTAAACAAAGTGAGATGGGAATGAAAATGCCCTACCAGACCCCCAAACCATCAAAATATTGAAAAACAGTAACAAAAACGAATTTATTTATTTTACAGTGTGTTCTTTGTGTTCTTACCCACAAGAAACAAAAGTTCAACCTACTATTGCGAAACAATCACAGGCTACTGTCAGAGCAACAAAATTGAAATTATGGGGCAAAGAAAGAGGAAACCTATAAAAAAACGCTGTACATCAACAAGAAGAACTCGACCGGAGTACATCAATGGACAAAAATGAGTAGAGACCGAGTGACTTGTATAAGAGAGAGGTGTAGCTCTTAGGCATTAAGTCTAAAACTATCATATGCACGTTTCTCTCTTTTTTACAAAGAATAAAAAAAAAGTTTGCAAGTTTCACCTTATAACCGTCAACTAGATTGTATGCTGATGACTATGAAATTTTGCCACCTCAGGCAGTTAAGAGTTATGAAGAGCTGATGCATATACTTCTCTTTATCTTCGATTCTCTAGGAAATTGTCTATTGAGTAGGGATGGACGTACCTGATTTCAAAGAAAATTTTAGTGCATGATCATAAACAGAATGGAAAAATGTTGGTTCCTACTTTATCTTCACAAAGACGATTGGTATGAAACCTTTATGGACAACTAACTTTCTAGTTCCTCACAAGTACATGCAGCAAAAGTTTGTATATTATACTGCTTTTGCACTTCCTTTGATTACATGCAACCATCCTGTAACGCCCCAACCCCTAGTGGACCGGAATGCTACTTACTTTACTTAACTTAACCGGTGGTTTAGTAACAAGTGTACATATCTTAGCGGAAGCTTAAATCTTAACAAACATTCTTTTTTTTTTGATATTGGATTAAATAACTTTATAACTTTCCAAAATCACGAAATATAATTTATTTGATGAAATCATGACTTGTTCAAGATATTCAAAAGAAATAACGTTGGAAATAACATTTGAAACATTAAAGACTTTAAATCTAAATCACTTGTTCACCGGGTTCCCATAGGCTTATTGCATCTCCTTCCATCTCTTCCATCATCCAACCCGGTGCATCAACATTTAATCTGTAGATATAGGGTAGAAACCCGTGAGTTGAAAACTCAATAGGCGTCATAGGTGCAATCGTGATTAAGTTAAGCATTTCATAACAATTAACATTAGAACTTCCATAAAACATGCCGTACCCGGAGGTACCATTTGACATGAAAATGTATGCCGTACCAACGGAACCATTTGACATGAAAGGTGCATGCCGAACCGAAGATACCATTTGACACACAACATTAACCTTTAAATGTATGCCGCACCGACGGAACCATTTGACATGAAAGGCACATGCCGAACCGACGATACCATTTGACACACAACATTAGCCGTTAACATAGAACATTACTTGCTAGAAATTATAACTTAAACACGTATAACAACTTTATGCACCTCTACCTACCTCGATTTAATACTTGATGAACTTTGAAAAACTTTGGATGAACTTCAAAACTTTGACGAAGCTTGGACGTTTGGGCCTTTCTTTGTTGTTTGAAAACACCTTTTGAAATCACAAAAACCTTCTTGCAGAATATTTTTGCCCACCCTTAAAACTTCTGGAAAATACTTCGAAAAATCACCTTCATTTTCTCTCCCAAACTCTCTATTTTTCTCTCAATTTTTGAAAGCAAATTGAAAGTGCTTTTGGTGTGAAAAATCAAATGAGTGAAGAGGGTATTTATAGGTGAGGTTTGGGGTGGGTGAAAGGTCATATTAAATAGGGTAATTAAGTAGTGCAAGTAGTGGCCATTAATTCAAAAAAATCGTGGATTTTTCTGCTTTTCCGGTCGACCGGTTAGTTTCTCCGGTCGACCGGTTGTCCGGTTGTCACTGCACATCTTTCAGTATTTTTATCATAATTTTTCCTCCTGATATCCAATTGAGGTGATTCAAATTGCGTTGGAAAGCTAACTCAAAGAGCTACAACTTTTATTCAAATATCATTTTCAAATTCGAATGATTTCTATGTCGAAAATGGGTCTCAAAGGAGACTAAAAATATTTGAAATATACTTTTAGCCATAAAATGAAATACTTTGCATTCCGTCCAATCTTCATCAAATTATTTTTAAGAAAATATTTTATAAACATCATTTTACCTTTAAACATGTATTGGACTATCTTTTGGGCTTATATTTCCTTTATTGGGCCTAATGTGAAATTAATCACACAATTATGGGCCTAGCTTTATAGAAAGATTTGGGCCTCTACATCCCTCCTCCCTTATATAAATTTCGTCCTCGAAATTTACCTTACAATTGGGCAAGGAGTGCGGGATACTTGACTTTAACTTCTTCTTCCTTTTCCCACGTAGCTTCTTCCCTTCCGTGGTTATTCCACTGTATCTTAACCAGTTGAATCTCTTTATTCCTTAGCTTATGCACTTTTCGATCCAGTATCTTAATTGGTGATTCCTCATAAGATAAATCCTTTTGTACTTCTAGGGTCTGATAACTTATCACATGATTAGGATCGTGCACGTATTTCTTTATCATTGATACGTGGAACACATTGTGTACCGCTGACAATTCAGGTGGCAAAGCTAGCTAGCTAATCGGTAAGCCACGTTCCCAACCTTATCAAGTATCTCGAAAGGTCCAATATACCTGGGTCGTAGCTTGCCTTTCTTTCCAAATCTAAGTACACCTTTCATGTCAAATGGTTCCGTTGGTACGGCATACATTTTCATGTCAAATGGTACCTCCGGGTACGGCATGTTTTATGGAAGTTCTAATGTTAATTGTTATGAAATGCTTAGCTTAATCACGATTGCACCTATGACGCCTATTGAGTTTTCAACTCATGGGTTTCTACCCTATATCTACAGATTAAATGTTGATGCACCGGGTTGGATGATGGAAGAGATGGAAGGAGATGCAATAAGCCTATGGGAACCCGGTGAACAAGTGATTTAGATTTAAAGTCTTTAATGTTTCAAATGTTATTTCCAACGTTATTTCTTTTGAGTATCTTGAACAAGTCATGATTTCATCAAATAAATTATATTTCGTGATTTTGGAAAGTTATAAAGTTATTTAATCCAATATCTAAAAAAAAAAAAATGTTTGTTAAGATCTAAGCTTCCGCTAAAATATGTACACTTGTTACTAAACCACCGGTTAAGTTAAGTAAAGTAAGTAGCATTCCGGTCCACTAGGGTTTGGGGCGTTACACATCCAATTGAAATTACTGTTTTTTTGTTTCAACTCGCTGTAAGGGTTTCTACCCTGTATCTTACACTACTAAGGTCCAGCTTAGTCTTGATATTTAAGTACGCGCAGCAAAAGTTTGTATATTATACTGCTTTTGCACTTCCTTTGATTACATGCAACCATCCAGTTGAAATTACTGTTCTTCTTTTGTTTCAACTCGCTGTATGGGTTTCTACCCTGTATCTTACACTACTAAGGTCCAGTTTAGCCTTGATATTTTTAACAATACGCAAGTGTACTAAATCAATAAAATGAAAACCTACAATCAGATTTGGCGTCATGGACATTTAAAACATGAAAACAAGATAGCAATGATCTAGGATCTCACATCTTTTAATAATGCAAGTAAATTGGGCTTTTGTATTCAAATGTAGTGAGCTCAAATGAACAGTTGGAATTAGATTGGAGATCCATATTTAGTTACCACAGCAGTAAATATAACTGAGAACCAAAAGACATGAGAAGACAATGACATCATCTACTTGTACACTATCAAATCAAATCAAATCAAATCCATAAGAATATAATGCTCTTAGATTTAAACTTGCATTAGGTCAAAACTAAGAATCCAAAAATTTGTAGGGGGAGATATTGCAAAAGAAAGCTATATTCACATTCAACTCGGATTAGTGAATCTATGTACCTTTTAATCAGTCAACAGATCGAGATTTATTTTGAGACTGAACTCTTCCAATGTAAGGGGCAACCAACAAATCCAATTTTACCAACCAAAGTGCAACCGCAGATGATGTTTGTGGCATGGATGGGAAGTTTGCAAATATTTCATCCAGGAGATAATTAAAACGCAGCTCTTCATTTAATTGATAAAACCAATCCTCGTTAATAGCATTGATAAAATCAGCCAGAACCTAAAGAATTTGTAAAAGCAGATGAGAGAAAATATAAGTATGAGCCATTAGATAAGTGAACCTGTAATAATCAAAGACAAAATAACAGAGATGCAATTTTCAACACCTGCAAAAACTCTGCCAAACTCGAAGATCGCCGTAACCTACTGACCCAAAGATTATGAGCAGATTTTTTCCAAGGCCTCAAAAACGCATCGTCAGGCAGAACTGTCTGCAAGAAGTGCCGAAAAAAAAAAAAAATGATTAATCCAAGATAACTGAGAAAACAATCAAAATCAAAGCACCAGAAAATTAAACTAGAACTCATTTTTCCAGCGTTGTTTCAACTGTTCACCAATGGCAATGACACTACTATGATTTAATTTATTTTTTTAGGCACTGTATCTGTCCTGCAATTAATAAGACATGTCTAAGCTGCACAGAAGTCGGTGAATAGATACAATTTGATTTTTAGTCACGCTAAACAAGATTTATGACTCCTGAAGTGCCAAAGGTAATTCTTACCCTACTACCTATAAGTATTTATGCTATCATTTGTGCTACAATGGTAACACTTTAGTCTTCTTCCTCCTACTCAGCTTTAAAATATTTCCATTAGCAATTCAAACCTCTGGATGTCTAATTTTATGACGGTCTAAAATAGAAGGCATCAAATGTTGTTATGTGTATTGCCAAGTCAGCCACTGCGGTTCATACGACTTTAGCAGTACCACATGCCTCCGCACATTTTTAATTGCCTATTGGGACGTTGTGGTCAAGGTAACCAGGTGGATCCTAAAACCTGCTACAAATCTATTAATTCCTATTGATGGAAAAGACGCCATGAAAGTGAGATGCATGCCACATTGCTGCAAGGTGAAAACTTCTAACCACGACTTGTGCTGCAACAGTTAAAGCAACGCATTTAATGACAAAATTTCATGTAGAGTTTGGTTTCCAGAAAAAGGCAAACTAAACCAATGTTTGCAGTATGCACAACATAAAAACAGCACATCACCAAAGAAACCATGCTTAGAAATAATCAATATACAAACACACTAGAACAAGTTAAATGACCAGAAAAGAGAAAGCATCTTTATGCTAAATGCATGTAGGTGATATGCATCAATATTCTGTGAAATTATTGTAAAGCTTAACTTTACAACTACTCACCTCAATTGCATAAATTGCAGCTTTGAGTGCTTGCAACTGGGATGACAGTACCCTTTGTTTATGATATTTGTTAATATTTGTACTGTCCTGACATACTGCAGAATGAATGGCATATCTTTCTTCTAGATCAAAATCAAGCTCAAATGTCGTATGGCAAACTTTACAGTGTTTCTCATCTCTCCAATAGAGGTCATGACAGTGTTCACATCTTCTGAGTGAGTCAATATATGCCCTCTTCCCATTTTTAACAGTGTTGAGTTCCGAATAAAATGACTTCCATACCCACGAGCCAAAAGCTTGTGAACGGTTCCATTGGTCTTTCTGTTCTCCTTTCTTCCCGACTTCAGGGACTGTGGCAACGGTAAAAGAGGGAAGATCATTTTGCATTTCTCTTAGGCTCAATTGGTTGTCCACATCAGACACCGGAGACGAACTATCTTCCCTAGAGGTATTCGATTCCGATTGATCATTTATAAGCTGCCTGATTCTACCATCCTTTGGCATACTGGACATCGCTCGGCAAAGAAATGCTTTTTGTTTCTCCAAGGATGCTAAAAGGAAAGCCTCCCGAGCACCCCGACGGTCCAGGGTCGATAACAAAGTGCACAAAGCCTGAAATCAGATTTATCAGACACAGGCAGAGTTCAAAATAAAATCCCAACATGCAAGTAGAATTCTCTTTAAGTATGTTAAGAACACAAAACCAGACAAAGTTTACCTCTTGAGTATCAATCAACTCCCAATGACCATCTTCAGAAGATTCAAAATAAATCATCTTATGGCCAGGATCAAATTCATCACAAGGGCCCAAGAAAATCCAGTATCTATTATATCTGCGATCAGAACCCAGAAAGATAGATTGCATTGAGTGTAAATATTCATCTGCTTTCATTTCTTTAGCATCCTTCTTCATGTTGGCATCTTTTCCCTTGCCACCAACCTTTGACATAGGATAAAGAGAATCAATTGGCTGTTCTGATGTACTAACATCATTGTTACTAACCCTTTGTCTACCACTGCCTAGTAATAGCCCAGGTTTACATTGTTTAACTGTTGATCGCTTTATTTTTCCGCCAGAAGCATAATGATTTATGCTTGGATGACATTCAGCATTGGGTACGGGTGTTAAGAAATCCTGCAAGAAAGTGTGACAGTAATCAAAGGATAACTAATATAACACGTCCGCAACTGATAGAATTCAATTATGAATTCCCATCACTGGATAAGCAAAAGTATCTAGAAACCAAATATACATATCCAATATTTATTAAAATATGACAGACCATGCAATCACCCATAAATCATGGCAACAAGTTCAGAACAGAAACAAATTTACCTAAAATAAAAGTTGCTAAAGCAGCAAGTTATTTTTTCCCTTAAAGTGGCATAAAGATTACTTTTTAACTTTATTCTTTCCTATGTCTTAATTTGTCCAACTAATTATATTTCCAGTTTGCCATTTCAAAGCCAATTCAAGAAGCTCCTTGTTGAGCAGAATAAAGCATACCAGGAAGCCCAATCCTATGAAACCTCCACAATGATAATCTAAAGAGAGAAGCATTATTAAGAAGAATATATTAATACAAAATATATATACCATTTATGGATCACACTTAAGCACATTTGTTTTAAGTTTTGACCAGAAAAGGTAATGACAAATTCATTTATGTATGTTTCTTTCACTATGATTGAAAAAACTCCATTTCATCATTTCAATTCCACTTTAAACAAGCCCAAACTACTCAAGATTAAATCAAGAGTAATAAGACAAGCTCGAACAGATATTTAAAGCAATAAAATTTTCAAAACCCAACAAGAGCTCAATAAAGTTGCTCAAGCTCACATTAAATTCAGCTTGCCTAAAGCACATTCATGCTCAGATGAGAAGTATGGATATTCTCATGGTGCCTCTCCATACTAGTGATTTAGAAACAACAATGCAATGTTGGCCAAAAGAAGCTTACACGTGTAAAATAGACTAAGCATTTCTTTAACACGGTGAACAAAGTTGAACTCAAATTCCACCAAAAGAACGACCAAACTCTTTATAACAGATCAATAAATTTATTAACTAGAAACCAACTTCATTTTCTTTACTTTGACTCCTGTCCACCTGTTGTTTAGTTCACTCGACCAAGTCAACTAAATCAGTAATCACTACCATAACTCATTGCATGTTCGGCAAAGCTTCAATTATAGCCTCCGTTTAGCAAATTTATAAGATATTTATAAATTGGTTGATCTTCATTTTCAACAATACATTTCAAGAGACCCACAAGTACTATCCACTCATTCACCACTCATTTTAGCTTTTTATAAACTAAATTGCTATAAATTCTTCCTAATCAGAGGCATAATTTAAGCACTCCCAAACATGTTATCAATGAAAAACTTCATTCACCTCTAAGATATCACATCAATTCAGTTCTTAAAGAATCTAGAAATTATTTGACTGTTTTGAGTTAAATTATCCAAATTGCTAATTTCACTTCCTTCAAATTTAAAATTCTCCTAACCTTAATCAATTGCAAAAATTCTACAACTAAATAAATCACAGCCACCCATAATTATTTTACCAATACCAAAGAGTTACATATTTCAATATTAGTAATATAACGTTGTTGAGGAAACCTCTCGTTCCGATAGTTTCAAGTTGTCGTAGTAGGGCATAGATTGATAAATTCATCAATTACCAACTCATAATAAAAGTTTTTCCCCTAATATGTCATATGGGAAGGCATATCACTTCTAAGTTCTTGTGTCATATTTTCCTGTCCTCTTGATCATTAAAATGTCCCAATATATTTTCGTCCATTACAGCATCAATGTTAAGTACAAAGAAAACAATTACTTAAACCAGCGGCACTCTTCCATCCACTTTATCCTTGTAATGTGTTAATCAAGTTCATGTGGGCAGCTCATCATACATTCACGATACCATAACCAAAACCACAAAATAATCATGATGATCATAATGATGATAATGAGTACTAATATATTTTTGTTGCAGCTAACACTTGTAATTTAAACTTATCACCACCCAAGTTTTGTCTATAAGGTTGCGCAGACCAGACCTCCTAATTTATACAACTAGTCAAAATAGAGATAAATCTGAATTCAGTATTTTACAAGTGATTTCACCTGGATTCCTTGTACAAAGGTCGATGAAAATCAGAAAGTGAAAATATATCAAAAGCATTTTCTTAGTTTTTCCCTGACTTCCTTTCTTTTCCATTTTTTTTTTATTTATAAGCAAAAATGTGTCAATATTTATTCTTTTATCTATTCATAAAATGAAGGTAAAAATTTGATTCATAACCTTAAATGAAAATACCTTCAACTCATCATTGAACAATGATAAAGTAACTATGTAGTTCACAGAAAATCTGTATATTTATATTAGCTATAAGCCTACTACATTGAGTATCAGCATCAAATCAATATAAATATCAAGCTATAACACACGCAAAACCAATACAAGTTAACTAGTGTAAAAATATAAAAAAGTATGGCGGATAGAATGATGAAGAAGTCTTAATTTACTACCAAGAAATGAGAGAAGGCACAAGTATACCAAGGGAAAGAAGAAACAGACAAACAACAAGGTGGATTACCTCCGTTCTGATACTGGATCCAGCACTAAGCAGATCAGTCAATGCAGCTAAGGCATTCAACTTCTCTTCAATGCTTAAATCTGAATATTCACCCTCCATTAAACCTAACAACCACACTTCTCCTGTATGGCTCTCATCAATTTCATTGTACACTGTCAACGTATTATTCTTATTTCTACAATGATTTCGTTTAAGTCTAGCAGGACTGGAATCCATGGACTCACACTTGGAATCATCCTCATCATTGCATCCACCACTGACTTCAGAAACCTCATCAATGCTCCCGAAGTCTTCACAATCAGAAGGACAAACTTCTTCTTCTTTAGTGGTTGCATTGATTCGTAGACGATATCCAGAAGAAGAAATCTTTTCAAATAGCGTAATGTCACTGGACAGAGCCGAGCTTATTAAATTCTCTAGGTCATGGGTTGTATCCACAAGATTCAACTCAACAATCTTCAGAACAAAATAAATATTCTTAAGTAATAGCAAATTACATTGAAATTGGAAACTCATAGTGGGTTGCAACAAAACTTAAATGAATAATGTTCTCCTCCCTTAATTTAATAATATGCAAACTTACAGGTGAAGATTTTGCCAACTCAGAGACTTTCATTCCACGAATTCCTTGGGTCAGCAAAATACTGAACAGTTCACCCTTCAGTGTACCAGAAACTAATCCATACTTTGCCATAAGATTGACTTCCTACAGAACAACAAGCAGCAAACAAGCACATGAGAACCGTGCAAACCAACAAGCTGTACTTGATGAGTCAATCAAGTGTAAACTCTCTTTTCTTTGAAGCACCCTCAACAATCATAATCCTGGACAACCTATTGTACGTGTTGTATGTCTCATATAATGATCTACTTCCCTTTGAGTTGACACATTATTAGGGCTACATATCCTATGTGCAACTGGAGAACAAACCATTCATATACGTGTGCATGCGTACACAATGACAAGTACCAAAAGCAAGGCCCTCCCTCTTTTAGAAGGCTGCCTGGAGGGCATCATCGGTACAAGGGAAAGAGGCAGAAAATGTCGGAGAGGCCTACGAGACCATAAGCTATGAGATCTGATGAAATAATTGAAGTGTGGGGCACAACAACAAAATAATCGTTATTCCTAACAAGTTTGGGGCTGCGTGAATCTTTTTTCGTCATTCCATTCAATCTAGTGTTACATTTAAAGCAAAGGCATGACAAACCATTATGAAAAATTAAAAGGCGAAAAGCAGGAAAATCAGAAACTTGAATACCTTGCTGAGAGCTCCTTTAGGCGTAATTCCAAGCTTAGAACCAAAACCAGCGGCAACGAACACCTGACGTAATATTTCAGTCCATGTTAGGAGGTTCAGTGACTTTTGCCAGAAGTCTAGTACAAAGTCTTGACCTTCAACCTGCCAGATCACAACGAATAGATGGTTAAAACAGTGACAATAATTCGTTCTCAAACATGAGTGGCACAGCCTTTTGCCTCTAGATGCATAAGGAAGGAGGATGGGGCAGGACTCGGAGGAGTAGATATACAGAGAGACATTTATAGACATGTATCTAAAAACAAGGACTATCATATCTGGCATGCCACCAACTATGCACTCATTTGAAGCCAAGGCCCCACATAATCACTTACCATAAAAGATAATTTATTAATTTTATTAGGTTCAAGATAATCTTTCTTTTTCTCTTCGATAAAGAAAAGACAACAGTTTATCAAGCTCTCATCCAAATTAAGTACCAGTTGAGCAGCTGTTTCTGATGATATAATTACACCAACAATTATACGCATAAAAAATGTAAGTTGTATTATAAGATGAATGTTTCTTCAGTTTGATGAGGAAATTCAATGCCTTTATGGCATTCGTGGTGTAATTTAAGTAAATTTTCAAGCACATATGTTCTCAGATGTGAATAAAAAATACTTGATCTCCGATTCTCCAGTCCTCTATTTCTCTAATGTCAACACCTTCATACAATGACATGAACTTCCACAGCAAAAGCATGCATGAGACAATAGCTTAAAAATAATACACAAACCCACAACAAAACACTTCAGAGTAACGCTTACTTTGTTGTTTGTTAATTTTTTTCTGTCCGAGAACAAAACAGCACGATTAAGCCAGTTTGTTCTTTCAATCCTGTCAAACATGCCCATCAAGTATGGTATAAATTTTTGGGATTCAACTTTATAAATGGCCCTTGCAAGAAGAGGGTTGCCAGCCCTAAATATGTATGAAATAAGGCAATTTTTTATGATGAGGAGACGAGAAGTAATCACCGACGTTATTCAACTATACTCGATAGACAATGATGTTCAAATCTCAAATGAGTGGGTCAATTACCAAAGTGGCTGAACCCAAATATAGTCACGATCAAGAAAATCATAGTTTGATGTGATAAATAATCTTTTCTACATGTAAAAATAATGAATCTGGTAAGCCTCCCATCAATTATACCTATTCTAGAAGAATCAAGAAGATTGGAGAATGATATGGCAGCAACAAATTCTGTTAACTTGGCAGGCTGATGTGGCCAAAACGGTTACAGGGAAATAATAAATAGAGAGGCATAGGAAGGAAGTAGGCAGGCATTAAGTAAGTAGTAGTGAGGTTGTGGAGAGATTAGTCCTCTCAAACAGCTATCTGTTGTTTTCCTTTCTCACTGAAATTGTTGTTGTCATCAATACACTGCCATTCCTAGTTGTTCTCATTGAATTCTACACATTTTGACAGCCACCTTCCAATCGTTAATGAATTAGGTGTTCCAAAACTTCCTCAGAAAGTTCGTTTTGATGTTTTCTGATGATATACTGGTATACAGTAAGTACTTGACGACACATGAGCAACATCTCAAGCTAGTCTTTTTTGCTCTATCCACACGTTAGTTGTACGCATCCGCTAAGAAGTGCCATTTCGCCCAACACCAGATTGAGTATTTGGGGCATTTAGTGTCTACAAAAGGAGTAGAGGCGGATCCCAGCAGTATCTCAGCCATGGTACAGTGGCCTGCCCCCCGGAAATATTCAAAAACTTCATGGATTCTTGGGTTTGACGAGATATAATCGTCGCTTTGTGTCCAATTATGGGGCAATATCATGGCCTCTCACACAACAACTCAAGAAGGACGCGTACGGGTGGACTATTTATTGGCAAAAAGTTTATAGTTCACATCGACCAACGAAGTTTAAAATTTCTCTTGGGACAATGGGTAGTGCAGGGTGAATTCCAACGTCAGATAACCAAGTTGATGGGCTACGATTTTGAGATACAATATCGATTAGGGTTAGAAAATAATGTAGCTGATGCATTATCCCGAGTACCTCAATCCATTGATTCCTCAATCTTCCTCGTTGATTTCAAAGTTACTACAAGAGTTTCATTGCAACACAATAGGAGGGCATTCGGGGTTTCTTCGCACCTACAAACACCTTACATCAAACCTCTACTGGACGAGCATGAAGTACATTAAACGGTTTGTCGATAAGTGCCCAATATTCCAACAGAACAAAAGTTTGGCCTTGTCACCAACCGAATTGCTACAACGTCTACCCATTCCTCACATGATCTAGGAAGATATTTCAATGGATTTCATTGAGAGGCTTCCTAAGTCGGGAGATATGATCCGATTTTAGTAGTAGTGGATCGCTTAGGCAAATATCCTCACTTCCTACTTCTCAAAACACCCTTTCATGGCCTCATGTGCTACAACAATTTTTCTTCGGGATGTAGTTAAGCTCCACGGAATTCCACACTCAATAATTTCGGACCACACAACAAGGTTTTCCTAAGCGACTTCTGGACCTAGATATTTAGGTTACAAGGAACTTATTTGAAGAGAAGCACAACTTACCATCCTCAAACTGATAGACAAACGGAGGTCATCAACCATTGCTTGGAAACATACATGCGGTGTTTCTAATACGATAAGCCATGTAGTGGTCTGTTTGGCTGCCTTGGGCTGAATACTAGTACACTACCACCTTTCACCTTTCACCCTTCACCCTTCAACAAACACTACACTATTTCGAGTAGTCTATAGTCGTAACCCTCCACCCTTGGTTCGCTATGGAAACCAAACCACCAAAGTGTCGATAGTGGAGCAGCAATTGTACGATCGCGATGCTGGATGTGCTGAAATCCATCTCCTGCGTGCCCAAAATAAGATGCAAATGTAGGCCAATCAACACCGAAGGGATATCCACTTCAACGAGGGTGATCTAGTCTACGTAAAAATCTACACATATCGACCCCATTCTTTGGCTAAAAGGATTAATGAAAATTGATTTCTCTATTTTGAACCTTTCGAAATTGTTCAACGCATAGGGCTAGTTGCTTATCATCTAAAGCTGCCTCCGACTGCCATGATTCACCCATTTTTCCTTGTGTCTCAATTAAAAAATCACTTGGGGATATTGAAACTTGTATACAACTGCCACCAAACCTTGATGCCACATTAGAGTGGACGGTAAACCACACTAGGTGCTCAAAGCACGAAAATTATCAAATGGGCAACACGAAATGTTGATTCAATGGAAGGGGTTACCCATTTCTCAAGCCTCCTGGAAAACATCAGAGGCCCTTCAAGAGCATTTTCCTAGTTTCAACCTTGAGCACAAGGTATTTTTAGAATCCCAGGCTAGTGATAAGCCTCCAATAAAGTATACCAATTCTAGAAGATTGGAGGAGATGTCAACAATAAATTTTGTTAACTAAGTAATAAATTTTATTAACTAAGCAGGTTGAGGTGGCCAAAACGATTATAAATAGTGGCATAGGTAAGAAGTAGGCAGGCATTAACTAAGTAATGGTGAAGTTGTGGAGAGAATAGCCTTCTTAAATAACTATATGTTGTTTTCCTTTCTTACTGTAATTGTTCTTTTCAACAATACAGTGCTATTCCTAGTTGTTCTCATTGAATTCTGCATATTTTTACAGTTGAACCCTATCAGAATCGTTCAATTACGAATATGAAACATTGTTCTGAACAATAACCTCTCTAGCACGGTTTTGACGAGAGTTGAAATGGTCTCCACGGGATGATATTATTAGAGCCCTTTTGATAAGTCATATGTTCCTCTTTTTTTGGTGTGAAGCCTTGTCTGCTGCTCGTCATCTCATAAATCAGTTGCCTTCTTCCACTCTTGATAATATTTCTCCATTTTATAAGCTCTTTGGTCATCATTCCACATATGATCATCTTCGTTCATTTGGCTGGTTTTTTTTGTTCATTTACCACCACATAAAAGGATAAAATCAACACATTAATTTGTCATGTGTGCATTTTGGGATTTTTGGGTCTCAAAAAGGGCATGCCTGTTACGATCCTAAGACAATCACATTAAGAGTTCTCAAAATGTTGTTTTATACTTTTATTTGAAAAACAATCTTTCTTCCATTAAGAAATTGTTGTTTCCCCTGTGTTCTCTATCTTTCCTGATTTCTCTACAGAATTCTCTCGATACAAGTCTGGTTTAGTGTACACTTGCAGGCATGCTGCATTGGTCAATGCTCCCAAACTTCCTTCTGAGACGAATGTATCCTCGGGCCTCACTAATCCTCCACCTATGACATCAGATCTTTCACTGGATGATCTTCAACCGCCAGTCACTCTTCGTTGCACTTCCCGTGTTCCTCGACCTCCAGATAGGTATGACTTTTCTTCCCATAGCTCTATGAGTGCTACCCTTAACTTAGTTTCCATCCCTACCTCCTACAGACAGAGCTTGAGGCCCTTGAAGCCAATCAAACTTGGGATGTACCATGTCTTCCGACTGTGAAACCTATTGGGAGTAAATGGGTATATGCAGTCAAATTTCGTTCTGATGGTTCTCTTGAGCGCTGTAAGGCTCGATTAGTTGTCTTAGGTAACCGTCAAAGGTATGGAATCGATTATGATGAAACATTTTCTCCCGTGGCCAAAATGACCATAGTTCACCTCTTGTTATCGCTTGCCGCTTCCCAATCTTAGTCTCTACATCAAATGGATGTAAAAAATGTGTTCTTACATGGAGACATCAAGAAAAAAATTTATATGAAACTTCCATCAGGTATGCCTCTTCCCTCAACCGACTCGGTTTGTAAGTTTAAACACTCTTTGTATGGTCTTAAGCACGCTTCATGAGCATGGTTTGACAAGTTCCGCCGCAACCTTTTGAATTTCTCTTTTGCTTAGAGTCAGTACAACACATCTTTGTTCTTTTACAAGTGTACTACTGCTCGCATCATTTTTTTGTTGGTATACGTGAATAATATTATTATTATTGGATCTAATCATTCTTATTCAAAAGCTTCAGCTGCATCTTTGCTCAGTCTTTCATATAAAAGATATTGGTCATCTCATTTCTTTAGCTTAGAGGTTCATACTGCACCGGATGGTATCTTCTTGAATCAACAAAGTATATTCAAAACTTGATTACGTTGGCCAATCTATCTAAAGCCTCATCCGTCGGTACTCCATTGGAACTTAATGTTAAATATCGAAAAGATGAAGGAGATATTCTTCAAGACCCTACTCTATATCGGAAGCTGGTGGATAGTCTCATCTATCTCACTATCACTCGTCCAAATATTTCTTTCACAGTTCATACGATCAGCAAATTTACGGACGCCTCTCGTCATCTTGAATTGATAGTATCCACTATCTTATTGGGACTCCATATCGTGGTCTATTCTTCCTTCGGAGGATGCCTCTTGAGCTCACTGCTTATAGTGATGCTGACTGGGCCAGTCATCCCGATTCTCGTAGATCGACTATTGGGTGGTGCATCTTTCTTCTTATTTCATGAATTGTAAGAAACGTGACTGTGTTTCTAACTCCTCTATTGAGGCTATATACCGCACTATGTCCGCTGTATGTTCTGAGATTGTGTAGCTGCGTGATCTTCTTGCAGAACCTAGCATTTCTCAATCACAACCTACACCTCTTTATAGTGACAATACTAGTACTATTCAAATTGCGGCCAATCATGTGTTCCATGAACGCACCAAACATATTAAAGTAAACTGTCATTACATTCGAAACGCCTATGATTTAAAAGTCATTGTTCTTCCTCATGTTTCCACTACTCAGCATGCCGCAGAGATCTTTACAAAATCTATTACTCACATTCGTTATAATTTTCTCCTCAGCAAAATTGAGGCTTGTGGACTCCCCCAACATCAATTTGAGGAGGATTAGAGGTTTATTATATCAAATTAACTATTTCCTTGCATAACCTAATTACATGCATAGATTTGGGGATTGAATCCCTATTGTATAGTTAATAAGTTTCCTATTACAGCTTTGTAATATTCTATATATGAGAGGGAATACACAAAAGAAGATCATTCAACAAAATTGACAGTTATGGGATACACTCAAAAGCTATCTTGAGTGTTTAAAATTTAGGAATTCCATATGCATGAATATAAAGCCTAAGATTCTTTGGTGCCTGCTCGGAATTGAAATACTTGATAGCAAGAAAAAATGTAAAAACTAATTTGATTGTGTCAAAAATTGGTTAATTCTCTAATCCTAATGACTAGAGTAATTCAAATATTAAAAGGAGTAAAAGAAAAATCATATTCTAAACAAGAAACAAAGATGAAAAAATAATCTACAAGAAGAAATTTTATTTGAAATAAATCCCTATCCTATTTGTTAAAGGATTGTCTTGCATTGTTTTAAAAGGAAAGTTCATATCTACTAGATCTTGGATGTCAATGAATTATTTAAATATGACATAAATATGAACCGGCTTCACACTTTTATACTTTTCGGTGGATGGGTAACAAAGTCTCAAAAGACTTGCCACGTCGAGAAAGTTTTTGATTGGCAAAGCTCATCTTTACTAGGTATATATTCTTCTTAAGCCCTTGTTTGGTCCCCATTATTTCCAAAATACATTTATATCTCTGATATTTTCAAACATACATTCTTCAATAAAACAATATTTCACGAAAATAAAAAACTTTTCCTTATTTTTTAACCACACATTCTCTATCAAAATATTATTCCAAAATGCATTTTGGGCTAAAAATATGGAGCTCAAACAGGCTCTAAATATCCATAGACAATGGAAATGGATTATTGAAACTGTTCCAATAACAAATTTCAAAACCTAGCTTCTTGACTTATTACTTGAAACTTGAAATTATAATTGATAGGCTGCACAACGACGACCAGCAACTGCGATATATTAAAGTAGAAGTTGATATTATGCTTAGCAAAAGCAACAGAATAGACCAAAAATTCTTTATCAACCTTCCATCTCCACAACCTTAACAAGTATTAATTTTATAATATAGAAATGCCAGTGGATTTGCTTCTTAAAGTAGGATGGAGAAAATCATATGAAGGCAGAAACACGTGCTCACATCTTAAAAACATGAATGGAATGAAGTGCACAAACGCATACGTCTTTATTATGCCTCGATATGCGGATACTTACCGAGTGAAGTAACGCCAAGAACTTGCGATTTTTGCTTGCAAGAGGCAAAAATCCTCTACTTAGGTCCTGGTCAATATCAGATACAAGAAGCTTCAAAAGGGCCACGTGTACTTGTCCAAGCAGCAAGGAGTCCTGAATACCAAAATAAAAATAAAATGAAATCAAGAAGTAAAAAGCCAGCTAACCTGAACACGCCAAATACAATATCACATTTAAAAAAGTATTGCATTGAAATGTGACCATACCTTATCATGAAATGCTTGTGCAAACTCATCTAAGGTGAATGAACATACATCAATTTTTATAGCATAAGTACAAAGAAAATGGAAGACCTGCAAAAAATTAAGTGATACTTAGCAAAGAATGGCATGCAAAGTCGTATTTTAGGACAGACAATAATAGTTAATAAGGAACAAAAAAATGCAAAGAGACGAAATGTGAATGGTGGCTAGAAAAAATGGCATGCAGAGTTTGGTGTAATGGACAAATATTATTAACTGCACCTTAAGTATCATGTTCAAGCTGCAAATGTTAATTTGTCTGAATGTATCTATTTTGTTGTATTCGAAAGTAGTGAATATATACAATTTATAGTTGTTTGTATTGTACAAAAAAGGAAAAAACTCACTTCCTAAAAATACTAACCTATAATCATGGCAGACTCTTGAAATCAGCATCAATTTATAATTATGGAATCAACTAGCAATCAACATTCATCTGCAAATCAGTTTATAATTAGCCTTTGACTTTCCATTTTATAGGACTTGAAATGTCAATATTAGTTCCCTAATTTATGTTGCACCCAATTAGCCATCATCAGCTAGTAATCAGCCTTTGACTTCATATTTTATAGGTATTGATTAGTTTCTTGAGCTGACACTACGAATTATCTTCCCATATCTAGTAGAAATAAAGATATAAAATATGCCACGAATTACACATTTCAACATTTTTTTAAACCACTGCAAATATACCACCAAAAAGAATCCAACATCTAGCAGAGCACATACTTAATTACATACTCAAAGACAAACCAAAAACTAGAAACCAACAATAAGTACTAGATTCTACAAATGCTAAAAACAACAAATTCATTTCTATAAAAACAGCATAACAATCAAATTTGTCAACTTCTGTTTTCACCCCCATCGGGTCATTGACTCAAAGGGTTGAAGTGAATAAATTGTAAAAAAATAAAAAATTTACAGAAGGGGCAAATTCGGCTCCAAAGCCTGGTACCCACCGTTCCATTCAAAAACCAAGAACCGTCCAAGGCCCTGTCGTTCTTAATTCTCAATTTCATTTCCTAACCTTTTTCTTGGAACCAGAGTCAGACCTAGTTCTAATTAAAATGCCCACACCTAATAAGTCTATGACAAATCAATTTCAATTTATACAGTAATTTTCCTCTAATTAGAGTTGTCCTCCACTATTAATGTTCATACATATAAATCTAGATTGCAACAGTCGCATTTTCATCTGACATTCAGCAGCTCATAAAAAACAAAAACAACCACCTCTCTCTCCTTGGCCTTGATACTCAAAATCAATGGAGGCAACCACCTCTCTCTCCTTGGCCTTGATACTCAAAATCAATGGAGGCAGTGAAGGAAAATGGGAGAAAGGAACAATTGAGCATGGGGACTTCTGCAAGTGATCACGAGTTATTCCCACAAGTGATAGATTTTCACTGCGACTTCAAGTGTTCCATGGGAATAACTCGTGTCAATACTAGAATATGCAATCGAATAGCATTTCAAGATGAGAAAACTAAACATTCTTTAAGACACCATACCTTATTATCGTATTACATCAGCCAGTGAGCACATAACAACTTATAAGCTCTGCCAAAACACCCTTTACGTCACTAGACCTTATTATTACAATAAAGCAACAACGCAAATATACATAACTACAAACCGAGCTTTATTACCAATTAACTTGGGACCAACAGCATGAATCCTTTTCCATCACCTTTTTAAAGTTGGTTCAAAGCAACTAAATTCTTAGCAACCACAGCCATGATGGTATTGATCTATTCTCTCTCTTGTAATATTTTTTACTCTGATCACATCACTCTGATAAACTAGATCTCTTAAGGACTATTGAAGCCATGTTGCAACCATATTAGATACCATTCCCTTAATTTATTCTCCCTAAGTGCACCTCTACTTGTTAACAAACATTCTCAATTCTTATCCATTCTAGTATATGACCGCATAACCGTCTTAGCGTCCTCCTTTCCCTTACATTTTTCTACTGCACATATTGTCCTTCAATAGCCAACACCCAATATACCAAAGAGCATTGCAGGTCTAATCATTGTTCTACAAAACAATACTTCAACCTTATAAAATTGTTCCAGTCACCCAGAATTCCAACAAAATTCTCCATTGCGTCCAAGTTGCTTTAATCCTACATATTACATCCTCTTCAACTCCACGTTCATTGTTAATAATCGAACCTAAATACTTAAAAAATTCACTTTTTGAGACAACAAGTTCCTCTATATTAAAGTCAATATACCATTATTTCTACAGTCGCTGAAGTGGTGTTGTATCATGTATGCCCTATGTTTTGGTTCTACTTAACCTATACCCTTTAGATATCAATGTACCCCTCCAAAATTTTAAACTTATGATTCGACTCTTTTGAACTCTTTCCTTCTACACCATAATGTCTTCAGTAACATACACCAATAACCCCATCTCGAATATGTCTAATAAGGTCATGCATGAATAAAGCAAATATATCATGCATATATATGAAAGGCTGGACTATATATAGCTCATGAACCTAATACATCTTTAACTAATACATGAATATCACCCATGTTCTTATATATAGGCACCATAAAATTCTTAATTCATTCTTCTAGGATTCTTTCTACTCCTTAACAAGAATATAGCTTGCATCATGTATGACTAGATTGACCTAGATAAGTACCAAAAAGAAAGCTCATTAAGATAAATATGTAGCATGAAAAACTTTATCACAATTTATATGATACTGAAATTTCCACCAACGAGACATTTGATTACAGGAGAAAGGGACGAATGCGAAACCATTCAATCTGCCATCAATAGTCAGCTGTAATATGTAACAGACCCTTCACCTTAAGCACTTACATGACCAGAATGGAATAGCATACTGATATACCTTGAAAAGTTTCTTGACAAGCTCCGGAGAGGAATTCCATGGTTGCACATAGAAGGGTGGTCTCATTGTGACAGTATTTGGAGGGAACTTGGCTAGCAAATCTATAAAATTACACAACCTTATTAGGTGAGCTACATAACAAGTGGACTCTAGCTATTTTCTACAACACAAAACTAAAGAAAATTGGGGAAGAAAACAAAGTGATTAACCTTTACAAAGCGAACAACCACGCGATTCATTGGTTGCAAAGTGTGCAGAGCAAGTTAACGGATTTGGTCCCCCTTGTAACTCTCTTAGCTCCAGTTCCTCATCATCTACTAGCATTGCAAAGTGTTCTGTATTTTCCAGACCTCTCTCTCCGTCCAGAGCAAGTTCGCATTTTTCTTTACGATTTCTCTTTTCAAATTTCTGGCTCTTTTCAAATTTCTGGTACTCCACCTGCAGTTACAGCTCCAGATACTTACTTAACTATAGAATCCAGATATCCTTCTTCTGACAGGTAGAACAGCAAGAATTCATTTTACCTTTCTACTTCTTAGGGGAAGCTTCCTCTTAGCCTGTTCTTTGTTTGACAATTTTCTCTGTGCAGAGAAGACCAACTGTTAAGAGTCTTTTCCGACGATCCCGTTGAATAAAGATTTTCAAATCAAACATTCAACAGGTTTCACAAACAAGAAGAAAAATATTAATAGTTGTGATAAGATAACTTCAAAAAGGTCGATTAGTTAGCTAACCAGAACAGTTTGCCCCTTTTTGGTCTTCTGTTGGATAAGGCTCTCACTTGGAATACCATCAGAAGAAAGATCTCTAGCATCAGGATTTGTCATCTGCCAAACTGTCATCAAACCTTTGCCAATGCCATGTTTCTTCACTGGATCAACCTTTTGAGTTATCATAACTTTACCCCTGTCATTTTTCTTTGCTGGAGCACCCATATCAGTCATCAAACCTTTACCCATGCCATGCTGCAGTGTTGGAGCACTATTCTCACAACAAGCCTGATAATCCAAGGTGGAATGCAAGGAACATACGAAATACAATAGAAATGTAAGGAATGATAAAAACCCATAATAATTTAAGCAATACCTATCTCATTAACTGAAGATTTCCAATTAAATATACGCTCACTACCTTTCTTCTTTTATAGACTTGTGAATTTTCTTCAGAAGTACGACGACACTTTCTAGGACCTGGCCATAAAAGAGCAAAGCAACAGGAATTTTGTGACTACGTGTAAATGCACAAATTTATAAATGAAAATAACATTTAAACAGATGTACATGGATGCATATGAGTACACAAACGCTGAAAATGTCGATGTGCGTCAAGCATTTAGTGGGTTCAGAGTGGGGTTGTGGTTGGAAAAAGTGGGCAGTATTTCAAATGCATCCAAAAAAGTAAAAGAAAAAAGGGTATGCAAAAGAACCCAAGTGCATATAGCACAGTGGGAATTAGGACCTTGTGAGTTGAGTTTAAGTGAACCCAACCCCCCCCCTCCCCCACCCACCAAAATAAATAAATAAATAAAACAGATTTCTTTCTCTTGATACGCAGGTGATTTTGGCACAAAAAGGAGGCAATCATTTTCAGTTTTTTCTCATATAGGACAGGGTTTTCCTAGAAATTACGAAACCAAACAGAGTCTGCTGATGGATGATAAATGAAAAATTTCAAGACAGCTAACGTTCCTTCCAATATTACCACTCATTCAGTTACACTATCTAAAACCCCCAGTTTTGATCAGGAGAAGGAACTAATAATGCTAAGTAGAAAATGATTATCCAAACCGACTATGAATAATCAATTAGTAACTTCATATTAAATATACAGATGTTGTTTAAGCTACTAGATATTTTCTCCAGGAATTTTAGCAATATTGTTTGGTCACATGCTTGGTCTTCAAAAACCAGTAAAAGATTAGGCATTAATAATCAATTTTAGACATCTAATCTGCATCCTCACTCATCAATCAAGGAAATGGAAAAAAATAAAAAGCACTTAGAAACTTGCAATTTTTCATTTGTACAATTTCTCAACTGAATGTCCTGGACACGTTAAAAGTATGCAGAAGAGTAAGATTCCTTTGAATACAACCTGCCACTACTCCCCTAACAAGTTAAAGAAGTTAAATCTCTCCAGAAGCAGAAGGGTAAATGCTTTAGCAATTATATTTTTTTTACATGCTTATATGTATGAATTTATTACTTTCCCCCCATTTTCTTCTTTCCCGTTGAAGTAGTATTTTGCTTCTTCTATGTTTTTTTTTTAGTACAAAAATGCAACAACTAAAATGACACCTTATTATAACCGAAACCCGTGAAGGCTTCGACACCCAAAAAAAATTAGTCTCCAAGTTAATTGCATTACTTTCTACATTTAGTCCGCTCATCATTTCCCACTTCAAGATTACACTAAATAAATACACACAGCAACGTTACAACAATCAACATAGAGAACAATTACGGCAAAAAACACAACCCAATAGAAATGCAACCAATATAATTTGACTACATAACTCAAACGTCACTTCTAGAATCAATTTAGACGTACAGCAGTAACAGTACCTCTCTTCTTGCAGAGAAAAGCATTTGACGGAAGGGAATCGAATTCATCTCCAAGGGGAGGGCCGTCCTTTCGGAATATTTTGGTGAGAATGTGCTCTGGAGAGTACAAAACCTCCTGAAGCCGAAGCCTGTAATCGTCTTCATTCATGAAAAGCTGATGTTGCAGCTTTCTTTTTCTCTTCTTATCCGTGCTCTTACAACTATAATTTCTATTACAATTCATCTCGTTTCCGCGCTTCTGAATACTCTTTCTAGAATACTGTCGATTGCTATTCGACTTTTTATTGGCCATAATTAATTATCCAAATTATATTTGATCAAACAGTCCATGCTATGTGGAAGATGAGGAGGATGTGGTGGCAAAGTTGGTGAAGAAGATAAGAGTTCACTCTCTGAAACTGTGAGAACTGAACTGAGAAAATAGAGGTCAGGGTTTTAACAAGTAGGGTTTTGGGTTTTGTAGGCTGATATTCCTTCATTTTTCCATTTTATTTTTTAAGTACTTTTTTGCTGCTTCTAGAAAAATATCTTTCAGTTGGACCTGCAGTGCTCAAACCGGGTCGGAGTGAATGAAACAGTTGAACCTGAACCGGCGCCAAGTGAGACTGACAGCAATATCTTTTGGGAAGATCGGTGGTGCAATTTTCTCTATCATTTAGGTGCGTTTACTGTTTTTAAATTGTTTTTAATTTTAAATTTTGTAAAATACTAAAAATATGTTTGATCTAATATTTTTAAAATTACATTTTTGAAAATAAAGATAAACTTATAACATAAAACTCAGAACACAATTTTGACGTTTTGAGCGTTTTCGGTGAATATTCTGAAAACACTAAAAAGAAAAATAAGCGTTTAAATAAATTTAAAAAAAAATTAAAAAGTTAAAATTTAAGAAATAAAATACATAAATCCAAATCAATCCAACCATTTTTTGTTGCCTGCCACCACCATCCACCCATTAATGATGGTACTAGATACTCAACTTCGGGGTAAAGCTTTGTATTTTCATAATGGAGAAACTTATCTTGGCTTAGAGATCGTTTCTTGGACAATTCAAAACTCATATTAATGGTTGTACCATATACTCAATTCTAGGAAGAGCTTCGTATTCCCATATTGGAGAAGTTTATCCCAACTTATAGATCGTTTCTAGGACGATTCAGAAGTCATATTGAGAGTGGAAAGCACCTGAGAATTATATCAAATACTCGGTCAATGATCTTGAGAATTTAGTCTTGGATTTCTTTGAGGGACATCCTATTTCCTAACATTTAAGGAGGAAATCCTAGTGATTTTTAACACTTTAGACAATTATAGGGTACTATTTTTTTAATTTTCTTGTAGTGGGTTGTGGAATGAGGCTCCAATTGTTATGGGGTTTAACTGATTTTCCTACAAATTCTTATAATGAATCAGCTTTTGATTTTCTTTAGATAGAGAAGAAGAAATCAATCAATGATGAAGATCAGTTGTAACTCTCTTCCTTAATGCTTCTTCCCACCAATTAATGTTGGTGGCATGCGACGGTAAATGGGGAATAGGTTGGGTTTGGGTTGGAGTTATTGGGGAAGATGAAGAAGATGGGTGGGTGAGTGGAGCAATGGGGGTAAGGTGCATATTTCTCTTTTCTTTTCTTTTCTATTCTTTTTTTTATTTGCAAAAATACAGAGTTATAAATTTATCATTTCATTTAACTGGTTAAAATAGGTTAGTTTTTTAAATTTTCTGATCAACTAATGGATTTGTTCTCCCAGTGCAAGCAAAACAAAATGTTAGGGACTGTGAGTGCAAAAATGAAAAGGTTTGGGAATATGATAGAACTCCAATCAAGTATAATTATTAAAGATGATCGAAAAGGAGGAAGAAAGAGACGGCAACAACAAAATCTACTAGTAGGCAGGCTCAGGTGGACCAAAAAAAAAAGGTTACAATAGGCTTATAAATAGAATAAGAGATGTGTAGTAAAGGGTATGCAAAATGGTAGGTAGAGTTACAGCCTTCTCAAACGACTTATTGTATTTCTTTTCCTTGCTATAATTCAAAATTCAATCAATACAGAAATCTAATTTTTGCCATGTTCATTTGTTTCATTAAATCTACAGGTGGTACAGTTAAAGTGGTATCAGATCATCCAAATTCAACAAGATACGGCCATGGCTCTTGTTGATCGAGTTGGAGAGTTAGAACAAAAGATGGAAAGAAATCACAATGATCTTCAAACAGAGCTTGAAGTATTGTTTGAAATTTAAATTGATGCATTCAGAGATGATGGGCAAGTTTGATATGCTCATGCGTGCCTAGGGAAAGTCAGGAAAATGATCGTAAAGATAAGGGTCTTGCTACTAAAAAATCACATGAGCCAACTGCCGATTTTGGGTTTTACTTTAGGCTAACTCAGTTGAGCCCAGGAAGAAGCCAATATAGCTGAAGGGTATTTGGAGGGAAATTGAGGTTAGAGCATCGGATCAAGAGATTGGAGATGCCCATTTTTTAAGGAATTGATCCGAATGGATGGGCCTTTCATGTGGAACGGTATTTTCACATTAATAAGATGACAAAGGAATAGAAACTGGAGGTCATCGCGTTTCGATGGAGAAGCACTCGGTCGGTTCAAATTGGATGAGAAACGTAGACCCATGAAAATTTGGGAAGAGGTGAAAGTTCAGTTGCTATGGCAATTTCGACCCTCACGGAAAGGGTTCCTCTGTGCGCAGTTCGTATCCCTCGGGCAGAGCTCCGTCGTGAGAGAGTACCATCCACGATTTGAACCCTTGGCTTCACCATTAACGGAGGTATCAAAGGAGATTCTGTAGTGCAATTTCATTAATGGACTAAAGCTAGAAACCTGGAAAAAGTTCCATTTGCTTAGGTCATTAGGCCTGGAGCAGATTATAGAGGTGGCCCAAATGGTAGAAGACCGAAATCTAATAACCCAAAAGGGCCCATGGCGGGATAACCCAATTAAACCTACGAGTATCCCTTTCACAACCCAAATCCAACCTATTCTACCAACACCCACATCGCACATGTCCACGATTTCTTTTCCTAGCCCGTGGTACAGCATCTTTATGGCTCATGTGGTAGGTCTCGTTCGTGATGCCCTCTTTGTAACATACAAATAGTTTCCAGAAATACTCATTGGTCTCCTTTTTCTTTTTACAATTTCGTATTCGCGTACTAAACCTCGCTTCCCATGCATATTGATTGTAAAAACTATATGCCTCATCAGATGATTCGAATTCTTGCCCAACGTGAGGGATGGCACTGATAGTCACGTGAAAAACAAATACATTATCATTGTTATCACTCTCAAACTCCATTCCTACAAAAATTGCACAATATAAAATATATCAATTAACTGCAAGTAATAGTGGGGAATAGATTATATCACAAATTTAATTAGCATTAATTTCACTCTCAAACTCCACCACTATAATAATGAAAGCATGTATACTATTTTGATGCACGGATCTTGGGGAAAAAATCAGTTTAATATTTGTGCATCAAAATAGTATATATGCTGGTTCATATGTTGACAATGGGCCTGGTCAATCGTTAATGTCCGGACATGGGATATTGTCTCATGCATCTTCGGTTCTAGTTGATGATGCAGTTTTGACAGATGTTCGGAGCACTTTTTTGTTGAATGAGTTCCAAAGTTTGCGCATACGACTTAAAGAGATTGACAATAGTGGGGATGTCGACATGAGTAGAAATAGAACCCAAAGTCGAGAAGAAACCCCATAATTTATGATCCTAATCCTGTTAGAGCAAAAGGAAGTGGGAAACGACTAAAGGGTGGAAAGGAGAAAGCACTTTCTCAATTCAATAATAGACAATGCGGTACATGTTACACGAGTGGTCATGACAGAAGAACTTGTCCTATGGTGCAAAATAGGTTAGTTAATGTTAATTGTCATGCGTCGAACTCACAGTACTCATACCATGTGATAGACGACGGCTACATGATCACAGGCAGTAGCAACTTTGAAGCGGCCCCGGGTTTTTTTCACAATCACTATCAGTTCCCGTAGATGTATTTTTATTGTGTTGTGTACGATTTAACATATTTGTTTATCGGTTTATTTAACTTTAATGTCCATATATTATCGTAACTTACTATGCTTGAACGTGGTTCCCAAATGCATTGTGCAATAAATATTTTTTTGTTTGCCAATTCAAACATTGGATGCAACATTTACCATAATTTCAACAAGTTAGATACCAAAATTCACCATAATTTCGGCAAAATTCTAACCTAGAATACGCATTTTCAAAAAAAAAATGGAAATGACCAAAAAACTGCAAATGGGTGGGTGCGCGGGGAGTAAGTAAATGGGGGTGGGGGTGAGGTGTTGAAAAGTGGAATGACCAAAAAGTTGCACATTGAACTGGAAATAAAATGAATAAAAAATAGAATCTGGATTCCCGAGTTGGGGAAAAGAGCAGGACGGCATATATGACACTAATACATTTTATGTGTAGATGAATAATCACCAAATCTTAGATCCTTTTTCTTATGGCTAATTATATTCGCATCACAATTTTTATTTTTTGCACCATATTTTAATTACACTCAAGATTCATAGTCTTTGCTCATTATAACACTTATGTCCCTAACGATTTTTTTATCATTCTCATCCTCGACCTTTTTATTAGTTAATATATTTCGTAACTGATAACAGTTTTATATTAAAAAATTCGTTGAAGTGAAGTAAAATGATTTATTTTTTCATCATTTTTGAATAAATATGTAAATAAAGAGTGCTGAAAAATATTTTTTTTTCCTCGTTTCAAAGTATAAAAACAAAATATTTTGATATAAATCATCACTGAGGATGATACATACTAATTAATGGAAGGTTGATAATAAGATTCCGATGAAAAAAAAACTTAAGGAAAGAATTGTTATAGTAAACAAATATAGATGAGTTTAACTGTAATTAAAATACGATGTATCAAATAAAAATTATGATGGTAATATAATCACCATTTTCTTATTCAAACTTCATTGTGAGATAATTAATGTGGAGTACCGATTTTAATAAACCTTGTACAAACGTATGTGTCAATTTATTAATAAGAACTAAAATAGTGTTGCTCTAATAATCTGATATGATAAAATTGTCTATAAAATGATTCTCATTTCATCATACTTTTAAAATATTAAATATTAAAGAATTATTCTCGTGTCTATAAAATGATTTTTGGCAGATACCACGAATGGTGGTGGAGCTGCTATGTTAAAGGAGAAAGTGTCAAAACAAATTAGCGAGGTAAGACAAAAGCTCGAGAAAATACAATATGTAACAAACATAATCAATAAACAAGAGCATTCAAAGGGTAATAGAGGAATCTATAAATCTACAAGTTTTAAGTGATAAAGAGTTTACAATATCAATACAAAGTTCTAAGCAATATGACGTGGTTCATAAAACACTAAGTGAGGATTGGCAAACTCAATAAGAGATTGGGGCACGTACAAATTCTCAATCACAAATAAGGAAGTCGAGTAGAGATGAGAAATTAAAAATTAAGCACGCAAACCTATAAATAAATGAAGAAAAAAGTACGAAAGAACCAGACATATTTGAAATAGCAGATATATTGAACGAATGATCAAACGTTTCAAAATTTCAGACACAACGAAGTGTAACCAAAAAGAAAATAGTCAAATTGAAAAGTCGGTGTTGAAAAGAAAATTTGAACAATCACCACCGACTTCAAAGAAATTTCCAAATTGTTTGAGGTAATTAATCCCATTTTGAACGTATTCAATTCTAATTTTTTTCATAGCAAGCTGACATCAAAGAAGGTCCTAGAATATTGTTGTATAATTCTTCCACCACCATAGAAGTCTATGTAGATGTGTCTTGGCTATATGTACTTGTAAGTATTGAAATATAGTTAATTAAACAACTTATTTCAATTATTCGTTTTAGCCAGAATACACTAATCATTCAGAACTTTCCACGGGATAGTCTTACGCACAGTTCTGACTGAGACAACTTAACATATTTGTATTATACAATATATGATATATTGCGAAATTAAATAGAGATCAACAATAGATATAACGTCGTTAATCCCAAATGAAAGTATCCACGAGCTCCCATGAGGGTAAAATAATCTACTATCAAATAATAATAAAAACATGATAGTTTCGATTTTGTAATTTCGAGAAATTAAAAAAAAAAAAATCAAAAGCAAGTAAAATATAACTCACTCGTATTCTTTTTTTTTTACCAATCTTAATTCACACCAAGTAGTCTGATCTTTGAGTAGATTATATCAATCATGCTTATGTGTGTTATTTTCAGTTATCGTTAAATAACACAATTTTTGCATTGAGATACTTCAGTGGAACATCAGTTGGTCAAAACTCGCTGGAGATAGTCAGAAGATTTCAGAACTTGCTGTTGCAAGTTCGCCAAACATAGACAGATTTTACTCAAAGCATTCAAATGTCCCTTAATGATTTTCTATACTTATGTAGAAACTCCTTCAAGGCATAAACAACTCTTGATTCTCTTGCACCTCGTTTAGGGCATCCCTAAAATCCGCATCCAAAAAATTTGCTAATCCCGTAGCACCCAGTTCGTCACGACTAAGTGGCTAACTGACTTCTCCAGTTGAACACATTTTAACATTTAAAAATATTTTAATTTAAGTAAATAATTAAATAATAAGTAAAAATACAAAAAAAATATATATTACTTACGATATTTTATGTGTGTGGTCAGCGAGAGAGAAAATAGCAAGAGTGCGCTTCGTGAGAGATGGTAGGGAATTGTATAAGAGAGGCAAAAGTGTGGTCTAGTAATTTAGTGAGAGTGCTATCTTGTATTATAAAATAAGTGTCCAAGTGTCATCGTTGTAAAATCTCTTTCTCAATAATTTTTTTTTTCAGTGTTTAAATTCAACAAAAATGTCTATAAAATGATTCTCATGTCATCCAACTTTAGATATATTATAAAGATTAACGATAGTAGCCCCTTATGGGGTGGTTGAATTGGTTGAGTAGGTGAGCGCGGAGTCCTTTGGTCGCGAGTTCGATTTCTCCTGTCAACATTTTCTCGGTCGAGTCTGTCGCACCTGACTTATCTGGTGCGGTTAACCTAGCTGACGTGATTTGCAGGCTATTGCATCAGTTAGAGAGTTTATCCAGTGCGTACCCGAATGATAGTGGTTACGGGTTACTCCGTCAACAAAAAGAAAAGAAAAGAAAAAGATTAATGATAGTGTATGAACTCATGATCCTATTTAACATAAATGCTTGGAGGTATACAGTGAGGAGGGAAATAAACCATTTGCATGTAAGAACTTTGCTTGGAATATTGGCAATTGACATGATGAATAAGTAGAATGTTTGGTTCATCAGGTTGGTACATAATCTATTAATGCTATATTTATAGCTAGAAAATATCAAAATGTTAATGTGAATTGCATAAAATAATTATTACATAATTAAAAATAAGCAATGTCTACAGAAAATACTCTCCAATGCAAACAGTCGGACTCTATTTGGTTGACATAACAAAAAAGAAAAAGAATAATGCTATCTAACATTAATCTACGTTGTTTTATGTGATATGTTCAATTAAATGTAAAATCATGTGCTACTTAAACTGATGTTGTAACACAAATGATGTTAAATAACATAATGCATAAAACATAGAAATAATGAATAGGTTTGTCTAAATGTGAAGACTTGATTAATCGTGGTGAATAATCAATATTTAAAGCATGCTGAGCTCACATTTTTGCCTAAAAATGTATTTTAGAATAGTAGAGTGATGAAAAATATGTGGTTAAAAAATAAGAAATTTTTTTGAATTTGTATGTAATATTATTTTATTGAATAACGTGTGATTAAAAAATAGATAAAAACGTATGTTGAAAATAATCGGATCAAACAAGGGCCTAATCTTTTTATTTATCTCGTTGTTGTTTTTTCTATCTTATATTAATCCCCTGATTGAGGGAGATTAAAATATAAATTAAATCAATAATTAATTTAAATCACATATTTCACCATCATATCTTTAATACAAATCTTCAAGCTAAGTGGATACAACTTCAATATGATTTTATTTATTTATTTATTTTGGGTGGCTTTGAGCTTCTATTAAAATTTTAAGTTTATTAAAATATTAAAACGATTTGTTTGGTTTTAAACGATTTTCAAATCTTAACTTAAGATCAAATTTTTAAGCAGTTTGGTTCATTTCAAAATTAAAATATTAACAAATCTATGATGATCCAAATTAACTATTTTGTAGAGACTAGTGAGGTAACGTGCGTTGCACGTTAGTTCGTGAATTAGTTTGTAAATGTTAAACATGTAGTTGTCTACATGTTTTATCAAACATGTAGTTGTCTACTATAGCGAATAATGAATAATGAAGAAATAAGTGTAATAATAATATGGAAAAAGAGTCAACATCTAGCAAATGAAAAAACCTCGGTCAGTGTTGGGTGGTCACCATAAAGGGTGACTTGCCCAGTTTCTGCCATAGCTTTGAGAAACTCTTGACACCAAAATAATACAGATGTTACTGGTTAAGATCAATCCCAAAAATTGCCAAACCAAAACAATATTGGACATCAGAAAAATGTAAAGCACGCTTGTGTATTAGACTCGTAAAGGATTACCAAAAAAATCTGCCTACAAACCTATGAAACAAATTGTTGATACTCAAGAGTAACAAAAGTTGCTTTCGTAAATAGTTAGTTAGAAAACTAACCACAGAAAATGCGTTGTTCCATCTAAGCAACTCACATGCATTGAGTACAAAATAGTAATGGATTGTGTAATGGAACAAGATTAATATGTAAACACTTTGAATGTAATGTTATTTGTGCACAAATTGCTACTGGTGAATATACTGGTAAGAAAGTTTTTTTGCCCCATATTCCTTTTGTACCACTTGAATCTGATAAAACAGTATTCCCAGTAATATAATTTTATACCTGTTTTCGTTGGACTATAGCACATAAATATTTTGTTACTTCTAAGAATGAATATACTGGGTAACAAGATTCCATCGCAAAATGAAAATAGAAGCTAAAGGTAAAACAATTATAGAGACAATGTACATATAAAGTTTAGGTCGATAAATGCTCCATGAGTAGCTTAAAATACAACTAATATTTTAAAAGTTATTTACAAATGCAGAAGCTATTTTTTGCTACATGTTGCACTTGAAAGCAGAGTGAGACAACGACCAAAACCATTTCTAAATTGCATGATTGCTCCAATGACTAAATATCTTGTATAATTAAAAAACTCATTGACCGATTCATCCATCGACTACAATGCCTTTGCCTTTGCCAACATCATCTTTCTTTTTGGAATGTGAAGGACAGGAATCTAAGAATAATACCCATTTGGTGGAGGATGCATTAGAATCAAACTGCATCAACCGTAGTGATCCAGAAGATGTGAATGAAAATTTTCATGAGGACAGTAATTAGGTCGTTGACATAGAGAAAAACATGATTAGTGGAAAAAATGTGGAACAATTCAAAAAATATGAAACATCGGTAATAATATAACCATTGAACATATTGATATCGTCTTCAATAGATGTGATCAGGCTCATGTACAGTCAATTACTAAAGATCAACATACCTACAGTAAATATCAACCTTTGTGTCTCTTGTATATGGTTTTGCACTAAGGGCAAGACTGATTCCCATGGTTTCTCTCATAATCATAGCAAGACCTGCAAACTGGAAATGCACAGACATCACAAGCAACAAATGGCTCACCATCAACAATCTACAAATCATAGTGCATGTGGAATAAAGAAGTTCATATTATGGGATTTTATAAAAAATCAACAGCTCATATTCAGTTAAAGGTTGGGAAAGTTAACTAAAGACCTTTAGAAGTTCAACCTTGAAGCATATTAAGCATCACGCGAATGTTAAAAATAACAACGCAGAAACTTTTCGTACTAACCTTCATTTCTGCTTCAGATTCCATCATCACTTAGCTTAAATGAGAGCAACGTATTTACAAGAAAACAGATATCAGCTTCAATCAGATTTCCACCTGCCTAAATAAAACTCTAAAGCAAGGACTATTTATGTATTTTTTGTATCAACTGTCCTCAAAAGCATGAAAAAGACTACACTATCAATAAAGAGTATAAATTGATAGATAGTACTCTTGAAATTATTAAAATTTGTGGCAATCGTGGTACAAGTAGAGACAGACAGTATAGCTAATTTCAAATTTTTATACATTTGTCATTATCCATTTTAAATATTGCAAACCAGAGTTAAGTAAATTCATGTTTTAAGATGAGGTGTTAAAACTTGAGATAATTTCTTTGATTAACAACAGTCATGAATCAGGAAATTAGACATGAGCAGCTGATGGAAAACATGGTCAAGTAGCATGCTAATTGTTTTTAACATGTATAATATTGACGTTGCCTAGAATAATAGGAGCAGTACAAGAAGACAAACAGGAAGTAACTGATAAATTTTCTACATAAACTAAACCACCAACCATATCTGCTCATTCTTAATGGAGGATAGCCCCCTATCCTCCATTAAGAATGGAGATAGCATCTATCTCCATTCATAATGGAGATATCCCCCTATCGTTTCAGCAATACCCGATACAAGAACGACCGGGTCCCAGTTAGCAATATCATCAGAGTCGAAGCTCCGAATTCCAGTGGAAAAGCACCAGAAGTCCCGGGAGAAATAGAAAAGAAAGAAGAAGAAAAGTTTCCAATTTTTCGGAGTATTCTAAAGGTTTTTGGAGGTGGGGAGCAACAAAATCGTGACAAGTTGGAAAATAACAAAATGTTACCAGAAATTAAGCTCAAGAGGAATAGATTGTGCAACCACACCCCCAAAACACGGTGCCTCCTCTGTGAGACTGGCTCCGTAAGGCACCCACGGTGCCTCCGTGTCTCATGGAGGCACGATGGTGTCTCTGTGAGACATGGAGGCACCGTGCACTTCCGTGTCTTACAGAGACACGGGTCGCGTCTCCTTCTCTCACGCAAACACATTTCTGCGTGTGACATGGGTGTGTTTCGAATCTAACATCAAACACCAAACAATGTCTCACGCAAACACACTTCACCGCTACCTACCACACCAATACTTCGGAAAATATACAAAAATAACAGAAAACAAAAAGAAAAAGAACACATACAGGAAACAATAAGAAGAATGCATAAAACATTTGTCTCTGTAAAATATTCACAACTTCTAAACGGAAATATTCACAATTCACCTTAGCTAAAGGTCACTAGAATTCAAGAAAGGAAGCGTAGAAGTATGGTTGTAGTGGGAAAGGAAGAGTAATGTGCGAGAGTCTTTCAAAATTTTTACATCACAAACAGGTATGGTTACTGTAGTTTAGTGGGGGGGGGGTGCAAACAGGTATGGTTAGTGCAGCAATTTAGTGGGGAGCCGCAAACAGGTTTGGTCAGCAGTTTCAGTTGGGAGTTGGTAGAAGACGAAAAAAAAAAAAAAAAGAATTAGGACGATAGGAAATATTGACACGTGTGAAAACTCTCTTTCGCCCTTTTATTTTATAGTGATAATGGCTTGATGGGTTGACGATTTTATGCTTACGCCTGATCGGCAATATGAAATAAGAGGTTGACGATAACTTAACATTGAAAATTGCAGATGAAAATGTAGCTTACATGAAAGTTTGGGGACCTCTATTGCTATTTTTCGCCTGAAACGATAAAAAAAGAGAAAAATTCCGAGGAAGATCTTTACAGAAAAATCTCTAGTGGAAAAAGTAAAAATCAGGAAGAAAAAACCCCAATTCCAACGACTCCTGCTCCCTCGCTCCCATGGAAGCCAATAATGACGGCAGTGGACTGAGCTCTTACTATAACCACTCTCAGCTTAACCTCCAAACTACTCCTCCACCACCGTCGACTGCCGCCTCCGCCACAATTTCATCACCCACTAATGGAGTTGTACCTAACAGTACAACCAATAACAGCGATGCGTACACTCACACCGCCGTCTGCGGTGTCCTCGCCTGCAGAGAACACGAAGAGAAAGAGGGGAAGACCCAAAAAGTACGAAACCCCCGAGCAAGCCGCGGCTGCTAGGAAGCTATACGCTTTGGCTTCCTCCGCGGCTTCCAAAAAGAAACGGAACCAAGGCTTGGCGGCTCCTGCTTCCACCCCGTCCCCCTATCCCTCCAAGAAACTCCAGCTGGCTGCTTACGGTGATTCTTTTTCCCTCTCTCTATATATGTGTATTTGTCTGTATATGCATACAGGTATCCATGCGTTAATGTATGTATTTGTATATGCATGCAAGTACTTGTGTAGGTAAAATCTTTAGTCTCTCAACTAGTGCCATGTATGCTGTATCCTGTCAAGATTTAGATTTTGGTTTCTGTTCGGGCTCTTTAATGTTTCACATTGATTCATTTGAAATAGTTTAGTCTCATGGCTCTTTTGACGGAAGAAAATGGAATTTTTTATACCCTTTGTTGTGTTGAAGATCAGGAAGGCAAATAATCCTTCCTAATATGGGAAAAAGTAGACTGAAGTTTCGGTCCCTAGGGATTTGTGCTTAACTAAGAAGGGTATAGAATGGTATGGCATGTTGTTTACCAGGTCTTGCTTTAAAGCATTTTTCCGTGGTTCACAGGGCGCTCCCAAATGCTCTTTCTCACAGCAGGACTAGAGGCAAGTCCATGAAAGATAATGCAAGGTTGGGGGTGAAAGTGTTATAAAAGACAAAATCTTTTATCCAATACATGTTAAATGGATATCAAAAGGAGAATATTTACAGAAAAAAGTATAAAAATCTATCATAACAAGTAAAAAACAACTCCCTTGTAGATATTGAAAAGGAGAAAATTCTTTAATATGTCAAATCCAGCATCGAGAGTTTGGTGAAAGGGATTCTTAAACAATCACATATATGACCACATGCAATCGACTAAACATTCAGTACGTCTAGGTCTATAGACCTTACTCATCACTGGAAAACCGGTTTAACAATATGAAATTTTCCTTCCATATGCATTACACTCCCGTTGATTGTTTACGTCGGGATTAGAGTCACTCGTCACCCCCCTCCCCACGGCACCCGTCAGAAACGTCCTACTTGTGTGCCTTCAAGTGTGGGTGTGAGCACGCCTTCAAATTTTGAAAACTTATTTTTATTTTAATATTGTTACAATAGTGTTCTCTTCAAATATTTTTTTTTTAATTTAATTTTTCCCATTTGAGTTTTATTTAGTTTCCCTCCTTAGTTATTTGAGTTTCTATACTACCACAAGCAAAGTGGGCAGCGGACTAATTCTCTTTCTACCTGGGTGATGCAGGCAACATGGGCGAAGGCTTCACGCTTCACATCATTACTGTGACTGCCGGAGAAGTATGCTTCTAGATATGCACTATAAAATCTTCTTTACGCGACTTTAATATAAAATGGAAAATTTTTCTTCGGTTCGACATATATCTTGGTATTCTTTTGCTGAGAATGTAAATAGTTGTTTTTATTGCTTTTTAATTTTATTCAAGATCTAATTTTTCTCTTTGTTGGATGAGTGGTCATTCTTTTTCATATTATATTTTGAAAGACTTGGAATTTGGAAATTCATTTTTTTCATGACCATGCTTTGAATTTTGGACTGGAAGCAAAGAAATAAGGTCCATTCAAAATGTGTATTTAAATAATGTTCCATATTGAAGTTGTCAATTTAAATTTTCAAAATCTTCGTGGCAACGGGAAGGGAGGAAATGGTACTTTCTCAATTAACTAATTTGTCCGTGAGATCTTACACCATGGAGAGGCAGAGAGAGGACCATCAGTTAAATAATAATGCAGCAAATGTAACCGACTCATTATTTCATTGATCATAATTGTTGTTAGTACTGAAAGACTGCAAAATTCTCAACTTCACAGCTTCCTGTATTATGAAGTTCTGCTTGTCTAGAATGTCAATATTTTAAAATGTTAAACCATTTCATGCTTTTTTTCATTCAATATTTCATATAATTAAGGATAGAAGATCTTGATTTCAAAGTGCGATGTAAAATTTTACACGTGACACGATAAAATTGCTATTTAGTACATGTATGTGATCAAGTTAATCTGAGATCCATCTCTCTCCCTCTCTCACTCGCTCACTCTTTATCCTCCCATCCTCTCTCTTTCTCTCCCTTCCTATTTTTATTAGTCTTGCTTCAACTCTGGACATGGAGTTACATTATTTAGATAGTGCAAGTTCAATTCCCCGATCTTCAGGAGTGTATCAGGGTGTTCTTTGAACTAGTGGAATCCTGGTTTGATTACGTCATAAAACTTTGCTTCTTCTCCTCACTCTGCTACCACTTCTTATATTTGAGGATGTGGTCTTCTTGCCTCTTTTATATTAAGGTCAAAGTCAATAATAGGGGTTTGTGATTTAATCTTTCAAGTAATCTATGTGATAGATGTCTAGTGTAGGTGAAGATTTACTTGCTGCACGTAATTTGGCTCCCACAATATATACTTGTCATGAGACAGTAGAGTAATCTGTTCCTTGTAATAATCATTAATGATGAGAATATTATAATCGCTGTTTCCCTGGATTTCAATAACTGTTTTTTTGACTTCACATGTTGCAGAAAGAGCTCCATTACTGTGTTATTTCAGGGAATAAGAAGAGCATTTTTGTATCGACACTTGATGTTGTTAATCAAAAATGTTCCGTGGTAGTTTTGTCTTTTTTCCTGATCCCATCTTAGCATGTTATGTGCCCACTTTTGAATTTTTTGCCTTATGGATAATTGTAAGACCTAACATGTCCAGATGCATTGATAGGATGTGGGTCAAAAAATCATGATGTTTATGCAGCAAAGCAAACGTGAAATATGTATTATTTCAGCATCTGGTTTGGTCTCTAATGCATCTCTACGCCAGCCAGCAACATCTGGAGGCAGTGTTTCATACGAGGTAGATTTCCCCTCATTTTAGATATTACTTTAGCCATCTGGTGGCAGTACTTCATAGAGAAGCAATATGTAGGTATGAATATTAGACATTCTTCCTGTTATGAAAGCTGTTCCATATGCGTATGGATATGTTCTTGGATACATTGGATTGTGATTTAAAACCAAAATCTCCATGTATGGTTGACGAGAGCCAAAGTAAGATAACAATTGCCTGAAAGCTCCCCTTCCCCCCCAATGATGAGTTCAGAATAAAAAAATGACGACACACACAAAATAAATAAAGAAAAGACCAAAGTATTTGATCTCAATTTGGGCTATCCAATACTAGATCATATCATATAGGATAAGAAGGAAAATTTTGTCCGTTAGAAATTCCTATTTATTTGGAAAAATTCTAATTTGGCTCCTGTAAATGTGTACGCCCTATGTTGCTTCAATTAATTTTCTAATTTAGGATCCGCTACCTAATTATGAAGGATAACGGAACTGCACTTTGATGGTTGGATTGTTTTGTGCTTTCATTATGTTAATTGTTAAGAGTTTTAGAAGGTAAATCAGCTTCAAGAGTCCAACAATTCCTGGGAAACCTTAAATTTATTTTATGTTACTAAATTATTCCATGATATAAGTAGCATATTTCATTAAGACTTAGCTGTCATACATTTTGCTCAAATTTATTGGGCAATCGCATAATTGAATTAATTGACCAGTCTGATAATATCTGGTAAAGTATAATTTATCACTGCCTTATTAATTGCTCACATTTGAAAAGAAAGTTTGGCACATCGAATGAAACTTCTCTGGTGTTTTTCACTGTTTTCCACCATTAGAATGCAACTCTAAAATGGTTGGTTAAATATCAGGGGCGATTTGACATTCTTTCTCTATCTGGATCTTACATCCGTGCTGAACTTGGAGGAGGGAGAACTGGAGGACTTAGTGTATGTCTGTCTAGTACTGATGGACAAATCATTGGTGGAGGGATTGGTGGACCACTTACAGCTGCAGGCCCGATTCAGGTAACATTTGTATTAAAATTCTAAGTGGGGAATAAAATTTTTATTAATTCATTACACTCTTTACTTTTTATTTAGATAAAATCTATGGCAATATATGCTATGAATTGCACTATAGAATTCATGATGGTTTGTATGACATTGGTGCCAATATATAGATGCTGTAGTTGAATCTAGGATTTGAATGAAATGAACTTTTTTTATAATACATAAATTATTATTGTTTGGCCAGTATTGAACTGTCTTCCCCCTTTTCCTACTTGCTTTCCCTTGTTCATATTGTAATTGTCGATTTCTTTATGTGGTAAATGAAATTAAGGGAAACCTTTGTATTAACCATTCTGCTGGATGAATCTTAACAAATATCAGATACATGCTGGATAAGGAATGTTGAGGTGGTTTCGGTATCTTAATCTTATTAAATTTTCTAATTGGGACGGTTATTATATTACACTGGTCTGTCTATAAGGAAAAATTTGTCCTATTGTTGTCCCAAATTGTACATCTTCAATTCCAAATTCATGTTTGTATATTTGGTGAATTGCATGTGTTACAAATGTTGTCAGCTTCTCAATATTCTCTCCTTCTCGATATGGGTTCATAATTCTGAACATGCAGACTATTTTATAAAGATTGTTTTAATTTATTGTGGCTCTGAATTCGGATGGTCTATAATGGATTTTATTGGGTTAATTGATCTAAAGAAGAGATAACTGTATATGTGCTTGGGTTATATGTAATGGAATCTTGAACTTTACGTATTATCTATCGGGTTAAAAATCTCAATGGCCAATGTACTTTCGACATTGTTTTTCACCGTCACTCCGCACCTTCTGATTGAAAATTAATGATTTCAATGACTAGACAAATGAAACTGTTAATTTTCCAAACGATCATGAGCAACTGAAGGAAACAACGCTATAATGACTGCTGGAAACAACAGTGACTATTTTGATATTTTAAACTTACACCGATCGTTGGGGAACAAACAACTTTGTAAGCACAATGCGAAACAATGTTGAAAGTACTGTGGCCATTGAGATTTTGTATCCATTAGTTATTCATACAGTTATATACTACGTGTTCTCAAGTATTGGATGATAAATAACCTGAATTCAGTTTTTCTATTTGTAGTTCTTGTTATAGTCAACTCGTACAAGTGTTCATAACCTAATTGCTCTAGAAAGTAGAAAGGAAAATGGGTAGGAGGAGATTACCTCTAGGATATGTTAGATCCTTGCTATCCAGTATGAGTTGTTAGGTGTCTATCATGCTAAAAACCCCTCTCATTTTTTAGTACGATTAACAAAATCATTCCCCCCAACTCTCTCACTTTCTCTCTCACACACATACACATTTACAAACGTGAGCCTGCCATGCTGCACATAGAACATGTTTGCATGCCTTTAGATATGTGTTCTTTTTCTTGGATGCCTATCATAATTATGCTCCTCAGGCAGACGTTTGGCGTGGAAATTTTATTATGAAGAGTCTTTTAGTCCTGTATCTGATCAAAACTTAATCAGCTTTTGCAAATATAGTATGACATATAGGCAGAGTCGTAAAACCTGGACCGGACCGTTGTACTGGTTTGTGAATTGATCCGCAACTCTCTCTGGTTTGAGTGCTGACCGTTATTACACCTTTCTGGTGATCTTTCGCTGTGTTTTTATGATCAAAACTAAATTAGCTTTTGCAAATATAGTGACATATAAGCAGTCCTAAAACCTGGACCAAACTGATGACCTGGTTTGTAAACCAATCCTGGCAACTCCACTTGACTGGAAATCAGGCAAAGTGGTCTAAATCCAGATAAATTGCACAGTTTAGGGGAGACCAGTGACCTGGTTTACTATACTGCAGTGAACCTGTTCTCGATATAATTGTTTGTTGCTGATGAGTTTCACGATGTAATACAAACCTGCAAATGTGGCACTCAATGTTATTTTGAATGATAAACTAATAATAAATGTTATTGTTGATAACAAGCTCCCAATATATTTTATGCAATCAATTACACCAGTGATTTGGTGCTTTCGACCAGACAGTTCGTGCCGGGTTTGATAATTTAAGCATATGGGGTTTTTTCATCTATTGACTTGTCAGTTAATTGGGTTAACAGGTAATTGTTGGTACCTTTCAAATCGACTCCAAGAAGGATACTAGTGGTGGTGGTAAAGGAGATGCTGCTTCCAACAAGTTGCCATCTGCAATTGGTGGCACTTCAGTGTCAGATCTAGGCATCTGGTCACCTGCTGATTCTACTCAGCAAACTCTTGGTGGAAGTCCATTTATGATTCAGCATCAGGGCATGCAATTGACACCTTCCCATTCGATGGAATGGAGAAATAGCACCGGTCATGGCATGCAGCAATCTCCCGAGAATGGTGACTATTAGAAAATTCCTGATTTGTAAAATACTTTTCTTAGGACAGGGTCTTGTCGGAACGGAAAAATGAAAAAACGATGACTTAGAATCTCCTCAGTCTACCACCCTAGCTCACCGGATATGGACTGTTTTAACCTCTTGGCAGCCGACTAATGTTATTCTTGACAGAGTAGAACTTTTCTTGGGAAGTATTTCTCTCTCCTTGCAGACTGTTTTTATGTAGTAGAATGGCTAGACAAGTAAGATTTTTCTTGTTGGGAAAGCTTGTTGAAGGCCATTTATGTTGCAGAACGGTGTTTACTTTTTTGCTCGTATGTATCTAATAACTATGTTTACTGTCATTGATAAACTTAGTTTTCAGTTTGAGCATCAAGTGTCACTCTAATATTATGCTGGCAGACTTAATCCTATGAACGCAGCATCTGAAGGTGTGTTTTTCATTAGCATCTCTGTAGTGTTCTCTAGTGTCACTGTAATACAGTTATAATTTGGCATTCGATATTCTGATTTTCTTGTTTTTCTATAATGGTATGATTGACGCGTTGTACTTTAGTACTAGAAAATATTATGAGCAATTTTAGTTGGCTCCATTACCTGAAGCCAGATCCAGTCAGGTTCTATTGATCATGTCACCTTCGCAACAGTTTGACCTTGTCTTGGGGCATTTTTGGCTTTACGAGAGAGCTTGCCAGAGGGAAAAGTCTCTCTTCCTGTGTCGGGTCATACTGGTGCATCCACAGAATAGGAAATCGCAATTCATCTTGCTTGGAAACTTACTTGGAGTGAGTGTAGCAGGGGTAAGGTAAGGTAAGTGGCCACCAGAGAGGAAACAAAATCGGCCCTGTAAGTGCAGCTAAGCTAATATGTGCTGGATCCGTCCTTGATATTATTGAGTAATGAACAGTACTTTTTATCAAATGACAATTACTACATTGTTACTTGCCCTTGGAATATCGAATTTCGGTTGCTGTTTGTTGAGAATTTGCATGTGTTGATAGGAAATGGAGGATGATAGTGTTGTGTGTACTGAATGACCTTGGACCCAAAATAGTTCCATCTATGAGTCAGGTTTGAATTAGATGGTTTACTTTATCCTTGATACCGACTTTACACTTTACACCTTTAAGTTTTGGCCAACTAATTTGGTTAACAACTAAGTTAATGTTTGTCAAAGTTTATTGTTATACGCATTGTCTTTCAAAGAATGCGTAATTAACAAGTAAATAGAAATTGCGGATCTTATAAAATTATGTTAATAAAAGTAAAGTTTGACTAGTTTATAAAAAATTTATAAGTTTTGGCAAACATGTACTTAAGCATAAGGGGGATGAGGGGTGTGAAATGGGTTGTGCTAACTATTTTTCTGGTTCCTTACTTCTGAAAGGTTCGGATGGATTTCGACTTTAGCAAGAGAGAGTTGTGCTACAAGTACAGGACTTATAGGTCCCGCTTCACAGGGTCAGGACACTTACATTGGAGATGGGTGGAGTGTAAATTTTTACAATATAAAATTCACATGGGGTCATCCATGTGAGTTGTCTGTAAAACAAAAATTCTGTACACATCATTTTTCTTAGTGAGTTTAATCATTTTTTACTTACTTTGTGATTGGTCCTTCCTAAATTGATCGAAAGATTGTTGATACCATTCACTGTTCAAATTTTGGGGTAATCCTTTCGTTATCGTTACTCCATAAAAGTCGATAATAAAAGGCTATTCCCGTGTCGGCCGGAGGTATACCTACCACTACGTGTTAGGCAAGACACGATTTTCACATTTATGGTTAGCGTGTTAGGTATACAATTGGATTTGTTGTCTGTTGACTAACATTCCTTGGGACAAAAAAAAGAAAAAAAACAAAGAAAAAAAATGCTTAGCTCAACTACCTCATCAACCAACATGTTTCAACTCTATTTTCCACGTCATTCTACTAGATGCATCTTCATGGACTAGAGTTTCATCCATTCGAAGAAAGATAAAACAAGGATGTTAAAAGTGAGATGATCCGTTGATTCATTTATTTTTTGAAATGTACCATTCAACTAGTGAATCATATACTAGAATTTCATCTCTAGTAATTTGCAGGGCCATGATCCCATGAAAATAAATTATGGTTCAATTCTCCCCCATTCCGAGGTGGCATGTTATATGCTGCCAACGACGGCGGTTCACCCATATCACCACCAACAATGCCAGCCTGTCCTCCGTCTGCACCACCCCCGGCGGCTGTAGCTTCTTCTTCCTCCTCATCCAAAGGCAACCTCTCATAAGTAGCATTCGAAAACGTTGAAGCAATCACCATTACTGGGCCAACAGCCACCAGAGAACCCACCACACTACCTCCCACCACCTGTCCCTGACCGCCGGCTAAGTATATAGTCAGCCCCGTGGATCCCAGCAGTGGCGCCGCCTCAGGGAGAAAAGCACCGGTCAAGGAGAGGATTTCAAAGCGGCCATGGAGAGCCATGACTGCACCAGAATCACAAGGTTGCCTAATCGTCACATTTTTAACTATCCCACTTGCACTCAACACGCAAACTCCTCTTTGCCTCTTTCTTGCAAATTCGGCGATGCTCTCTGCCACATCGGTGCCACTCGCCACCTCCATAACTTGGCTGCGCAGCGCATTAGGACTGTCCTTCGTTACAAACACGGGCGGTTTTGGCTTGTTCTTTGAACCTGTGAATGATGAAGACATAATTCAAATGAATAAGCTTGTTCTCACTCTAATAATTTATGTTTTTGCAGCCATTTATTTATAAAAATTATAAACTTGTCAAGCATTTGATGAAAAATGAACGACGTGAGGGAGTGTGATCATGAATGTGTTTAAGACAAGAATAATTTAAATAAGAATTGATATTTGTTTACGATTCTATATTAGCTCAAACTTTTAGATAGATGGGGTTGAAGATTCAATAACCTGTAGGCCTGCCTCTTGCCCTACGCGTTGGGAACTCAACGGCGCCCTCGTTAAACTCCTCGCTTTGATCTCTATCTTCTTCATCTTCTCTTCCACCGCTGCCACCGTTGGAATTGTGATCATAGTTGTTAATGGATATGCCTAGATTTGGTTTTTTCAAAGCTGGTGAGCTAACTGATGGTGACGACAGATCAAATCCTATTTCGCCACTCCGTCGGTTAGCCATTGTTGCGGCAAAAATAGATTCCAATTGACACTGCAATCTGTTTTCTGAAAAAATCTTGCTTGTTAGGTTCATCTATCAAAAATCAGTAGATATATAGGAGAAAGAGAGTAATGAGGGTTTATGTGTGTGACTATGGTCCGCATGATCAAGTGAGATGCACGCAAGCCCTTTTCTTCCTCTCGAGAGATGTAAAAGGAAATTACAAAATATGTCATGTCTTATTAACGTGTAATAAGATGGTATAAAGTGTCGGCAAAAATGGGTGACTTGTATATAGATAAATTATCAATTAATATAACTACTTTAAATACAAACATAAGTAATATAATTCAACAATAATATAAATATAAAAAAAGAATATTTAGAAATACAAGTCTTGAGAGTCATGTCGAAAACGCTATTATAAAGTTGTGTTGTCTCCTCTTCGTGTGGGTTCTTTCGACATTACACGACTCCAAGATAATATCCCATGTGGTTCTCCTTCTATAGGCACGACGATAAGGAGATAAGTGAACGAGCCTCTCATCGAGTTGCCAAAATATAGAAATATAGCCCTTGTTTGGTCTTCATTGTTTTTAAAATATATTTTTATTTCTCTTCTTTTCAATAACATTGTTCAATAAAATAATATTATACGCAAAACTAAATTTTTTTCTTATCTTTTAACCACACATTCTCTATTAATCTATCATTCCAAAATGTATTTTTAGCAAATAATAGGGCTCAAACAAGGGCATACTATGAATTGTATAGAATGTTTATGTTTCAAGATGTGATTAATTTATATTATATAAAAATCAATCCATTTTATAGGAAAAATTTCAACCCCTACACTTATGAGAATTAAGTCATTTTACATGTATGTTATACTACAATGATAAATAAATTTAACCTCCACTCTTATGAGAATTAAGTGATTTAACATGTATGTTACACTATAATATTATTAATTTAATTTTGTATTAAATTGATATTCAAATAGAAACAACAAATTTAAAAGTATTAATTTGAAAATTTAAAACTTAAATAATTTATTTTCCAACAATCTCCCACAAGTTTTAAACTTTCAAAATATAGTGACAATGTTATAATGTGTAATAGGTGTATATGTCTTTTGAATTTGAACCTCACTTAGTGATAATAATTTTCATTTGAGTGAGCCATAATGGACTAAGCCTTGAATTATGTCTCTTCGGTCAAACTTCAATTGTTTCACACACAGTATCGATTTAGGCTCTATTTCATAGCGGTAGCGCTATTAATGGTCATGTGCTCTAATTTTGATTCTAATAAGAGTCTCTATGGAATAACCCAATCTCATAGTCACGGTTTAATGACAACTCTTACATAGGTGACTACTCCAATGGTGTGTGTGACCCACACTTCGCGAGAATTCTTGCATCGGTACTCATTTAGGGTTAAACACTTCCTAACATCACATTATTATTAGCTTTATCACCATAAAGATGAGCACAAATAAAAATATTGCTATTACAAGTCATGCACTACCAGTTGTTTCTATCACATTGAATATTCTTCATGGGATCTCCAATCACAAAGTTGGGTTACTCTCGGAGGTGACTCCCTTATGGGTTTAAACTTATCCCCATCGATGATTTATTATGTCCATTTCGAACTATAATTTATTTCATGTCCCTCTTGAACAATAATTTGGTAACGTTAATTTACAAGCTTTTATTCTCCGTTTGCAATCTGCATACTTGTAAAGTTTTTTTTTTTTTAAGTTTCCAAAATATCAATAACACAATAAATATATGAAATTTAGAAATTGACTTCTTGTAACATGTTTGGGCATATGCATCCATTGAGTTATTGCATTTCACCTGCAAATCTACAATTTAACTTTTAACACATTTTAAGAGTCAATTTGACAACAAAGTATATAAGGTGCATGTATTTAAAATTTTTAAACACCCCTACATTCTAAAAATATCCAACTTCAATAGAGTGAGTATACAATCTTACAATTTATCTATTTTGATAGGATCCAACATTGTGTGGCGATGGTTACTTTTACGATTTTCATCCACCAATAGATCCACAAATTTTGATTAAACACATTAGTAAAATATTATTTTCATAACAATAAATTATAACCAAATAATTGATTTTATTTAGAATATTACCGAAGTAGGAGTACCACTAATTATGAATGAGATTAGAACACTATCACAAATTAAATTCACATTCTCATCTCATTTTGCTTCTTAGAATTAAGACATTTGCACTGTGTCTTGGAGGAAGGAAATATTTAACCATATAGGTTATAATATAAATTATGAGATTTTAATTAAGTATTAAAAGATAATTAAAATAGAAAACTGAAAACCAATTATAATTTTTGATTTTAAACTTAAGTTACAACATTTATATAACATTTACAATATAAAAATTCTCTTTGAAAAATTATTCTCATAACTTTTATTACCAATTGGTTAAAATAAATTTTAAAATGGTTAGCAATTATATTATAACATAATTTATTCAATAAGTTTTCATTTCCACCTATTTGCCTGTAGGTTGTTTTAGAATATCACTTATACCATAATCAATTATTATTTACCATTGCATTATTAAATTTTCTAACACAAACCAATTTCACCGCAATCCTCATTGGATGTAGAAGTACCATTTTTATCCACCTTATTGATTTTTTTTTAACAAAACTGTCCCAATGTGTTGCACGCAAACCTGTTATACTCATTGTTTATAAATAAATAAAAAATAGAGAATAGATTGAAAGATCTTACTCTTTCTGTAGCTCATAAAATTGTCACAATTAAGAATGACCATAGAATCATAGGAATGAAGAAGTGTTGTCTTGCAGTTGGCTCGAAAATGCTTTTGATCACTCCATAGGTTCATACAGTGACCAACATGTGTCACATGTACTCTTATCTATGTAAACAGCAACTAGATGCTATTGGTATGCCTAAAACGCTTTTCAAAAATAAAAGGTCGCTTAATTATCAAAACTTACATCCATCAGTAATTAAAAAATTGTATATACTGCAGTCAAAGAAGCATCACAACCCCTCTTGTGAGAACGATACATTATTACTTGTGCCTCTTACTAAAAATAAAGAAGAACATAAATCCAATCAGTGGTTGTAATCAGGTGTGAGAAGAATCCAACAACATGTAAAATTATAATAGCTACCAGATTGCAAGGCACAAATAACCGCAGAATTAATCTCCATATATATATATATATGAAAGGTAACTAAATTTCGTCTCAAATAACTGAAAGAAGAATTAACTTGTAATATCAAACTCATAGAAAAGATCCAATTGAGATAGGAATTTATAATTGGACTTGAGCAATTTTGCCATTTATATAGAAATAGGAAGATTACAAGGAAAGTTCATTAAATGACAAATTGAAATGATTGATCCTATAATAGGATTTTGTGATCTGTTATCTAACAAAGAAGAATATTTATATTTTCTCTATCATTAAAACAAGTAGAAATAAAACATAAAACATGGATGATTCAAGCCCTGGGCACGGTTCGGGTTGGGTCAATTTTTATCCCAACCCGAAACCAAAACCGACTAAGTCGGTTTGAATAAATTCCAACCCAAACCGACCCAATTAAGCTTTGAAATCGAACCAACCCAAATCTAATTGGTTTGAATCGGTTCGGTTTGGTTAATCGGTTTGAATCGGTTCGGTTTGGTTAATCGATTTTGTCTTTTGACTAAAATGAATTTAAAAAATTAATAATAATAAAGCTTTTAGACCCAATTTGAGTACATCTAATCTTCTCTTTTTGCAATTAACACAAATTCATCACTTATGAGCTATAAATAAAGTAAATTCATAACATGTTATTCACACACAATTCTACTCAAAGTAAAACACCAGATTTTACACTCATTTTACACTAGAAAGCAATAAAATTGAAAGAGCTAAAACATGCAGTAATTAAAATTTGAAATTTGAAATACTATTTCATCACCTGTAACGAAAGCAAAATTAATACAAATATTACCCTTAACATCCATTCCAAATTCAATAACTAAAATTGGCCCAACAACCATTATTTAACATATAAATAACATCCAAAGCACAATTTGCTTGCTGAATGTTCATTTGCAAGAAATTAAGATTAACCATTATCCAATTTGAATCACCTTCACCTGCAATCATACATGGAAACGTGAATCATATTTCCTTATAAAAGTAGGATAAAATGTGATGCAAAAAAATAATAATAATAAAAGTACCTACTTGAAAAACTTGAGATAACAGGAATTATTTATCCTTGTTGCTACAGTCTTCATTGGTTTTTGTTGGTTCATGAAGCTCTAAAAAAATGATTAAATTAACACTAAATGAAATTGGAACACATATAATAACAAACTAAATCAAATAGTTAATTATCTTCATCCAATATGTTATAATACTTCACATCCTCCATGTAAAATTTGTCATCGCTTGGAGTAGATTTGAGCCAATTTTAGGTGCAAACTAAAAGCTCGACCATCCTAGCAGTTAAAGAACTACGAAAGGGATCTAGAATTCTTCCTCCCGTACTGAAAGCACTTTCTGAAGCCATAGTAGACACTTGAATTGCTAAAACATCTTTTGCAAGTTTGGACAAGGTTCTATACTTGTTTCCATGTACCTTCCACCAATTAAGGACATCAAGCTCCTTATCCTTTACATCTTCACAAGCATCCAGTAAGTATCTTTCCACATCGTTTTTTATCTCAACTAAATCTTTTGCTGCTTGTTGTTCTTTAAACTTGGAAATACGAGTAGAAGATGCACTAGAAGTGGAACTAACTTGACTTATAGAAGAAAAACCACTTGCAGAATCTGAATCCATCGATAGTTGACTACTTTGAGGACTTATATCTGACCTTACATACCAATCATAAGTAGATATCAAATTTGCCTTCAATGTTTAGGTCATGGTACTAGCCAATTCCTTATCCTTACAAATATCACAAAAACAATACTGAACCTAATTCAATTTATATCTTGGATCAAGCACGGTAGCAATCAATAACATTTGGTTGACATTGTCCATTTTCCCTCAGTACTTGTCAAATTTTCGCTTCATGTTGTTAGCCATTTCACCTAAGAGATAATTTTCAGTTGAACTCCAATCTTCCAAATCTGCTACAAGTGAACATACTTCATGAAGATAAATCGTGGAACTAACTTGTAATGAAGTACTAAATTTTAAAGTCACATCATAAAAACTTTTGAGAAATTTTACAAAAATCGAAGCATTTTCCCAATCACTTAATAAAGGAGGTCCACCCCTTCTTCTACCACTATCATCCTCTCGAAAATAGCCTAAGTAATGTCCATCCTCTTCTTCTAAGCGCTCAAAAGCTTTTTGGTACTTCAAAGCGGCCTCCAACATCAAATATGTGGAATTCCACCTGGTAGAAATATCCAGAAATACTAGTGATTTTGATTCAATTTTTTCTTTAGCTGTACACTCTTTGAATTTTTCATACCTTGCCGGTGAAGATTTCACATACTTCACTGCATTTTGAATGCTAACTATTGAATCATGTGCTTCCTTCAACCCTTCACAAACTATCAAGTTTATAATATGTGCACAACACCTCATGTGCAAATATTTTCCATTTAAAACACATGCATCATCGCCCCAACCAAGCATCTTCCTCCTAAGATATGTAATAGCAGTTTCATTTGCACTAGCATTGTCCACTGTGATTGTAAACACCTTATCAAAACCTGATCGGGCCAATTACGATTGCCGCAAGCGTACGGATCAAGTAGTATAATAGAGCTTTTAAAGCCCAAGTCGATCCCACGAGGAGTGTTTTTCCAATTACAAGTTAAAGTATTTCAACTTAACGATGAACACACACATTTTAAAAATTGATTTTAAAAGCGAGAAAATAAAATAAAAGACTTGATTTAAATTTAAAAAGAAAAAGAAAATTACGAAAAGGGTTTTTAATTTGGAAAATGTTGGAATTTATGCTTTCACTTAACCATTGTTTCATTAGTATTAAAATCGATAAAATAAAGATGCTAGTGTTACCAAAGTGTCAGATTAGACCCGATTCTCCAATTTTAGCTAACAACCTCTTTCGAGCGAAATTAACCCTAATTGATTAACCTATCCACTATATCTCTATGTGGATACAATTTAACCAATTGCATTAAATTGTTGTGAGAATACTCTAAGTGTCACCTAGGGTAGATGTATATTCCTATAACACCTAAACGAGTATAGTCGAAACTATACAAACCTAGGGTTTTAATTACCTTGATCTAGCTAGTACAACAATTTCTCAATAATTGCACCAACCATTTAGCCATATCACATATTGATCAAGTACATGATAGTCAATAAAACACAATAATTAAAACATCTAAAACTTGGAAACAGATGCATCTTATCATACAAAACAACATACTAATGAAACTTTTGGTTAAGTTACTACATAAATTCCAACATAAAACTATTTAGCTCATAATAAAAGTGATGTAACAAAGAGAATTTTGTCCCATTACAATACAAATAAGGAAACTAAAGAAAGAAATTCAAAAGGAAAGATGAAACCCTTGTAGAACAATTTTGAATTCTTCCATTTCTTTTCCAAATCCTCCTTTGATGGATTCTCTTTGTTCACCCCTTCAACCCTTAACTAAACCTACAAAAACACAACAAAAACAAAATAAAAACTTAAGCAAAAATGAAAAACCAGAGAGTTACGGGAGAGAGAGACAAGAGAGAGGAAGTTCAAGATGAAGATAAGTGATAATGCTCCAAATGAATAAATTCTCTCTTTTTTCTATCTCTATCCCATGTTTTTCCACTAAATATTTCTCCACTCAAGCTATTATAATAGTTTAATAATAGTTATACTATATAATAATAGATATAGATAAGTTTAGGTATTAAACAATGCAAAAAGAAATAAGCACTTTCGACCAAAACTCGAGAAAAATGCAAAATCCACCGCCTCTGAAAATTCCTTCTATGCGACCGCATAGGCTATTTCTATGCGGTCGCATAGAAGAACCTTAAAACGGTGCTAAGTGTTCTGTGACCACTTCGCGACCGCACAGGCAAAATGCATGCGGTCGCATGGTTCAAGCAAAAATTGCTGCTCAGGTCCTTGATCATTCTGGCCGTCTTGCACTTTGATCCCTCATCTTTGAATTAGTCCATTTCAGTCCCCAGATTTTGAACTTCATATCATTTAAGCCCTTTCTAAATTGCAGTCAAAGTCCTCCATCTTTTGGTCAAGTGCAATTCAGTCCTCAACTTCATAAAATTGTACACTTTTAGTCCTTTTTTTCTCCTCTTTAACTCGTTTCTTCGTCTGGTCGGGGTTTTTGCCTAAAAAATCAAATAATACACAATTATGCTTAGAATATGCTCAATTTCATCAATAATTATAAGCCCAAAAAGTGTCCAATAAGTGTGTAAATACACACTTATCAAAACCCCATTCATGTAAGCAACTTTCAATAACCTTACCGATAGTTTCACCTTTGTGATTAGGAATCACACAAAAGTTCAAAATTCTTTTCTGAAGCATCCAATTAGAGTCAACATAGTGAGCTGTAAGAGACATATAATTTATATTTTGAATAGATGTCCAAGTGTCCGTAGTAAGTGAGACTCTTTGATGTTGAGTAGTGAGGTTTTTTTTTTTTCAACTCCAATTTCTCATTCAAATACAATTGGTGAATATCTCTAACAATAGTCCTACGAGATGGAGGATCAAACTTAGAACACGCTACGCTACAAAAGTGTCTAAACCCCATTCCTTCGACAAAGCTAAAAGGTAGCTCATCAATAACTACCATTTTAGCACATACACTTCTACACGCTTCTTTGCTAGACCCAACAACAAGAAGATTGGTCTCACCACCCTCATCTTGTTTACCAAAACTTAAGATTTTTTGCCTTTTATCTTCCACCCGTCCAGGGTACTTCTTACAATGTTTAATCAAATGAGTCCTTAAAGTACTTGTCCCGCACTTCTTAGCCCCACAAGCATAAGACTGTCCACAATATTTGCACTCGCACCTAACATCTTCCGCTTTTGGGTCTCCCAATATCGTGAAATGATACCAAATATCTGATGTTTTCCTACTACTTTTTCTCTTCCCTAAAAGTGATGGTGGAAGTGGAGGAAGAGTTGCAGCATTTGTACCTGCATTTTTTGTTGCTGGGGTTTCACCGACATATTGACAGTCATCTTCAATATCCATATGCAAATCTGTGCAAAGAGGGCACATATTAATATTAAGGAATAAAATTAAATGGAGAAAACAAAGGCAGCTTTGGAACACAAAGGCAATTTTCATAATCTGCAATTTAACAGCACTTAAACGACGTGCTCACGTGCATCATACATAAGCAATAAAAAATGACTTATATTTCTTTCCTTGTATTACAAGAAGATATACATCTCAAAAACAAGAAACATATTATAATTTTTAAGCTAGAATATCTTCAACATAAATGATTTATTTAAACCATAACATAGACACTAAAGGAATCATTTTTCCGTTGGAATTCCAGAATCCAGATAGTATACGGATAAATGATACTTACTGAGTTACTGTTCAATAAATGGAGAGACAACCAGTAGAAGAGGCGGTGGAGATAGTGGACAATAGCACCGATTATTATGTTTTGCTAGTTTTCACTTTCACCTTCTTTGGAACCAGGCAGTCAGGCTCAGGCACCAGAAATCTAAAGATGAAAAGATAATTCTTGTTTTCTAATATTAGGTAATAGGTATTATCAGAAGTCAGAAGATGAAAAGGTGATTCACCTTTTTTAATATTAGGTAATAAGTATTAACTTTTAATTTATTTAATTTTTAAAGTCTTCTCTAGTTTAATCATGTCAGTGTACTAACTACTAAGAGTTTAAAAACTTGAAACTCTAAACTACAAACCTTTAAAAATTGGGAACTTTAAAAACTGCACTAAAAACTATAAAAAAATAAAATTTAAAAAAAATATATATAGTTGGGTTGGATTGGGTCGGTTAAACTGTTGGGTTTAAGTCTTAACCCATAACCGACCCAACCCATCAAGTTAGTGGTTTTATATTAACCGATTAAAACTGATTTGCTCGACCAAACCAACCCGAGTCGGTTCGGGTAAATCGGTTTGGTCGATTTTTCGATTTTTTTGCCCAGGCTTGTCCACTAATTTGCTTGCTTGGCCAAGCCACCCAAACTATATAATCTAGTGGACACGTTCACAATTTTTTAATTTTTTTTAATTATTTGAAGATCTGTATAATTTTCCCTTTGGTTTTATCTTTTTAACATTTAGACCTATTAAGTGCATACATAATCACTCTCAAAATGTTTACAATATAAATTCATTTATATAATGCTAATTAGCACAAAACGTCCCTACCTTCAACATTTTTTACGTCGAACGTCATTTTCACTTTTTTTTGGCGATTTTACCCTCCATTCAATTGAAACAAAAAGACAAAAAACAATCGAACAAATTGCAACTATATGCCCAAACTTTATAAAAATGCAAATAACTCATCAAACTTCAATTTCTTCCCACAACTCACCCCTACCCCACCGTCGCCTGCCAACTTTTTTTAGGCCACCGTGGTCACCGAATTTTTGCACCAACACCATCTTCTCATCAACTCCTAACATACCTCATCAACCCCAATGGAGGACAAATTCCTAACAAGAATTCCTAGCAAGAGTTCCTTACTCTTGGCAAACAGAGGGGAAAAAAACCCAAATAGAGGACAAATTTTGTGAATTTATTGGTGAAGAAAAACATCAGAGTTGAGAAGGAAAAATACTAACTCAGGACTTGGACGGCAGAAAGTGGCCTGTAATTGACCATTTCAATTGGTCACTTGTCCCACATCAGAAGTTTACGTTGAAGATGTGGGGTTTATAATCTCTTGGGCACCCTCTCCTCAATAGCTAGCTTTTGGGGGTGAGTTCTACCTAAGTGGTTGTAACAGTGATATCAGAGCAGGCACCACCTGAGACGACCTTCGTCGCAATTCGAGCTGCTACCTACCCACGAAGGGGATCCGTGAAGTCGCCGTAGACGTCTAGTTTGAAGGGGGGTGTATTGTAACAGACCATTGCAACTGGTCACTTGTCCCACATCGGAAGTTTAGACTGAAAATGTGGGGTTTATAATCTCTTGGGCACCCTTTCCTCAATAGCTAGCTTTTGGGGGTGAGTTCTACCCAAGTAGTTGTAACATGGCCACGAAGCATCCCGGCAAATCATCTTCCTCAGCAGATCCTTGGCCTCCTGCGAAATCGACCGAAAAATCCTTGTCAAAAAACTCACATTCCCTTTCAAAACCGCCTCAAAAGTTTCGGCCGACCCCTCCCCATAAAACGGCGGCACCCCACTCAGTATAATGTACAAAATCACTCCAACACTCCATACATCCACCTTCTCATTGTACTCCCTCCCCATCAGCACCTACGGCGCTACGTAATATACGGCATCCCCACAACCCCCGTCATAAGCCCCTCCTCGAAAACACCAAACCACTCGGTGTATCCAAAATCCGCTAGCTTCAACAGCCCGCAAAATCAAACAAAATATTATCTGGCTTGATGTCTCTATGGGCAATCCCTAATAATATTTTCACCTTTGATATTTTAAAAGTTCTATTGCAAAATAATATTTTTTTATAGCATATGTAAATTCTTGACATTTTCTTTGTTTGAATCAACAATGTCTTTAAAAAAATTGATAAGATTAAAGAATATAGTAGAAAGAGTAAGCAGGTTGGAAGAGCTCACTGCTCAAAGAGTCTGGTACCTGAAGCTGCTCGAAGAGTCAGAGTTATTTTGGCAATACTATGGCGCCATCCTGAGAACTTGAAGCTTGAAGGTAAGATGGTCCACTGCTGTGCTACAAGCTTCAAGCCACGGAGGTATACTGGCAAAGAAGAAAAAATGGGTAGGGAAAGGGAATTCTTACGGATTGATTTGCAGGCAAAAGAGTTTAGGGTTGATGAGGTATGTTTGGAGTTGATGAGGAGATGGTGTTGGTGCAAAAATTCGATAGCCACGGTGGCCTGAAAATGGTCGGCGGGTGGAGGTGGGGTGCGTGGGGTGAGTTGTGGGATGAAGGTGAAGTTTGGTTGGTTATTTGCACTTTTTAAAAAGTTTGGGTATGTAGTTACAATTTATTCGATTGTTTTTCTTTTCTTTTTGTTTCAATTGAATGGTGGCTAAAATCGTCAAAAAAATAGTGAAAATGATGTTCGACGCACAAAATGTTGAAGGTAGGGGCATAAATGCCAATAAATAAAAGGTAGAGACGATATCCACAATATCCTCCAAAAATAGGGATGTTTTGTGCTAATTAACCTTTATATAATATACAAATCTTATATGATGCAGTTTTTAAAACCCATAAAGCAATATAAATGTTATTATAGGAGTTACACATGTTTAAATGTGTAGTAATAATATAATTACACGAGTTTCATAGCTTAATATAAACATAAAAGAGAAGAATTAGAAATACAAGTCTTGTGAGTCCCGTCAAAAGCGCTGTCATAAAGTCATATTTCCTCCCTTTCGTGCAGGTTCTTTCGACACTACACGGTTGTAAGATAAAATCAATGTGGCTCTCTTTCTATGAGTACGGGAGATAAGTGAACGAACATCTCATCGAGTTGCCAAAATATAGAAATATAGTATGAATTGTATAAAATATTTATCTTTCAAATTGTGATTAATTTATGTTATATGAAAATCAATCCATTTTATAGGGAAAATTTCAACCCCTACTATTATGAGAATTAAGTCATTTTACATGTATGTACTATAGGGATAAATAAATTTAACCTCCACACTTATGAGAATTAAGTAATTTAACATATATGTTACACTATAATATTATTAATTTAATTTTGTATTAAATTGATATTAAAATAGGAGCAACAAATATAAATGTATTAATTTAAAAATTTAAAACTTAAATAATTTATTTTCCAATTGCATCATAAACCCCTTGTTCTCCATACTGACAGCCCCCGCTCTCCCCCCCTTCTAATGATAGCATTTGTCTTGGCACGTCCCACCTCAAACTTGTTACAACTCTCGTTTAAATTCAAAAAATATAAAAAAAATACAAAAAAAAAAAAAAAAAAAAGGTGGATACCATCATAAATAAAGATATTTTGATCCTTGCACTACCTACACACTGGTAGGTACAAGGAAACAGGGGATGTGGATGGATTTGTCTGGCTCCGTTCTGTCTCATTGTCATCCCTATTTTTTTTCGATTTTATTTATCAATTAGTTGTCTCTATCTCAGATTGAAATGTACATAAAAAAATTTTGTTTTATCTTTGTATTTTAATTAGAGGTAGATGTATAATTTGCCTTTTTAATGGTAAAAATACTAAAATAGACTGAAAGAAATCATCAACTTAAGACTAAGTTGTTACAAACTTAAAAGTACGAGGACTTTAATATTGACAAAATATAGTTGAAGACCTATGTATAAAGCATTAATACAATGGGGAGCCCTGCTTCAAAGGCCAGTCTTAAAAGGGGTCAAATGTAAAAGATTATACAAAATAGGGACTACATCAGAAAACCCTAAACGATAAACCCTAGCAGCCACCACAATCTCCCTCTTTATATGTTGAGAAGACTCGGCACAATCTTCATCTTCCTTTCTTTTCATTTTTCAATTTCTGCCCGTTGAAAAAGGTGAACACGTTAATTCCTGCTCTAAAATCTTTTTATTTTCTTCAAATTTGTTTTACATATTTCTAGATTCCATGTTGGGATTTATGTTTTCAACTAAAGAAGCACAGATCGAAGGCTTTATGGGTATATTAATTAATAAAAGCCCGTAGAGCTCAAAAATTGTGCTATATCAATTTATCTGTAAGTCTGTCCTCTTGATATGTAATTAAAATTTTCAAGGGGATTAATTATGGATGAACATTTTTCATTTTTACAGATTATTTGTTATAAATGCTTTTGGGAAAAAACACTACCGGCCTTTTTAAAACACATTGGCAAAATCTGTATTAATTGAGTTTTAGAAAGCATTAGAAGAAATATAAGTAAGAATGGATGCCTCGGCCATGAAATTTCTCCAGGAATTCATTTTTTATTTTTATTTTTTTGAGAATGACCAATGTGATTGATTATGTATCTAAACTAGGGTAATTTCACCAACGGCCTATTTTATTTCAATTTTGTGTTGAATATTAAAGATTTACCTCTGCATTATTCTGTCTTATGGAACTGGAAAACGTCTTTCTTGAGCAATGAAGACTGCTTCCGATATGTTTTTCATCATACTTTTATAGTTTTCGATGTTAACTTGATTCTTTGCTTTGAGGTTATATGCCAATTTTCAGCATAGTTATTAACAAATGCCACATTTTCTTTTTGCTTTTTCTGATTTCAGATTTCATAGAAAAATGAAGAACCCGAAGGTTTTCTTTGACATATTGATTGGAATGGTAAAATCCGGGCGTGTTGTGATGGAATTATTTGCTGACACCACTCCCAAAACTGCTGAAAATTTCCGAGCTCTGTGCACGGGGGAGAAAGGGATCGGAGCTTCTGGGAAGCCATTGCATTACAAGGGTTCGAAATTTCATCGTATTATCCCAAATTTCATGTGTCAAGGAGGAGACATTACAAGGGGTAATGGAACCGGTGGAGAATCCATTTATGGTGCAAACTTCTCAGACGAGAATTTCAAGCTAAGGCATACAGAGCCCGGTCTGTTATCAATGGCCAATTCTGGGCCAAATACCAATGGATCACAATTCTTTATCACGACTGTGAAGACGCCTTGGCTTGATGGGAAACATGTAGTGTTCGGGAAGGTCGTAGATGGCCATAATGTGGTTAAGGAGATGGAGAATGTAGGTTCCGCTAGTGGAACTACCAAGTCCACTGTTGTGATAGGGGATTGTGGTGAGATAACCGAGAAATAATTGTTCAAAAACGGGGCACCAGGCCATGTTTTGTTATGGAAAATATATGGTATTTGTAAGTTTTGGTGAAGGTGAAGTTAACCTTGTTCATTTGTATAATCGGAATTAAAGCCTGAATTGATACTGTTCCTTGTATGGTTGAATTGCGAGCCCAACCAACCTTTCTTCTTGAAAACTTTTGTGATGACTGCATTTCAATTGCTTTCCACTTTATCTACAATATCGGTCCGGCAAGATTAATATGATTTTATCAAGACTTAAGCTTCTCTTATGGTACGTTATCGAATAGATGACATCGAGACATGAACGTAAAGATTTTAGGTGCTCAAATATCAGTTGAAGAACATTTATTTATTCGTACACGTATACAATTGTCATAGATTTTAGATATGAGAGAGACTTGGGGGACTTGATCAGCAGACTACTGCCTCTAGACGTCCTACAAATCAATCGAGCTGGAAATAATTGTTCCTCTTAACACCGCATCAAAAGCCTGAGTCGGACCATCCCCGTCAGATGGGAGCGCGCCACTGAACATGATGTACAGAGTTACTCTGGTACTGCACACATCCACTCCAGTCCCTCTAAAAAAAACCTCTTTAAGTTGTAGAACCCAACTTACAGAAATGATGTAAAATGTATAAATAAACGACTCATTTCCAATTATTTTAGTTGAATCAATACATAATGTACGTCGATAATGGATGCCGTTAGATGTTGAACTCACCATTAAGATTAACTTTGACTAAATAATTTATTAACTTTTATTAGAATAGAGTGAGATGTAACAAGTGAGGACCAAAAATTACGAAGAATAAACTCGGAAAATTGACTTTCATGCTTATATTATGCTCATTTTCTTTTAACGTTTTCATTTTAACTGATTGATGACACAGCACCACTGAGGCCAAATTACATCACTTACAAGCATAGCATACAACAATCATAAAGCAAGAAGAAATTGTAGATTAAAAAATTGTAAAAATAAAAATAAAAAAACAGAAATTTACTTGTGAAATAGCAATGCAACAGCTACTTCAAGTTCCACATCAATTGCAGAGTCTCGAAGAAAATCTCATCTGCTACCGCTTCTTCGTTGCTTGGCCAGGATTATAAGATTTTTGGAATGATTTCTACCCGAGTGTCTGTAATAGTGATATTACAGCAGGCACCCCTTCTTGGATGTACCACCCTCAATTGAGATGGAGCACCTGGAGAGTACTACTCTTTAGATGGCTGCTTTGGCAACCATTGACGTCAATTATGAAGGCGGCGGACTGTAACTACTGCTTTACTCCACATAGCTTGTGAAAGGCTTAATGTGTTGAATTGTAAAAATATTGAGCATCCTCCCCTTGCAAGTCAGTTTAGAGGTGAAATCTACCCAAGTGCTTGTAATGTAAAGATTGTAATCTCATGAAAATTGCAACCAGACTACTCAAAAGGGACTGAGGAAACCTCTAGGATGCAAAATTTTCCACAATATTCTACAATTAAATAATAGGGAAGAAAATGTTTAAAACAAATTACAGTCAAAACAACAAAGCAGCCGATGCGGTTAGCTAACAACATGTTAAGAAGAGCCTCCCACTAACAGAAAGAACAAATGTTCCTGGTTCTTTGTGCATCTCTTTCTTCATAACCCCTCATAAATGTTCTAACTGAAAGGTGCTCTGCAGCATATGTCACAAAGGAAGCCAAAATAAGGCCTCCTATTACCATCAAACCTAACCTGTTAAAGCATGTATAAGTGTATTATTGACCGAAATGATATATAGCATGTGTACATGACATCTTAGATTAAAAAATTTGTGCCCAGTCATATAGCAAACTAAGTATAGAGACACAAGAAAACCAACTTAAAATCCAGTTTAGGAATAAAAAGTTAAAAGTTAGATCCAGACAGACTTCAAAGGCCATAGAATGATACTGCTGTTCATTAAAACTGGACAATTTGAGTGAGTCCTACTTGAACACTTGATTAAAGTAAAAGCAAAGAGTGTTTCTACTAGTTCACTTCATGCTTGGATTGGGAATGATCAGAGCCAAGTCGAGCAATTGGTTGTTGAAGCTCCTAAAAGGAGGTCAAAGGTTTAGCTGCTGGATGTGATAATCTTATATGTGCTCCGTGAGTAGCTTTAGTAAATGTAGATGCACATGCCCACACTTACGTACAATCAAAGCAGAAAATAAGGACACCAATCTGTAACCATAAAACTAGGTTTTACTGCTGGATGAGATAAACTTATAAGTGCGGCGTGAGTAGCTTTAGTAAACGTAGATGCATATGCCCAAAATTAGGCAAAACCAAAGCAGAAAATAAGGACACAAATGTGTAACCATAAAACAAGGGTGAAAGTCAATATTAAAATAAAGATATCTGACAAGTGTGAAGACACCGATGGTGGAAGTATAAATATGGTTACAAATGAGGCCATTCCCACGAATTTTAGATTCCAGTTCAATACGTTGTTCTGTACTTTTGAAGTAGTTAGGCATGCATGGGTTATGTCCACTATCAGACAAGGTTTGCTAACTTCTAGCTATCCAAAGGATGCTACAACTAAGTAGAACCATATGGAAAGTACCATTTCATGGCTAACCTCTAATGCATTTACACAGCAGATTTGATAGACTGAAAGCACAACAGGGAAGTATGACTCCTTATTTTTTAATCTGACCCTTTACTCTTCTTGAATTTTAATCGTGAATAGAGATTGTAGTAGAGTTAGATCCCTGGGTAAAGATGCTGAGGATCATCAACCCTAAACCTCATCAAATTTAGGTCAGTGAAAGCCACAATGAACTTATGGCACATTTGTTAGTAATAAATTCCCAAGAATTCATAAAATTGGGGTGTTAACAAGTCACCTTTTCATGGATTCCGTCTCATTGACCGTTTCATTGTAGAGGATATAATAAAAGGTGGCTTTTTTTGGCGCTTTTAAAAAATTCTACGCCCATAAAGACAAAAATGAGGTACACAGATTAGCTCTACTAGGAATCCCTATTGCAGCGCATACAAGTCAATTCAATTTGAGCAATAGGTTATTAATGCTTTGACTGATTCCACAACTTTTAAAACCTTTTATAACAATAATAACGAACTAATCTAAAATGAGCTTTATTTGAGTTTAGAAATTATGAGCACACGACTTAGCCTCTATGCCCAAACCGTTAACTTACGTACTGTTCGCTATGGGAGAGCCTAAACTCATCTTACCTCTCACGAATTTCTATTGCGTCCCCAGGATTCGAACCATTGGCTTAAGTTGAATCCTGGTACCAACTGGACAATTTTCATTTATTTTCTTATTCATTAGCTTATTCGAAAAAGCAAACAGTTGATCGAAGCATGATAAACCTTCTCATTCTAAAATTCTTACTTCGCTAATTAGTCTTAACAAATAGGTCTCTTACCAGCCACATTAAAACAATCTCAAACTAAGCTTCTCATGGTTTAAAAAGGCAGGACTAAAGCTCGGCGTGACTAAAGCTCGCCTCAGTTTGAGAAGCTAGAAAATAATACTGCGGCGGAATGTTTTAGGCCAAACTGAAGCTTATACCTTTAGTGATGAGAGAGAGAGAGAGAGAGACTCGCTTAAATTGCCTCGGGAACCACTTTCTCTTTAAAATTCTCATATTTCATTGGTTGACTAACTTGACTTCATTGGAAATCTTCTAAATATTTAAATAGCTTCGAAAATCTATTATGTTTTAATAAAACTTACTTTTCATTGATTATTAGCCATATATTATCATCAGAACCATAATATATCCATAAAACATAATTCATTTATTTGATTATTTATTAATATGCCATGTATAAAGATAATTTATAATTTCAAATACATGAACAATAAAAACACTCAACACACGCACTAAAACAGCATTGCAACGCTAAAACTTCTTCATTCCGGTGACGACAACATAACTCCTGCAGAGACTAGTAATTTTATACAAGATCTCAGTAGTAGTGACTCGTAATCATATGGGACACTTATCTTTTCTCTATTTGAGTTGCAACTTCACGTCTTTGTTGATTTATTTTTTGCTTGTTTGCTTGATACTTTAAGTTAATATATTGTTTTTGGAATTTTACAGTTAGTTTATATTATTACATACTTATTTTTATATTTTTGTATTTTTTTGACCCCTTTTTTTCGGTTCATGGTGATGCTTAGGCCTCAAAACGCCTCGGGTACGTGAAACGTATTTTGTTCGTGTAGAGGCTTTTTAAACATTGCTTCTAGTACCTTGGTTCATGTATCAGCTTAATTCCATACATGAAATGGATAAATTTTTCTCTTATTCCTTATCAACGTTGTTTCATTGCAATTGAATTCTAAAAAGAAGTAAATAGGGAGATGTCAATGTTTTTGTTGTGCAGACCAATTTGTTTTGCCGTTCTCCACATCTCACTGTTCAAACAGGTTACGTCCCATAATGTTAGGTGACAAATTAAATTAATAGGAGAGACATGGTTGGATTGCCGACTGCTTGGCATGTCAAGGACAATACAATCAAGTAGACACGAGCATGAAAAATATGGCACAACTGAGTCTCTTGTGGCTAATGTCAAGGCAAATGTAACATTAATGCTTTCGACAGGACTGGAAGCATGGTAGGTATGATAAAATGATTTTTTTGCAACCTTAACTTTTGGTCTGACTCAGACTATACCAAAATGTATAGAGCAACAGATGTCCAAGAATGCAATTCCCAACAACTATTTCATATCGATGGAAGATATGACATCACTTTATAGGTCCATTTCGGTTGTCACCATTTCATGGTACTTCAAATCTTGTAATTCGTCTTGTTGCAGATAATTTGGGCGGCCTAGAATTCTTATATTCCAGACGCAACTGAGGTATTTGGTATATGGAAAGACGAATAAAGGAATTTGAAAGTCACAGGATTTAAACTCTCAAAAGCTTCATTCTCAGATAATTTCAGATTATCACAATATTTTATCTCCAGCACGGAGAAGGCCTTCAAAGGACAGAAAAGCATAAACTGATTAATGGGGCTCTCATTTTAAATTATTGAGAAAGGTTTCTCCTCACAGATCATCTTGGATATTTCGAAGTCCTTTACAGGAATCAGGCAGTTAGAAAACCCGCTTCTGGTTTGAATTAATCTTCGAAAATGAATCAGCAGGGACTCAATTGTCGTTGTCTATGTATCCATATTCAGCCCATGTTTGGTGTTGATTTAAATAAGATTTAATTTAAGTTAAAGTCAAACAATTAATATTAACCACATATTTCATGGGTCCACAATTTTTCAATCACACATTTTAATTTTTTTTTATCAAAATCTACTAAAAATCTAATTTTAATTCTCACCAAACAGAGACTCCTTTCTCACAAGTTATTCATTCAATGTCTGAATCAATAGATAAAATACAATTTATTATTGCCAGTGACCCCAAAATGGATATATTAAGAAATGAGAATATAAGTCAAAGAATGAGGGTGGAACTGATTAGGGGTGTCAATTTGGCTCACTGGCTCGGATGGCCTGTGGCTCGGCCCGAGAAATGCCTGAGCTAGTCCGGCACATGACTCGCTCGGGCCAAGCTCCATTTTGGAACGTCGGCTTGAGCCCGAGCCAGCCCATGAGAATATAAGTCAAAGAATGAGGGTGGAACTGATTAGGGGTGTCAATTTGGCTCACTGGCTCGGATGGCCTGTGGCTCGGCCCGAGAAATGCCTGAGCTAGTCCGGCACATGACTCGCTCGGGCCAAGCTCCATTTTGGAACGTCGGCTTGAGCCCGAGCCAGCCCATGTGGCTCGTGTCACGGGATATTTTCGGCACGTAACGAGCCATGCCTTAAAATATAATAATAATAAATAAATACTCTGCAAAACTTTAAAAAAAAAATTGCATTGTTAAGGCAACAACAACAACAAAAGAAAAAAAAAAGCTAGCCAAGCACCTTAGCTGAAAGCTCTAGTAAAGCCTAGAAATTTTTGGCCGAGCAAAAGATCGTCTCGTCTCGTCTCGTCTCGTCTCGTCTCGTCTCGGCTCAGGCCAAAAAACGCTCTAACCATTTTTACTCTAGTTAAGCCAAAGCTTTGAGTTTTGGGAACAACTGGCATTGCACCCAGGAAAATAGGCAGTTGGAGCGTATCTTGCATAGACCTAAAGAAGCTCTCATTTGCAAGAGTAACGCGATCTCAGTATTAACAAGTTAGAAGTGGGATAATGAGATCATAATCAAATGACCTGCTATGGTCACATTAAATCTTTTAATAGAAGGAACCATAAACTGAACAGAGCCAAGCAAAAAGATTTATATAGTCAACTCCAAATTTCCTGAGAATAAGGTTTAGTTCGTTGTTGCAGTGGTGTTCCGAGAAATTCTTTTATTTGTAATGGCCAAGTTCAATGTCTTCAAACACAATGACAGGTAAAAATCAGACATAATGCAGACCAGTGTTTCCATAATCTAGTATATGTTCTGTGTGGAAGGCTACTATAAGATGATGCATAAATCACAGCAGAATACCTCAGAAATAGAGCAGTGACCCCGAAAACAGAAGGTAAAAGAGGAGTTGCCAAGGCCAGAAATGCTGCCCCTAATCCGTAATACCATGTAGCAGTATCACAAGAAGACATCATTCGGAAATGACCTAAAATACAAACAGATTATGAATAAAGCTTCCATCTGAAGATAACAAAAACAGTAAGCTCAGTACTTCTTGTAATGCATGTACCTTTTCCAGAATCATATGCAACAGATTCAGAATGCGGGGAAAGGGATGCTGATTGATTGCCGACAAGCTTTCCCCATCGGTAGACTATATGCAGATAACTTCCAACCAATAAGAAGAAAATAGTGAAGGTCCACTCATACACAAGGAGAAAACCAGTCCATGGCATTACTTGTCGAGGGACAATTGACAGTGAAAGCACAAGAGACAACATAGCACCCATAAAACACACAACAACTGACATTGCACCCAGGAAAATAGGCACTTTGCTGTACGCCAAATACGGGAACTGTTTCAGTAGAACATCAAGCGAAAATATGTCAGAAATACATTGAAAGATGCTATATGATATTGTTTATAAATCAGAAAGCATAACAAGTAGATAAATAAGATAGACATGGCAAAACACATAAAAATGGATATTACAGTCTAAGACAGACTAAGACAGAATAGAGATTAGTGACATCCCATATCTTATACATAATAAAAGAAAGAGGGGAGGGAAAAGAACATAAAATGATAGATATGAAATCAGGATAATTATGCTTCTGTTTATAACGTGCTGAAACATGATTTATGAGAAAAACAGAAGAATAGACAAACCTGCCCGTTAGAGTTGATATTAGAAGAAGTGACTGAGGAATAACCAAGGACACCTCCAGACCTCAACTTGTAGTAGAGGTGTCTAATATGATCAAGCAGTGATCTTGTCTGTAATACAATCACCAATTTCAGACACAGACAATAAAGACATTGTTGACAAACATTTTGATGAGAATTTTAAATTTGCTAACCTGTAGGAAAGACCGATAATAACAGAAAGCAAAGAACAGAACTGGAAGTAGAAAAAGAGATATAACTAGCAATTTGTCATTCGGACTTTGGCCACCTCCAGTCCCCGGAAGAGTCTCTTCAAGCTTTACTCTAACATCCTGCAGTTTTATCAATCTTAAGAAAATCATTCAAATGGGGTAGGAATGCAAAACTCAGCTCTGTATAAATCAATTTGATGGTTTACAGAAGGAACATGGCATGTGAGCTTATCCATCCAACCCAAAAACACATATACAAGAATATGCTTGTCAACGGTTAAAACAGCAGGGAAATAAAAAGAAACGGGTATCTAGGGCACTTGCTCAAAAGGAATATAACAACTTTAGGTGATGCATTGTAGAAAATGAGGAGGAAATACAAATGACAAGCAGACAGAAATAATAGGCAGAAAACTAAATTTATGACAATGGAATGAGAAAGGATATGATATACCTGCCAGACGTCAACAGGTTTAACAAGCCAAGATGTCCACCAATCCCAAGGTTTAAGAGGGCCAAGTGTGTAATGAATAACGCGGAGTTCTTCCTCATCCACCATCCACTGCAAATAGTACCACAAGGAATCAAAATATGGAAAGAACATAGATTATACAACATTTCAACGGAGTCTCTTTCTTCTGAAGTATTTTTAAATATAATAATAAAGAATCTGTTCCTTCCAGATTAAAACTACTAAGTTATTCAGAATTTTGGCCATTCCAAGAGGACTAACCAAGTTCTTCTTTTCTTTAAATAAGTAATCCCTCCTTACCCAAAGAATCTGCTTGTTTGATTCTCCAGATAGACAAATGCAAATTTTTATAACATTTCTCCAAATTTACCCTCTTAATGGAGGAAGTTACTATGACATTTATAGCTCTAGTGCAGTAAAATTTCCACCCATTTGATTTAATGAAGATATAATAGGAATTTAACCTCCTCGGGGAGGACTACTAACCCCATGAGTGGATCCGTTTTGACCAAAGTATAGCATATGAGATCAAGATGACACACCAATAGCATCCACGTGCCCCCAAAAATTCACTTTCTTTAATTGGCTGCCTCTTGTACATTGTATTATTGTCACCATACAAAATACCGTGTTTAGAAAAAATCACATGATGTTCTCCTAGTATTTATTCTCCAATGCACCCTTTTGCTTCCAACTAGATCTGCTCAGTAGATTTGTTCATGGCTAACTTCCCTTAAATGGTACATGTTCACGACTCCATGATTAAAAGCCTCATAACTACTTATCTTTGTTAAAATGTTCACAAATCTAGGAACTGATGGGAATTTCATTCTTGAAAGTGATCAGAAATCTTAATGCAATTTCTTGTCAGACTTCTGGAAAATTGACAACTTATTGCGTGCTTTAAATTCTGACAGGAGTCTAGAATAAGTAAAATATCTCTAGCTTATTGTGATAAATGCACATAAATGAATGTTGACATAAATACAGGAGCAGAGACCATTGCTTAAATTATTACTATCTAAGCTCCTAGCAAAATCAATTTATACATTCTCACCTCTTGAAGCGCTCACTTCACTCTAATCTCCAATGATTAAGGACAAAAATGATCCCCTCTAAACAAAAAGTACAAATAAATAAAGGAAACATATATGCACACAGTGGATGTACATGAAAGGCATCCCCTCCATAAGCAAAGCTACCTTGATCAGCAGCTTTTCGAGTACATTTAATTAACAACTATATATAGTGCAAATGAACAAAGATCTATTCTTATTAGAAGTAAGGGATGTCACCTTGTTAGCTAGCATGTAAAGGCCAACATCTGCATTATATAAAGTGGAAAGTCTCTCCATTTGGGGAGCAGGTCTAGACTTCAAGTCCTCTGGAGATGCATCTGGGTCAAAAAGGTGTGCATTGGCAAAATCGGAGTAATATGAATTGAGAAACCCTTGGTCACCTGCTAGAGCCACAAGGAAACGTGAGACTTGGTATGGAAAAGAAAAACTCACAAATACATCTTAACTTTTTAGCATTCTTCAAGGTTTTTTTTTTTTTGGCTCCCAGTTATAGCTTAATCCATATGGAACGAATACTTTAATTTTAGCATCAGCTTCTATGTACATATTATAAAATAGTTGGCCTACCAATCCTGTTTTGCATCCCATGTCCATATATTCTACATTTATTGTGAAATGAAGTGATCTTGAAACGCCTCGACATAAAATCATGCCTCGAAAATAGTTTGACCACAGTAGAAGGTCCTATGCCCAGTAGTAATTCAATGTCTAGACAACTACACAATATCCATTGTCCAATACTACTACAAAAAATTCTTCATTTCAAGTACAAAATGGATAGTTAATAATTACTATAGCTTCCATCCCATTTACTCCTCAATTTGCTTCAAACTTAGTCAAACCGTCAATTTTTTTTAGACAATATACTCCATTAATTTATTTACAGTTGAGATATTATACAACTTCCAAATTTATTTATTTGTATTAATATTCTTCAAGATTTATAAGTATCAAGTCCTTATTTAGCATAAAAAACCATTGGCAATGGACAATAACAGTGTACTACACCTCCAGTGTATGAATGCAAAGTGGTCACTTTGGTCATCATGTCATTGAAAAGTTCTGCAGATGGTTCAACCACCATGACTCCAGAATTTAGCCTTTCTGAATGTTTTAAGTTGGCACAAAATTTTCGACATTTGAAAAGATCTTCAATGCTCTTAACCACAATAGTATCAGCATCAAGATATACCACTGTCAAAATTTAAAGAAATAAATAAGAAGATTAACCACTGTCCACCAAGCCATATAAATTAAATAAAGTGAACTTCAACAGAACATATCATGGGGAATTCACTCCAGCATGTTTTGTAAGCCAAAAAGAATATCATTAAAGTTTTCACTCCAACAAATTTACTACTTCATAGTTCATATTTTGCAAACAGAATTTAAGACGAGAATCACCTTTCTTATAATTAGTCATGTTAAATATTTTTAGCTTTGTGTAGACACCCCAAAACCTTGTTGGGCGAACTTGATTAGGATTTTCCAGTAAACTAATTGTATTCACAATCCAACCATCAGCCTGCATAACAGAAACCAGAAACCTCACGTGAAATCAATAAACAGATAAAGCAATACTTTCATGAGCAATCTTAGCTTCAATATTCAACAGCTCGACCAACTATTCTACTAACCTAAAATTATAATCAAGGCAATGGAATTGCTAAGTTTTGAACCTTGAAATAAAAGACTTTACTCAGTGACTAGTTTCTTTAAGTAACAAGAAAGTTTAAAAGAAAATCTCAGGCTTTTTCGATGGAAAAAATACAACAGCAGGATAGTATCTTATTTGGTCCCTACTCTGCACCCAACCCCTTCTTCTACGGAACCTACATTGGCTTGTTCAATTCTAAATTTAAATTTATCAATTGTAATCAATAAGGAAATAACTTTTATCACCCCACTCTGGTCTGATAAGGCCACCACCTCGGGATAGTTGAAACTATATAATATGAGCAATTTGAATAAAGTTTAATCTGTGCAGTCGAATCCACAACATTATAATTCACAATTAAATGAAATTCAGGGTTTCCAGAATTTTGGACTCTAAGCTCCCAATTCCATCCACCACATAAAAAAGTCAATAACTTTCCAATCCCAATTCAAAAGTAACAAATTTTCCAGCACCATACACATCTTAGAACTGACCAAAAACTCCACACTGATTTAAAAAACAAAAGCAATTGCTTTTAACATTAAAAGGAAAGAAAAGGGCTAAAAAGATGACCTGAAGGAGTTTTTTGGCATAGTTAGAGACTCCATCAGATACCAAAGCAACCATGACTTTTGTAGAACCGGTGTCGCGAATCGATTTCCCCAGGACCCGCACGCCCAGCAAGAATTCATCGCCATACAGAAGCGTCACGTACGCTTCTTCTGAATTCCGAGATCCCAACGTCGCTCCAACGAAACTACAAAGCGTAATCATCAATAGTAATAACGATAAACTAAATCCCAATTTCGGCATAATCGAATTAGATTTTATATAATTAATGTGGATTTAGTACAAATTTTGATTTGGAAAAAAGTGAGATTGAAGATCTGAGAGAAGTGTTTGAATTTAGAGTGGTAATTCAAATGGAGTCTTCTATGATTCTTCTATATTATATTATGAATTGTGAATATATTCACTCCTGGTATGGTCTTCCTTGTCGTCTCCGAGTTGTACTGTACGCAATATTCGTCAACTTGCAGCTTGTTCATTTTGACATTTCTTTGTTTGATTAACCATGAAAAGTCAAGGAACATTTTTACCAACTTCGGATGTATAATTGAAAATTGATAAAAATTATGAAATTCTGAAGAATGCGTGGATAAAATTAATTTTATGATTATACTTTTTATGCTTTCCAAACAAGCATTAAGCCCCGATTTGGTCTTTTAATGAGATTTTGGATGAAAAATGATGATTTTTAAGAGAATGTGTAACAAAAAAAAAAAAAATTTTTTAAATTTAAGTGTAATATTATTTTATTGAAAATATTCCTCATAGGGTGGTCAAGTTGGTGGAATAGATGAGTGCGGAGATCTTTGATCACGAGTTCGATTCTCCCTATCAATACACTTCTCGATCGAGTCTATCGCATTGAGTCGAGCTTGCCTAATGTGGTTAACTTGGTTGGCGTTGTTTACAGACTATTGCATTAGTTTGAGAGTTTATTCAGTGCACATTTGAACGATAGCGAATGCAAGTCTCCTGTCATTAAAAAAAAAAATAAATAAAAAAAAAAAATATATATATATATTATTTTATTGAAAAATATATTGAGAAAAACAAGTTTTACACGGATAAATGACTTGCTTTGAGGAAACTTTCTTGGCTGTTTAAGAGGGTCTCCAAATGAAAAATATATGATTGAAATTTATTTATTTTTGAAAAAGGACACTTTTCGAAAAATGGAATCCAACCGAAGCTAAATTTATATTGAGAAAAGCAAGTTTTACACGAATGAACGACTTGCTTTGAGGGAACTTTCTTGGCTGTTTAAGACGGTCTCCAAATGTCACATAAACACGGTGTTGTTTAGTTTGTTATTGTTTTCAATAAATGAATGAAAAATGTCTTTGAATAATGAATGTTTACTTGCACTTGAGTTCATTAACTATTTAATAGAGTATAGGTATAATTTGATTTCTGATACAATACATGCTTCTTCTTTTTTTTTTTTTTTATCTTTATTCGTGTTGCATGGAAGAAATTATATTAAGCCCATGTTCGAGACTCGATCTGAAAAAATCGTTCTTTTCAAATTTATTTATAATCATACGTTTTTTGAATACAATAAATTAAATGTAAATTCAAAATTTTTCCTTATTTTTAACTACACGTTCTCAAAAAATCAATATTACAAAATTTATTCTCCCAAACCCACCTTAAAACTCAAGTGAGGGTTTAGATATCTATAGAGAGTCAAATTATCAAAATTCAAGGTAATTCCATTAAAGACTTGAATTGTGTCAAGCTTGAGTTTTGAGATACAATCATATTTAAATGTTGATGGGTTCGACAGTGCTAACATTATATTATTTATGTGCCATTCAAAAATCACATCATTATTTTCATTAATATAAGCATTGTAACTCAAATTTTTTCAACTTTTCAATGTTGAGGATGGTGTACATGCTATTCAGATCGAAGAACCAAAGTCAATTCACATAGTACGATTATAGATAAACATGAACTTAGGATACACCAATGATGTAAGATACAACTACTTTTCATGAAAATGTTCTTTGTGTGAGTTATGAATAGCACACTTCCAAACTTTATTATAATTTTATTCCCTTTTCTTCTTGAATAAATATGGAGAAAATTTCTTTCTTGAGCAACTTCTTATTCCATACCCTTTTGTCTCAATGATGAATAATTATCTTATTGACCTAAATTATAAAATGAAAACCTAATTTGGATAGAAACGTAAAACGAGTCTTATAATGTCATCAAATCTTGCTATTTTTCTATTTCTGTTACCTATAAATGAAATGATAACAAAAGGGCTCAAAAAGTTCACACTGCGGCTAGAGCTTGTCTGAACCGCGTGGTCTAAAAGACAAACTCCTCCATTTTTAGGCTGTCACTACTAAAAAATTGGTTTTTGAGAGGGGCGAAATGTGTCGCCTTAGGGTTTCAGCAACATACGCATGTACATTACACGCTTTGATGTTGCCATAAAGTAGATAGATATGGCAATAGTAAATGTTCATTACTAAAGATTGAAATCGCGTTGTCATTAATATTTTAGCAACTTTTACGTGCATATGTACGTTATCTTTACTTATCAACAATGTTCATTTGCTCGTCATCTTTCCAGGTTTAATACATCTTATGTTTTCAAAAGGCAAAAGCGACAAATAACAGAACTATAAACATAATCTGCAACAAATTGCAAGTCTGATACCCTTTTATGTATTTTTCTCTGCTGTTTAGAACCTCCAAGTACAAATATTCCTACTGTTGGAGGCTACCCAAATTAAACTATATTTTCTTCTTTGTTACCTCTCCTCTCAAATTTATTTGCTTCATTAGATTAGTCTATATATATGATGTGTTCCAGATATTACTTTTCATACAAAAAATTGTCATCAGTTCTCAAGCTCTTAATATCTACAAATATTTTTCTCAAACTCAAGCAGCTATCTGGTTCAACATTCACTGCCTGTTCTTGAAACAATATATGGAAACCTTAAACTCCTCGAACATCACGAATCGAATGGCGGCGTTGGATCTGTCAACAGTTTGTCTCTTGATTGTGGGATTGCTAACAGTTTATGTTACACACTGGATTTACAGATGGAGGAATCCCAAGTGCAAGGGAGTTCTTCCTCCAGGTTCCATGGGTCTCCCTCTTATCGGCGAAACGATTCAGTTAGTCATTCCAAGTGCCTCTTTGGACCTTCCGCCATTCATCAAAAAGAGAATGAAAAGGTAAAGAACTACCGCTATAAAATCTGATTAAAATCTAAGTTAAAGTCAACAATTAAATCTAACCACATTTCATAGGCTCCACAACCTTTTTAATCACACATTTCATCAACTTTTATCAAAGTCTTCTTAAAATCTGATATCTTTACTAAGCAGGGGCTGTCTTAAACGCTCAATCCTCACTTAAAAAGCTTAATTAGAGACAGGGAGAGAGAATGAGCATGTTTTGCTAACCTTAAAAAGTTACTTTCTTAATTTATAAAATACTGTTTAGAAAAGTAAGTTTTGTTATAAATGTAACTTCTAGAATTATGTTTGGGAGATTTACTTATAAGCTTGGCCAAAATATTATCTGAAAGTGGTAACATTACTATGCATTTCGTTACTGACTTATCAGATGAGTTAAACTACTCGTGTTCCGTGTTCGTATTAGGTATGGACCTATTTTTCGAACAAATGTTGCTGGCAGGCCAGTGATAATAACAGCAGATCCTGAATTCAATCATTTTCTGCTTCGACAAGATGGAAAATTAGTTGACACGTGGTCGATGGACACTTTCGCAGAAGTATTCGATCAAGCTAGCCAGTCGTCACGAAAATATACGCGACACTTGACTTTAAATCACTTTGGTGTGGAAGCTCTCAGGGAGAAACTCCTCCCTCAAATGGAAGATATGATTAAAAAAACACTTTTCAATTGGTCTAGTCAAGAATCAGTTGAAGTGAAAAGTGCTTCTGTTACGGTAAATATCACTTTTTCTTTGGATTTTGGATTATTTGTGGATGTATAACATAGCAGATTATAGTGAAATATGATCATAAATTAATTTTCTATGGCAGATGGCTATTGATTATGCTGCGAGGCAAATATACAGTGGTGATCTAGAGAATGCACCACTCAAAATAAGTGATTTGTTCAGGGACTTGGTCGATGGCCTAATGTCGTTTCCCATTAATATCCCTGGTACAGCGCATCACAGATGCTTACAGGTACGTGTATAAGTATATTTCACACAAGATTAGTCAAAAATGACAAGACAATGGTTCGTCCTGACAAAGAAAAAAATGTTCAGACTCACAAGAAAGTACGAGAAATGATGAAGAACATCGTGAAAACTAGGCTCGAAGAGCCTGAGGGGCAACACGGAGATATGCTTGATCATATGATTGAGGATATGAAAAAGGAGACATTCTTAAACGAGGATTTCATCGTACAATTGATGTTTGGACTGTTCTTTGTCACTTCTGATTCCATTTCTACTACACTGGCATTAGCTTTCAAGTTACTTGCTGAACATCCCTTAGTTTTGGAGGAATTAACTGTGAGTATATAATTGTGAACTGTGTGTTCATGCCTCAACTATATTTGGTTTATATTCATTAATCGATGTTCTTTCTCCAGGCGGAACACGAGGAGATTCTCAAGAAACGAGAGAAATCAGAATCCCATCTCACTTGGAATGACTACAAATCTATGACTTTTACACTTCAGGTCTGAGATATACACAATATTTTTTTATAAGAAATACTGGACGAGACTAAATAATACAATGCAGAAGATTTTAGCACTTCTGTCTAGTACATCACTATTTTTTTGTGCTCTGATGTCTGCTGTAACCTGCGTACCTAATGAAAAACTTCATATATGTAGGTCATCAATGAAGTTCTAAGGCTCGGAAATATAGCACCTGGATTCTTTCGTCGAGCTTTACAAGATATTCCAGTGAATGGTACATATATAATCATAGAAACTGAAAAAGATAGGCATTTTCACATTATCTGTACAATTATTCCAACATTAAATTAACTGTACATAATTTTTTTTCTTGCAGGATATACAATTCCATCAGGATGGGTTATCATGATTGCCACGGCTGGCCTTCATCTCAACTCTAACCAATTCGAGGATCCTCTTAAATTCAACCCATGGCGCTGGAAGGTGTGTATATATTCTTTGAAGAATAATGCTATCTTGCATCAGTGGTGCTAAAACATCAGTTAAGGTAGTCACTTTTGATATGTTCAATTCAATGAATCATATGACAATACATTTAAGCGAATCTATCATCCAATGTCATGCAGCTGTCACCTAGACCGATGCTTGATACCAGTGATGATGAATAGCATCACTTTTCTTTGAAATGACTGATTTTGTGTTCAACATTGCTTTCAAAATCCTTGTGGGCTTGTAAACATGTTGATCGAGCGCCCTCCCCTCATAAGCGGCTTTAATATAATATATAACAGTTTTTCTTTCCAATTAAACAGGAACTCCAACCTTCTGTCATAGCTAAATGTTTTATGCCATTTGGATCTGGTATGAAGCAATGTGCTGGTGCAGAATATAGTCGGGTGCTGCTGGCTACTTTTCTACACGTCTTGGTCACAAAATACAGGTACTATTCATTATCCATCTCCTTATGATCGTTCTCCATCAAATTTAAGGGATTCTTCACTTTGGATCGAACAAGCAATGTCACTAGATCGCTAGCATACACATTGCAATCTTAGGACTAACCATTCTCTACGCTATCTGTGCAGATGGGCTATTGTCAAGGGAGGAAAAATTATTCGTTCTCCGATCATAAGATTTCCAGACGGATTTCACTACAAGATCACAGAAAAAAACAACCGATCATCTCTATAAAGTTATGTTCTAAGTTGAAATAAACGGCTAGATGAAAAGTTTTATTGAGTTTCTGTTTGAAGTATGCGAGTTTTATGCGGTTTAAGATGTAAACATTTCCATTTCTTGCAAAATAAATTTCAAGAAAAGTTTCTGCATATTTTGAAGAGTAATTTCACTGCGTTATCAAGAAAACTTGCTAAATAAAGAACCCAAAATGAAAAACACAAAAAAATAAGGGAAATGTAAAATAATTTCGAAACGTTCACGGTGGGACTCGAACCCACAATCTCCCGCTCCGGAGGCGAGCGCCTTATCCATTAGGCCACGCGAACACTACAGCACTACAGCTCTGAATACCAATCATATCTTTATTAGAAACTATCCAGGTTTGATGAAACCATCGGTACCTACCTTTATTTCTTAAAATACATCTTTTGTATCTTGACGGAATGAGAACAGAAATTGTTGAAGAAAGAACAAGATTTTTCCTTTTGATCCTTCGTGATGATCAGAAAATAAAGAAATTATTAATATGTTCATGATAATTACGTATTTACAAAATATTGTCTATCATATTTCATCATATTCAAAGTATGACAGGATTCTCGAAGATGAACCGAATTTATTCAACACATTATATGAAACCAATGGTATGTTGAGTTCTTCCAATAAATTTTAGATAAATGCCAAAGTCGTGTATTATTAAAAAAGAAAAAAGTTATATTCTTTACACAAGTAAGCCTATGTTTGACCATCATTATTTGAATTTTTTTTTTCTACATACTCATTTTTAATCACGTATTTATACTAAAAAGTAAATAAAATATGTGTGCGTGTGTGTGTGTGTGTGTGTTTTTTTTTTTTTTTTTTAACTGGTAAGAGTGAACATAATTCAGTTTGAATGGTTTGTATCATATTTTTAACTCAAACCATTTTACCCAATTTGAAAATTTTCAAATTATACCAAAAAAAATTTATTTTTCAAATCAAATTATTATTGGCTGTTTGTTTGATTTTAATTCGCGATTTACCTATCGACATAATAGTAATATATTTAAAATAAGTTAACATATAAATTTAAACAATAATTAATAGTGTTAAATTACATTCATATTTGTCTTCAATTTAAAATATAAACAAAAAGACAAAAAATTAGTAGCAAGTTAACATCTAGAAACATGTTAATAGCCTTCTTGGCTAGCCTCTTAAACAAACATTTAAAATTTCCTACAAAACCGATGAATAAATTATTTTCTATGTTTGGTTGCTAAAAAATGTTAATAGAACGAATACATCTTTATTCATTTTTAATTACTTTCTTTTTATCTTTTCATATTGTTACAAAATTATTGGTAAAAGTAGAGTCACATTCTGCGGTTATAGCTTGCTTAAAACTCATTTTGTCTTGATATTGACATGGAAAATAGGGATTGAACAGAATATGTTTAGATGTACAAAGATTAATAGAGTTTAAATTTATTGAAAATTAATGAATTTCATTATATAACTACTTTTAAAAAGTAGAAAGTAGTAGTATTAATTAATGAGCTTTAACATTTTCACACAATCAATACACTCTATTTTTCGTTCTTTCCAAACTATAAACAAATTCATTAATCATCTAGGCACACAAACAATTATTTTTCTATCTAAATCACAACTCACAAGTTGTATAATAATTTCAAAAATAACAAATATTTCAACCAATGGAGACAAAAAAAGTAATGAATATAACTGAAAGTAAAGAAAATAATGAACACTTAATGAACAATTTACAAATAATGAAAACTCAATGAACAATGGAAGAAATAACAAACGCCTAATGAAGAAAAAAAGAAAGAACAACGGAGAAAATAGTTAGAATGGGAATTTGAGACTGGCCGAGAGAGATGAGAGAAAGAAGCGACTCGGGCATAAATTAACAGACTACCAGGGAAAAGGCGACTGGCGATTGACAATTGGCATCGACAATTGGAAATCACATTTTGTTCGATAGTGACGGGCTGGCATCAAATGTTTGAGAAATGAGAGTTTAGGTTAGAGCTTCTGAAGCTTTGGTCATGATTTGCTACCGTAATTTTATTGTATTATGATTTTGATTGTCGAAAATATATTCTTTTTTTATTCATTTCATATGATTTTGGGGTAATTTTAGTTGGGTTTTGCTATGTGTACATAGAGTGTGACGGAGCCCATGCTACTGTATCGTGGCTCACATTATGGACACTCTTATGTGAAAAGCTATGCACTCATAGCATTTTCCATTTTAGTTTAATTTAGATACAGGGTCGAATGTGTGTAGTGGACTTGTAAAATCGTGGGTCAATAATGATGAATCTAATTTACTTTAAGGAAAATTACCCAAAAACCTATATTTTAAGTATACATTTCAAATATCAAACCTTAAACTTTTATTTTCACAAATTGGGGGTTAATTCATCTTTTAAATATTAGTAATAATATTATAAAATAAAAAAAATTAATCTACACATTCAACCCCACCCCCTCCATTTCGTTCAAATCCAATTTCATTTTTGAACTTCGTAATCTCTGTCTTTCCTCTATGTATCTTCTCTCTGTATCACCCTCTCCATCCAACCTAACCCCTTTTTGTATTTCGGCGTCAAGCTGCCTATGAAGCCGTCGAGAGAGTACTAGCCACCACTGCCAAAGGCCTCTCTCACTGGAGTTGTGTGATTATCATGAGTTGGCGTAAGCTAAGTTCGCGTTCTCAGCTGATTGGTTCCAATTGTTAGAAGAATAACTCTTCTCAAGCAAGACCAACATGACCCTGTTTTTCTATCAAAACTCTTGTTAGAAAGAGTTTTTACCGGTAATTTTAGTGGAGGTTACTGATTGTATTACCGCTCTTGAAATGCAAGTTCGAGCCATTAGCAGTTTGACAAAGCTGCTTTCTATTTCTAGTGCGGCTACGATTTCTGGTGGTTCGATTTAATCGGTCTGGCTCGAGATAGTCTCACCCTTGCTAAAATGAGTGTTGGAATTTTGTTGGAATTCTTAATTGGTGAATGGAAATTAATCAAAGAATGGTTACTTTCCAATATTTATGTCTCTTTATGTAGAGGTATAAAGTCTTTTGGAATGGTTACTTCCAATATTTATGTCTCTTTATGTAGAGGTATAAAGTCTTTTGGAATGGTTACTTTCCAATATTTATGTCTCTTTATGTAGAGGTATAAAGTCCAAGAGATGTGTCTCTTGGTATGATTCCAACTACTATAAATTGATCCCATATGTTTGAATTTTATATCTCATCTCACAATTCCATATCATTTCTTTCATATCATGTTGCATAAAATACTTTGTAGAAGTGACTATTTCTTGCATAAAAATCATGGTTATAGTAGAGAGGGAATCCGTTCGAGTTCGTTGGTCTAAGCCATGTGGAGTGCTCCTATGGCTAGACGTGGTCGTTGTATCTTGGGAGATGATTGTCAAGAAACCGTTAGCACCGATGCGGGACAAATTCATCTTAAGGACAAAGTGTCAAACACTTGCCTCGACCGAATCGCATCATCTACATCTCATTTTTTTTATATTTGATTTCTTTTTCCATTTACATATGTGATTTCAAAATCTGATTTCATTTATTTATATTTTTATGTTGCAAGGAGAAATTCTAAAGAAAGAAAGGTTTGGAACGTGACAAATCCATATTCTTATATATGATTTCTTCTCAAATCCAGATTCGGTAAATCGAAATTACGTTTCGATAAATCGAAATTACGTTTCGATTCCACGGTACGTTTTGCTATGAATATAATATGCACATTATCGGTGTATTTTTCCCTAACAATCTTAAGATGAATTTTGTATCTGTTGTGCATAAGAATTTGAAATTATATGTCAAGAAAAAAAAAATTGCATATTATATTCCAATAATTGGCACATGTATGCATAATTTCAGCTTGGAATTGAGTTTAGAAATTTTGTCATTGCATGAGATTGAGTTTTTAAAATAAGAATCATGATAATTTATTTATGCATAAATGGATGCATGTGTGAGATATGGGAAAAGGCAGAAACAATTCAAACGATCGAGTAGGCTTTATGTTTGGTGCCTTTCCATTTACAGTCAATTTATTCTGACAATTATGCATGTCGAGTTCTCGGTTATAATCGTGTGATTTTATTCCAATTAACACTGTCATGCATGATAATTAAATTCTACATTGAAGGCAGTTAGTGGGTGATGTCTAAAATTAATTTACTACTTTAAAGTAGTTTCTTCATGTCTTTTCGGTTTCGACAAATGAGCGGGCACGAGTTCATTGTCTTCATGTTTAATTAAGATACATGTTTTAGTGGCATCAATTTCCTTTCTAAGGGGAATTATGTGACCAGCCTATTAACGGGTCTAAAAGGACATGTATAAATGTTGGAAGAATGTCAACTAGTTGTTGAAAGTAATGAACTTTCATGACTATTCCTTTTTATTGGAATATGGAAAATTAGTTGGAGACGTGCACTGGTAGTGTAAAATGGAAATTGGTGTCTCTTGAATTCCGAAAGAAATTAGTTCTTTGGTTTCTATTTAATTCAAGATACATGCCTTTTTAAATTATGCATGTTTATTTCATAACTGCCGTGAAAAATTATTGTTAATGTGCATATTGAAGTTTGTGCACAATTAATCTAAATGATTATTACATTGTGCATTAATGTGATACATAAACAATGTATGAAATGACTTAAGAAAGTTCTTGATAATGGCCTTTGATATGGAAGAATAATCTTGAATCTATGCAAATTATTATACAACAATTTAAGTGTGAAAAGTTGTGTACTTTCACAAATTGCAAATGTTGTCATTTAATATGACCATTTATTTAGTTCTAAAATTGTGTGATCCTTTTGAGATGGTATAGCATTGATTTATTTGTCTTGGTATATGAAATGACATGAAACTATCTGTCTTCATCTATGAAAGGGCAATATGCTATATGTTTTATACATATTGAAGTGAATAGAAAGGATTGGCATTTTACTATAAGTTGCATATACAGTATGTATAGAACCGGTATGTGCAAATATGGTATCTAAGTCCATCGCAAATTTGGTAAGTTGCATATACGATATGCGCAAATCCGGTAGGTTGCATATACGGTATGCACCAATCCGGTAAGTTGTAAATTCGGTATTCAATCACAAATAATTGAAACGTTTGTGGGCTTTTGAACAAGCCTGGAACATTAAACATGTTTTATGATATGTGACATTGAAATGTTATTTTTATAATTGGAGATATTAATTGCCATACGAGACGTGAACTCCAAAATAAGTGAATTTATTTGGTGTATATTCAATTCAAAATCACTTGGTGAAAATTTGTTAGTCATGTTATATTCTGACATTGTGGTGACTAGTGGTAGCATATTTGTCACATGGACATGCTAAAATACATGAGATAATCAATTGTGAATTTATTTGTGAAAGTAAATGATCATTCTATTTTGACAAGTGCACGTACATGGAGGGAAATATATGTTCATTCATTTGGAGAATATATGAATATATTACTCGCACTGGTTCATATGAAGACTCATATTTTGGCGTCCACCCATATGGTTAAATGGGGTTTCTTTCCACAATATATAAAAAAAAAAAAAAGGATATTTTGGTCAAAATAGACAAGTTTGCCGGACCAAGTCTGTAAATAAATTTGAAGCCTAAATCAAGTGAAAATTGTTTGCCCAATTATTGGGATACGAAAATATTTTATAGAGCACAGATGATGCTTATAGTTGGCAATGACGCTAGATATCCTTGATGATAATGATTGTTAATGACATTTATTTGTAAATGATAAAAACTATGGTCTGTAAAGATTGCGTATTCTTCTTAGAAAAGGAAATTGTTCTTATAAGAGAATGCAAATTGAGACATAGTTGAAATTTTTTGAATAAACATACCTCAAACGGTTAAATATGGAATGCCGAAAGGAGGCAAGCTATTTTCAAAGATAGTTCGAAATAATATTGAATTATTATTTCACACATATGCGAATTGATATTGAGATGAGAATTGATCAAATTCAATTGAACGTTGTTCAATACTTAAAACAGTTTATTGAGTTAATATGACTAGTTCAAAGTTTGTACCAAATCATGGTTGACCATTTGGTTTTGGTTAATTTAATTGATGGATTTGTGCAGGCCACCATGTGAAATTGCTCAAGTAAAGTTATTGAACCTAGTGTCATATTTATCTCAAAGAGAGATGACCATATTTCGGTCAAAAACCAAAATTATTATATCGATCACATTGTGATCTAGGAGCACATGTAAGGGTGTAGTTGGTCTCGATAAAGACCAATTCCTTAATGTGGAATCACCTTTTGTCCATATTATGGAACCATAACAACAACATCATTGGCAAGTGTAGACGTCAATATAAAGATTGTTTGACTAATGGTTGTGTGTTTCGTTCTTCTGACTTGGGTAAAGTGTATATGGAATTATGGGTCCAAAATTGAATAACCAAGGAAAGTTGAATGAAAGAGAAGTTCTTTTGTATATTTTGAGATGACAACATAATATGGAAATACAAAGACTTCCATGAGACATTGACATGTCTCGATTATAGATGGAATAAACTTGAATGTATAAATATTTGGTAGGATGCCAACCATATTGGAAGACGTGTGGGGGTTGCACTACTACTATCTTGTGAAATATCACAAATGTGATAAATTGCTTATATTTGGAGAAGTTGCAATTCTTGTGAATCAAGATGCTTAGTCTTCTTTAATGTTGAATTTGACTTCAATTATGGAACTAATTAAATTGGTATATGTTTTGAAAGCATTGTTGGTCTATGTGATGACCTTGATTTAATTTGGATGATCAAATTAATATAGTTAATTGAAGTACAATTTCAAATGAAAAAATGATTTTTCATTTGTATTGACGACCACTATTTCGAAAGTACTTAAACTTTCACGAAGCATTCGATATGGATATTATCTAAGTGATAAAAGAATTGAACTATGAAAGAGTTGATGAACTCTAAGTTCAAGTATAACCCAAAAATGTGGGGGGTAACATTAATGTTTACGAACTTATATGAAAAGTTCAAAACATGTGGATGCAACATTACTAGTTGTACATTAATTCCTAATTGAGAAATTGTGTGGGTAACATTTCCTATACCTTATAATCATAGAAAGATATCTATGAAGGGAAAATGTAGAAAATCCTTATACTATTTGTAAGGATGACGTACATTAAGTGGATGAAATGGGTTGAAAGCCGATTATGACGCTTGTTTGGACATGCAAGAAAAATTGAAATATTTGAAGAATATTCATAAAGTTCAAATGCACTGTAATGTTTCAGTGATGATATTGAATACCCATGATTATGAAATCCACTAGAAAAAGTGATTGACTAGTCTAGTGTTTGACAGAAATCCTCCAACAATGTCGTTTGGAATTGATAAAGCTTTAGATAAAGCTAATGAGAAGCATGTAACTTCATGAGAGGATTTCTTGGTGGTGACAATTTGTATCTATCAAAAGAATCGATCTTTGGCTAGCTATAAGATACTAAGTCACATGTAACTAGACGTGTAAGTCATAGACATAATATTGTTAAGCAGTTGATCTTAATGGTGTAAACTCATGGTACCTTTAAGAGATTTACAGAGAGATAAAAAATACTGCATATCGAGGGGAATGAGTTTAAAGCCTACTGTGTACAAGTTTTTATAATGGTAACCCTACCTTGTTGACTGGAGATCCCAAGATCTTGGTTCAAAGGGACAACTAAGTTATAAGGATTCCGTGAAGCACTTAGGAAATTATATTCCTAACTCATTCCTATGATACGAAAGTGCTTTCTGCAGAGTGGATAGAGGTTAAGATCATCTTTTAATGATTCCTATATCTTGATTAAGTCAAGTGGAGTATGGCAGAATACTCTTGATAGGAAGTCACCTATGTAAGTGTGAAGTGGGGCCGCTTCAATGAGAATTAGTCGAGGCTTAAATTCTCTAAACACTTGCAGAACCAAGAAGGGTTCAAGGCCAAAATGAACCAAATCATGAGAACCATGAACGGTTTAGGGAAGACATTGTGTGAGTACTATTGTCTTGGCTTACACCAAAGGCTGAATGGTTCAAGACATCACGTTCACCAGTTAGCCGAGTAAGTTCGATAGTATTTCACTAAGGAAGGTTCAAAGTCACAAGCTACCTCGTCCGATGCAGTGTTTTTTCCGCTCTCTCTACTAGTGTCTGCATAGTCATTTGCATTAATTTTCATTCATGTGGGGGATTGTTGGAATTTTGTTGGAATTCTTAATTGGTGAATGGAAATTAATCAAAGAATGGTTACTTTCCAATATTTATGTCTCTTTATGTAGAGGTATAAAGTCTTTTGGAATGGTTACTTTCCAATATTTATGTCTCTTTATGTAGAGGTATAAAGTCTTTTGGAATGGTTACTTTCCAATATTTATGTCTCTTTATGTAGAGGTATAAAGTCCAAGAGATGTGTCTCTTGGTATGGTTCCAACTACTATAAATTGATCCCATATGTTTGAATTTTATATCTCATCTCACAATTCCATATCATTTCTTTCATATCATGTTGCATAAAATACTTTGTAGAAGTGACTATTTCTTGCATAAAAATCATGGTTATAGTAGAGAGGAAATCCGTTCGAGTTCGTTGGTCTAAGCCATGTGGAGTGCTCCTATGGCTAGACGTGGTCGTTGTATCTTGGGAGATGATTGTCAAGAAACCGTTAGCACCGATGCGGGACAAATTCATCTTAAGGACAAAGTGTCAAACACTTGCCTCGACCGAATCGCATCATCTACATCTCATTTTTTTATATTTGATTTCTTTTTCCATTTACATATGTGATTTCAGAATCTGATTTCATTTATTTATATGTTTATGTTGCAAGGAGAAATTCTAAAGAAAGAAAGGTTTGGAACGTGACAAATCCATATTCTTATATATGATTTCTTCTCAAATCCAGATTCGGTAAATCGAAATTACGTTTCGATTCCACGGTACGTTTTGCTATGAATATAATATGCACATTATCGGTGTATTTTTCCCCAACAATGAGTTCTTTACTTATTGTCCAGCTTTAGGTATAGGTGGTGGGAGAAAGTTGACAGGTGGTGATGGTGATTGTACTGGAGGTAAAGATGGTGGGTGTAAGAATTTAGGTGTTGGGGGTGGGGAGAAGACTGGTTGTGGAGGCGAGTAGACAGGTGATGGTAGAGATGAGTACACTAGTGGTGGTGGGGGAAAATTTGGTCGTGAAGGTGGAGTTGGTTTAGGACTTGGTGGTCAAGATTTTGGGGTTGATGGTATAGATAGAGTTTTCATAGGTGGCGGAGTTCACAGGGTCAGGATCTATAAATTGACATGAAAATGCATCATCTTGGGTTTATGTGCTTTTGCTAAATCTATAGTGAAATGTACTCAGTTGGGATGCTATACTAGAACCAGACTGGATTGCTGTTTTGGGTTGTGGTGTTGGCTTGCAGTGTGCAAATTTATTTATGGTGATCCTATGTTGATCGAGTTTGCATTAATTGTGATTGATTGTGATCAAGTCTGCGTTAATTATAATCAGTTGTGACTGTATGCATTGTGGTGTGGTGTTGGTCAGTAGTGTGTGCAAAATTATTTGTGGCGATCATTTATGATCAAGTCTGTGTTAATTATGATAGTTTGTAAGTAACTCTTTTTTCATTGTGACTGTCTGTGAATATATTAACAATGAGTCACATATTAAGAGTGTGTTTGATAGGGATTATTTGGGAAAAATGTATTTTGAAATAGTGATATGATGGGAAATGTGTGGTTAAAAAAGAAGGAAAAATTATTGATGTGATGAAAAATATTATTTTATTGAAGAATGTGTGGTTGAAAATTAGTAGAAGAATGAGAATGAGAATGAGAATTAAAATGTGGATCAAACAGGGCCTAAACTTATATGATCATAAATAATCACACTGAATACAAATTTGATCACAGTTAGTCATAGATAACACATGTTAGTGATTTGGTTACGTACGTCACAAATTAGACTGGTCTAATCATAGACAATCACACTGAATACAAATTTGATCACAGTTAGTCATAGATAACACATGTCAGTGAATTGGTTACATATGTCACAAATTAGACGATCACAATGAAAACAAATTTGATCGCAGTTACTACTATGACATAGTACAAAAAACGTTACTATCACCTCACCATCACCACAATTCAGATCAACTCCAACTCACTTTCATCACCTGCAGCACACCATTACTACCACCACGCAAATCTATTTTTAAAACACAATTGTCATTTCACCATCACCACGAGTAAGTCTATTTTTGTTTGTAAATGCATATAGATATAAAGCTTTTGTAGAGAGAAATCATTTTGACTAGAAAATTTCTATAGTGTAGTAAGGGTTTGCGTGGGGTGGGTCCATGGGGTAGGGGTGTAGAGAGAGAAAATATTTCTACAGATTTATTGAGTGTGGGATGTAGAGAAAGAAGATTTTCTGCATATTTTTACAGGGTGAATGGGTAAGGTATGGTTACATGGATGGGTGGAGAATGTATTTGTACGTTAATTGTACGTGTCTAAATTATAATATATATAGACAAAAAAAAAAAAAATATAGCAGATATTAGATATATAAATGTGTTAGTTGTACATTATATATTTTATATATTAATTGTAATTATCACAAGATTTATGAAAGTATTTTTTAAGTTTGTTAGTCTTAAAAATGTAATTTTTATAATGTGGCAGTTATGTGTTGTTCACTTTACTTTATGTGATTATTTCAATGGGCTAATTGTAATTTACATTGCTAAATTGATATATATATATATATATATATATATTGAAAATTGAAAACTATAACATGTATATTTATTATAAAAAAACAGTTCGGTTCGATTTTGTAAAGTTTTTTTAAAATTAAAATTTAAACCAAACTATTTTAAAACGATTTGAGGGAAAAAATCGTGGATCTGCGTGGACCCGAACCAACGGTATTAGATTCGATTTGTAGTTTCACGATATTTTTTGGGCAACCCTATTGTGCGGTGAAGTAATTAAGGGTCTATTTGATTCTGATTAAAATCTGATTTTAATTTAAGTCAAAGTCAAACAATCAACATTAACCACATCGGTCCCACAATTTTTCAATTACACATCTCAAAAACTTCTATCACAATTTACTAAAAAATCTAAGGGCCTGTTTGCTGACACCCGTTTTCCGTGGAAGGTGGAAAACGTTTTCCTACTTTTTACTATTCACCTGTTTGATTGCACTAATTTTCCAAGGAAAACGTTTTTCAAGGTACAAGCGGTTGATGCACAAAAGTTAGAAAACGTTTTTTCACTATAGTGGTGGAAAAACGTTTTCAAACTTTTTGACAATTTTTTTTTTTTTTTTTTTTAGAAATTGGAACACATTCCAAAGTCAATGGTAAAAAAATTTATCCATTTAATTGATAATTTGTATAAAAAACAAAGCCGAACAAAAATTTTGTCTGATGGAAAATTATAACAATCAAACACTATTAATTACAATTCCCTGTAAAACGTTTTCTAGGCAATTCAACCCCCTATCATTCATTTTTTTTTTCTACCCGTTTTCCACCCTTACAATCAAACAGACCCTAATTTTAATCCCCACCAAATATTCTTTAAGTAACAACTCCGAATAATATTAGAAGATATGATTTTTATTTTGGAGTTATTTAACAAGAGTTGACGGAGTTATGACTTTTGAAAATAAAAAAAATTATTACAGAGTTATTAACATATTTTCTAAGCTTCAAAAATTTACTTATTGTTAAATAAGTTTCAGATATTATTTTATGAGTGATGTTATTTAGCTCCATTAGGGTTACAATCTCAGTTTATGTGGCGTTAATATGACGTTAAATGATTGATAAAATTAAATAAATCATTTAATTTCATCTTTCATTTAGCCTATTATTTAACGCAATTTAAATTGGGGTTACAACCCCAATATAGCATTACTCTTATTTTATACTTGAAAAGCTAAAAAATAAATAAATTACTTAGGCCCTGTTTGATAGCTGTAATTTTTCGTGGAAGGTGAAAAACGTTTTTCTTACTTTTTACTATTCACCTGTTTGATTGCACTAATTTTTCAGTTCCAACGTTTTCCAAGGTACAAGCGGTTGATGCACAAAAGCTAGAAAACGTTTTTTCACCATAGTGGTGGGAAAACGTTTTCCAACTTTTTGACAATTTTTTTTTTTTTTTTTTTTTTAGCAATTGGAACACATTTCAAAGTCAATGGTACAAAAATTTATCCATTTAATTGACAATTTGTATAAAAAACAAAGTCAAACGAAAAATTTGCCAGGTGAAAAATTATACCAATCAAACATCATTAATTAAAATTCTCTGTAAAATATTTTCTAGACAATTTAATTTCCTATCATTCATTTTCTTTCCACCCATTTTTCAGCCTTGCATCAAACAGACCCTTAGTTTTAAAGTTCAGCACTGAAATTGCAGCCAAAATAAGGAAGAGAACCAAGTGACCAACGGCTATTCAGCATACGATAAAACCTCCCAAAACCCTAACGCAATCCTCAAATTCAGCTTTCTAATCAATCAATGGCCTTCTCAGTATCATCAAACCTAATCCAATTTCCGAAAACCCCTACACGATACGCTCCGATGAACAAAATTTTCAAAGGTGATTCAATTCCATTTCCCGGATTATCTCGTCAATTTCCCAGGTAACCATTCACTAATAGTTTTCCTTTTTGCTTCCTGGCTGTTTATTCCGTTTTCAATTTAGCAATGAAATTTAGGGTACTGATTTCTTCAGGTTGCCCACGCTATCTCCACTGAATAACTTAAGGGTGAAGTGTGCTGCATCCTCAGCTGCCGGAAGTTCTAGTTCAAATAACGATTCTAACCCAGTATGAGGTATTCTAGATTGCCTCTTGGTAAAATTATTTTATTTTTCTCCTGTTTAGTGTAATTTAGTTCACACCTGCTCATGTTAATATATTGTCAAGGTTCTTGGTGTAAATGCCCTCGAGGGATTTGACATGGTAAAGGCAGCGTACACAAAAAAGCGGAAGGATGCTGAGAGGAGAGGGGATGAGGCCGCTGCAGCTCGAGTAGGTTTTATTTATGTCCTGATGTATATAATTTATGTATGGTGATGTATAAAATATGATATGTGCAAACTTCTTCAGGATATTTGATGTTGGAAAATGTGTTATTTTCAGTTGGAAAAAGCTTATGACAAGATCATGATGTCACAATTAACGAAAAGGAAGAAGGGTGAGACATTTGGTTCATTTAAGGTATGATAAATGGTTTAAATTTTGTTTTCTCTGGATGTTCTGGATTCATGAAAAAATGATAGCATCATGAACAAAATTGTCAATGCATCATTGTATGACATTTAATAATGCTTGGCACAAGGTTTTTTTTTTTTTTTTTATGGGATAGATGTGATATAATGCTGATGAGTTGGCTTCCCAAATACTGTAATTATTTCCTGAAAGAGGGCAGTTTCCTCCATCTTGGCATTCTATTGACTCGTTTACTATTTGACTTCCTTGGCTTTAAGACATTACTTCTGAATCAAGTAATGGAGCCAGAGTACTCGGGCAGTGGAATGTAGTAGCTTGCGAAACCCGCAAGCGTACGAGACCGTTGACAAGTAATAGACTTGATGAGTTATGAGTATAGTCCCACGATGAATAAAATTTAATAGAGTGTACTAGTCTTTAATTAGATTCAAAGTGAGCAAACAAAAGTGATTTTTGATTTTTAATTATGCTAACTTAATCAATGAAAACGTGTAAAATGCAAATTTAGTATGCTCAGAAGCACCGACACACTGCCGGCGACAACGTATCGGACACCGGTATGCCTTCAATACGTCGCCGACGCGTGTTGGAGTTGCTTCAGCGTGTTGGAGGCAAGAAAAGGCAGAAAAGAGAAGAGGAAGAGCTTGCTGGGCTGAATAAATCCATCCGGCGGAAGTGACAAGAAAGAAAAAAGAGAGAAAAGAGAAGAGGAAGAGACTCACAGGGAAGCAGGCTGGCTGGGGAAGAAGAAGGGACTGCAGGGCTACAAAAGTAATGGAAATGAAAAAGTAAATGAAAAGAGTTCCTTTACTAATGTAAATTTTAAATTGTAGGGCCCACCACCTGAAAATTTTCCCAATTAGTGCATGTTATCTACATTCACATCTGTCATACTTGATAAAATAATAGATAAAATTTAATTTGAATCAGTTTTTTACCATTTTACCCTTCAACAAAAAATAAGCTTATATAAGAACTCAAATATATATGATTCAATAAGTATAAAAAATTATTACTTCAGACTATAAAATTAAAACAAATTAAAAAAATAATATTATAATCAACGTGTCGGCGACGTATCATGTCGGAACTTTTTCAAAAAATCGCGGTGCTTATTAGTTAGTATGTGTATGGGAGGAGTGTATTGGATGTCGAATCCACCTATTATTATTTATTCCAATTCTCAACTATGTAGCTAGTTTCGTTCTTGCGTTCTTGATAATCGATAATTCTATTGTAATTAATTTTTTTTAAGACGAAGTAATTCTATTTTAGTCACAACCCGAATCTATTTCTAGTCCGAATTCGAATGAATAGAACGCATTCAATTTTATAATTATCTCAAAGATTGCACACGTGATAAATAATATTCCTAAAATTTATTGCACATGTGTTGTTAATCAAGTAGTGTTCTAAACTTATTGTGAGCCTCTCAGCACAACAACAAGCAACCATATATTTAATTGATGATCAAACAATCAAATATTAAAATTTAGCATGCAAGATTAATCAAGAGTTGCAAAAATTCAACTAAGCTACTTGTTTTGAATTAAAAATAAATAATAAACGATTTCATCTTCATCCAATATATGTAAAGAATTAGCCTAGCATAATGTTGGAGTTAAACAAATAAAGTTTAAATGACATCACCGAGAATTGACAGAACGTAATTAATTCCTCAATTTCGTAGTTCCGCCGTCTTGTTCTTTTTCTTTTCCTCTGCTTTCTGCTGGCTTTGCGTGTTTCTTCTCCAGCAGCCGCCAATGTTGATGTGTATATTTAAAGCAGTGCAACTATCCTCTTCTCTCCTTTTTAATCGCAAGTCACGTGTATATCTTTTCCTCAACAGCAGGTTGGCACCTTATTTTATTTCCAACCGCCAATGTGTGTATCTCCCTCAATTCCAGCCGCTGATGTATGTATATATATCATATAATTCAGCAGCAGACAGCCCTAATTTCTACCCAATAGCCGCTGTTTTCTTTCTTCTCCCCATCTTCTCGTGCTGGCTGTTGCGTGTGCTGTATATATATAATTCCCCAAGGCAACCAATTGATTTTGTCTCCCCCCCCCAGCAGCCGTGTAAATCTCTCCCAAGGCAGCCCACTTTTGGTTCAATTATAAATCCAAGTTGAGGCCCAATTAGTTGCAAATTATCTTCCAAGGCACCACTTTTGATTATAATTAATGCAAGTTAATGCAAGTTAGTCCTTTTCTTCACTGTTTCCTCAATTTTAATCCTCCAACTTCTATTTGTAAGTATTATGCCCTAGACCAAATTAACTTTGGGCATAAGTACTTTTGATATATGTTTAATGCATTTATTATGGCAAGATCTATTATATTAAATAATAGAGTCCGTAGATTCAAGTCTCGGTAATTTGTTAATCACAAGGAGTTGTGATTGTGAGATACAAATTACATATGATTGAATCTTAAATCATCCGTGGTCGTAAGTAATAACGAGATACGGATATCGTTATCACGGATAGACCACCACGTGTGACATTCCTTACTTGTGAAGTAAGTATCTGATCTCACAAGCTAAAGTGTGGTGACACTTAAATGAACACGTGAATGTTTTGTTATAGAACAAAACATTGGAGACCCGCTGAGAGATTCCACATGGATAACTATCTGAGTGTCAGTGGTTAATCTCAAACGTTCGGTAGTGGAATTGATCCTTCGACTTGAAATCATCATAGTACCTTATGTGGGGACAGTCATGATTTGGTGATGCTGGAAGTTGCTCTGTCAAGGACCGCTAATACGGCATCGTTCGGGTATGTCAAGAATCATATGAAGGTTGTGAATGATCAATAGAGGATTCGTCGCTCTTAGATAGTAAGAGTTTATGATCTACATTTCATCCAATTAAGTTGATAACGAAATCCTTGGCCAAGGTATACCTATAAGTCGAAAAGGAGTTTTCGACTTACATTGACTTAATAAGTGGAATGAAAGATATGATCGATAATCGAGATTGATACAATCCATATATCGTAATTGATCGGATCATATTGACGAAAGAATTATAGTTTCACGATAAACGAACGAGTTTGGTTTTGTCATACCACGTGACATTTTCCGTCACATGTATTGTCCTGACACATTACTAGATGTCAATCTGGGACGACGGATGTGAATTAGAGATAAATCAAAATGGTGTTTTGATTTATCGATTTTGATTAGATCAAAATAATAATTCACATCTTTAGGCATCGTGATTGGGAACCTAATGGGTCACACACAAAAGGAGAACTAGAAGATTGAGATCCGTCAATTAATTAATTGACAAGTGTTGTATAATTAATTAAATGGATTGCTTATTAATAGGCCCGAATTAATTAATTGGATTAATTAATTCATGGACCAGATTTAATTAATTGGATTAATTAAATATTGGACCGGGTTAAGTTGTAGGACGGGCCAAGTCATTTTGGGCTTATATAAATAAGTTGCTAGGGTTTGTAAACAGAAAATGGATTTTCATTATTCTTGCTAGCACAAGAAAAACAAAATCCTAATTCTCGTAATCTTATTCTCTGTGTGGATACCGTTGGAGGCTGGACAATTGGACAGCTGTGGGAGGCAGATTAGGATTGCTGGAATTACAAGAATAGCAAAAGAGTTTGCAGATCTGGTAAAAGGTATGATTCCTATCACAGTTTCTATCTAAACACAAAGCAGATCCTTGGTGGGAATTGAAATCTATTTAATTTTTCGCTGTGCATGATAAGTAAATTCCCAACACTAATCAAGTGAGATTTGATCCACAAACTTCTATTTAATAGCCAATTGATCATTTTCTTTTCCAATTGCTTCAAAACGGGTCAACCACTGAAACAAGCAAAAATGAATCCAAATTAAGTAAAATTCAATAATTTGATGATATAAAAGCTTAGTAATATGGTTCGGACAAGCACAAATTGCACTTATCACTTAGTAGGGATGGTTTGTAGCAAGATGGCGCAAAAAAATTATAAATAGTTTTTTTGCTTTCTTAATTTAAGGTCCCGTTTGATTCTCATTCTTTGTAGAATGAGAATGAAAAATGTAGCCGTTATGGGGTCCACACAAGAGATAGAAAGTAAAAAATTGTGACTGAACGTGATTGATAATTGTCATATTTTTCATTTTTATGGAGGAAAAATGGGTACTAAACGGGGCTAAGTTTAATTGCAGCAGGACTCTTTATGCTCTTGTATATCCAAGGTGTTGGCTTTTTTACTTTTAGGTCAGTAGGCGTGCTTATGGCAGGAAGAGAAACATGCACCCATGTTTATGAAGCAAAAAGCTGATGCCAGCTGTTCTTAACCAATGAAATTCAGAATTTTGTGGGAGAAGTGGGAATGCAGTGTTTCACTTTCATTCTTTTAGCTGGATAAGCAAAGAATGTCAATGAAGCTTAGGTTTGTGAAATGATTTTCCTGAAGAAATGGTTCCTTTGCTTGAAACTTTGTCATCAATAATACAATCCAACGTTTCATTATCAAAAATATGGAAAGGGGCTGCGAGATTAAAGGAAAAAAAAACTGGTTTTTCTGAGACCTTGAACCTCATGATCAAAATATTTCTATTTACTTTGATTCTCCAATTTTCAATGGAAAAAGCTATATATATCCCTGGATTAAATCCCGGGACTTAATAGGGGCGGCATTTAGAGGGGGGGGCTGTGGGCGCCCAGTCCACAGGCCCTCTTAGGATTTAATCTCGGGACGTCTAGCACTACTCATTGTCAATTCCCCAAGAAAAAAGGCTACTTACTGTGCAGAAGCTAGCTACAAGAAATTTTTTATTTTTTGATGAAACTCTACTGACTAGAAACTGTATTAATTATGACGATCAAAAACCCTTGGAGAACATAAGTAAGTCATGCAAATCTATGATTATTAGCAAATAGACAGAAATAACTTAACCATGGAAGTAACATGTGGGGTCTCTTTTTGGTCTTTTTAAAGTTCACCTGTCGTACTTTTTGACTGTGTTTGGTCTTTTTAAAGTTCACCTGTCGTACTTTTTGACTGTGTAAGTGCAAATTTTTAACTCGCTGTGATGGAGATCAGAGCTACTATAAATTTCTGTGCTTCAAGTATCATGGTGGCAAATTCTGACGGCCATTCCAGTTGTTCATTATTTTCCCTTGGAATCAGTGACCTAATGTTTCATTTGTTTAAATCTGTGACTTCATTATTTCCCTCTGTGTTATCTTAAATGAAGTTCAGGTTTCTAAGGATGTAAAGTATGCTGATAAGCAGCCAATTGTACCATGGGGCCCAAGGTATAAGTTTTTATCAGTTCGTTCCAATGGATTGTTTAAATTTTAATGGTTTTGCTGTATCATTTGCATTTGATATTTCTATATTCTCAACCATGCTGTCTGCAAGCTTCTATATAATGTCAATTATAACTTCATATCAAGTACAGTATTCAAACGTTCATATCTCATTATTGGTTATAGTAGCGATATATTGATGTGACAGTTCCTCAATTGTGCATCAGAGGCGTATATATGGCTTACAACTGCTCAATTGGGCTCTCCTAAGAACTCATAGTATTGATTTATATTTTTGTTGATTTGTCTACACAGTTGGAAGTGAATTTAATGTTTCAATTTTGCATTCACATTTTCTTAATTTCTTCTTCTTCTTTTCCTTCAAATCTTTATTGTCTAGGAATCTCGAAATCACTTTTCAATGCCTTATTGTGGGTCCTTTGGTGATTTATGTTACTTAACTGGTAATTGTGATGCCCTCAGGTTCACCAAGTCAGATGTCAAAGATATAAGAATCAATATGGCAATATCGGCTGTATTTGTAAGTAGAAAACTTTTACTGGATAGAATACAAGGTAGCAGAGCACTAAATCAATTTTACTTAGCAATTATCAGGATCTTGAACTCTAGGTCCTTGAATTCTTTAATGGTCTTCTTTCCCTTACTTATCATGTTCATTTATGTGTGCGTGCGTAATCGAATATATTTTAATTCTTCCATTCCTAGACTACAATTTTTAATTTTCCCTCTTAGGTTCTGTTGAAAGAATTGAAATAAAGTGAGAAATTATGTAACGCCCCAAATTTCACTATTAACTCGAGGCGCTACTCAAGTCAAAGTAGCCTGTAAATAAATATTTTTCAAAAGTCGCCACAATACGAAGGCAAACATATACTTTAAAAATCCATAGAAATTTAACACAAAATGCGGAAACATCATTTCTAAAATAATTTCTCACATTCAAGAGTTAATACCAAATGTAATAAGCAAAAATCAACATTTGCAAAGATACCAAATTCGGTATTTAAAATGTCAAATGGAAACCAACTGCTTAAAATTTTTGTTCAAAATCAATAATTCAAAAATGTTATTAATAAATTAAAATTTGCCCCGCTCGTTGCCTTGCCCTGCCAAGCTCCTTAACCTGAAAGGTTGGAAAAATAGTGGGGTGAGCATAACGAATTATACTCAGTGGAGATACAGCAATCAGTCCAAATTAAGTCACAATATGCAATCAAGTGGTGAACATAGTATCCATACAACATACTATAGAATATGTACTGTGGGCATTCCCAAGGACCCAATTTCGATCCCGGACCTATTTACGGTCCCTGACAACATGGCATAAGCTTAGCAAATTTTAGCACTGTGGGCATTCCCAAGGACCCGATTTCGATCCCGGACCTATTTACGGTCCCTGGCAACATTTTCATATGTATAAACATCATATCACAATCAAAATCACACATCGAGAATTAACATGGACAAATAACCACAATTGCTTAAAAGTAAACCCCACCTCGAAGTCTTGAAAGTTTTTCTGGGAAATTGAACAATTGTAACGTTACCGTGCTTCACACTTTGCCCGCGAACTCGTCTAGCAAGAACAAAATTAATTTAATTTAAGATACTAAATTTAATTAAACTTTAAAACTTTTAGGGACTTAATTGCAAGAGTATTAAAACTGAATTTAAAAGTTTAAAGGCTGAAAGTAGACTTTTTGAAATTATAAGGGCTAATTTAAAAGTTATTAAAACATAGGGGCTGAATTAAAACAATTTATAAAACTTTGGAAATTGAAATAACAACCTTTTATAACTTTGGGGCTAAAATGGTTAACTTTTAAAAGGTGGGCTTAAGTAGTAATTTCTCAAAATCAAATATTTACAAAACCTATATCTAATCTCTCTCTCTCACTCACGCGACGGAGGGGCAGCGACCGGGAGGAGGAGAGGCGAAGTGGTGATGGAAAGGTGGTGAAGGAGGAAGACGGCGGCGGCGAAGGTGGAGATGGCGGCTGAAAGTAGAGGCGCCGGTGGGAGGAGTCGATTTGGGGGTTTTTGGGTCAAGAACCGAGGCTAGGAGGCGGCGATTTCTTGGGTTTTCCGGCGAGAAGTCCGGCCAAATCGTGGGTAAAGTTGAGGTAAGTGAATGGCTTTGTGATTTCTTGATTTTGGGGTTGTTTGGAGTTGATTTTTGGTCGAGGTGGGGAGTCGACTTTCGGGCAAAACGGGGCTACCGTTTCTTTTGGGTGGTTGCAGGCGGCGATGAGGTGGTGGTGGTGGTGTAATGGGTGCGTGAAGGTGGCGGCGACTCGACTGTGGGGATGGCGATGCAGTTTGCAGTTTGGGTTTGGGTGATTTCGACATTGGCGTGGTGGTTGCTGTGGTGGTGATTGCAGTCGGGACGAACTGTGTGTGCGTGTGTGTGAAAATTTACATTGCGTTGATGTGAAATTGATGAAGATGGTGATCTTCTTACCTTGTTGAAATTGCTGGGGAGCCTGCTGTGCGTGGATGAGTTGTGAGAACGGTGGATGGAAAGTGCCGTGGAGTCGAGTGGTTGGGAGAACAATGGTGAAGGTGATTGAATAGTATCAACAGTATTTTAGGCACGAAAAACGAGGCAATAAATTGGGCTTAGAGTTTGGGTTGAAAAGAAATTCTTTGGCTAATAGGATTTAAATAGAATTGAATTAAAAGATAAAATTTGGAATTAATGAAATTGGATTTTAAATAGAATATCGAATATTAAAATTGGATTTAAATCGATAAGAATTTAATACTTTTAAAATTGTTTGAAATTGGATTCGATAAGTAAATATTGAAATTTAAAAATTTAAAATCGTTTTGAAATTCTTAAAATTAATCGTTTTCGCTAGACAATTCGACGAACATAAAATAAATTCTAAACTTTAACGGGATTGTCGTAGCGACACAATTTAAATTATGAAATTGTATTTTGAAAATTCGGGTCGCTACAAATTATAAACCTGATTCAAGATACAATTTTTATGTGGCATTTCAATAATAGCCAATCTCTAAGGTTATTGATGTGTGTACAAGAGTCTAGAACTCAGTATATGTATTACTTGATAGGTTGCTACACTAGTTGAATATTGACCCTCAGCTGTGGTCAGCATGTGATGGGTTATGTTTCAACAGATAGACAAAGTTTAGTTCAAACTTCAAAGTGCAAACCTATTAATCTTTTCCTCACTATAGTGATTTATTGCATCAATTTGTCAAGGGTCTGGAACAAAAAATGAGTTTTATATGAACCAGAATCTGATTTCATAAAATAATTTATTTTTGTTCTTGAAAAAGATAATTATGTTCATTAAGATTGTAAGGCATTAAGTTTTGTACCATGTAACCAATCAATGTATGAATCATGTAAAAAGGGATAATGAGTCAGATTCTTGATGAATGCTAATTAATGTTGCTGATTTTCATTCAAACAATTTGCGTTACTATATTCTTTCTTCTCTTCCTGCAGACAGCTTGGATTTTCATCAAACGTTCAGCTGAATATAAACCATTACAGTTCTTGGCCTTTGTGTTTGTATATCGGATATTTGAGAAGTTAAAGACATTCGAACCATCTGCATCATCTACTGTTTCAGTAAGTTGTAAAATGGAATTCATAATGCTTTTCAATCTTTAATGCTTATTTTATTTTTTTGTTCAAAGTAGTTCTTGTTTGTTCATGCAAGGATCAAGCCATTATTAAGATTGTTAAATATTGAACTTACATGGTGGTCTTTGCTGCAGGAAGATGGTGAGGATGATGGGAGAATGTTGCGAATGGGAAAAAGGTTACTTCGATCCTTGGCACTGGTTTTCGGTTGTATAGCTTTTGCATCTTTGGTATGTGATCCAATTTTAATCATTTGTTCCAGATAGTCCAGATTAGAACAGTAATAGTATAACACCCCGAATTTAATTATTTTTTAATAAAGCATACTAATTAATTTTTGAATAAGGGGGTTTGACACTAGTTAAGTCCACGTATGGTTGTGATTTTTTATTTATTTTTAGGGTACCATGGTCCACTGTCTTCTAATGTAGCAATTTAATTTCATTTGTTGCTCTTTCCATGATAGTTAACTACAATTTATACCAAATCCTGGACTGGACTAAATTAATTCTCATCCAGTCCAATCCAATTTACAAAACCCACCTTTGGTTATGGTACAAAGTTCATACATAGGTCATCTCCAAGAGATTCTCTATTTTTAAAGAGCATCAATAAATTTAAAGAGTTAAAATTTTCGAGTACTCCAACAGGCTCTTTAATACTTAACACTTAGTTTTACTACTCTAAAAAAATATTTATTATTTTTCCCTATCTTTTATCTTCATTAGCTTTCCTCTAAATTATTATATTATTTTTCTTTATTTAAAAATTGAAATACTTTGAATGATTTTAATTATAGAGAATGAATTTGACGAGCCAAACTCACTCTTTAAATTAAATGTTAATTTAAAGAATCTTTTGGAGTATAATTTTAATGGTCGACTCTTTAAATTAGAGAGCATCTTTAAACTCCAAACTCGCCCTTTAAATTAAATGTTAATTTAAAAAAAAATTCTTGAAGCATAATTTTAAAAATTGACTCTATTTCATGTTTAAAAAATCTATTGGAGATGCACTAAGAGAAATATCTTGTATGTTTAAACATACGAAGAAATTAGCAGATCCTCAACAGCGCAATGTACAGCATACTATTTTGGTCACTTTGAAGGAGAGAGTGGATACACCCAAGCTAGATAGCTTACTTTGTCTCTCTTCCAGTATCCGATTGTTTGCAATTTCAAAATTGAGTTATCTATCATTTGTATCATAACTGGTCGTGTTGAGTTCAATTTACGACCTTTTTTTATTGTTTAATTGCAGGGATACACTGGCCTCTTAAATGTCATTGAATTTTCTGTTGGTTATGTACCCATTTTCCTGTACAACAACCAGGTAATAACCATTTTCCACTGTCATAAAAGAGACAAACTTTACATCTGGATGTATACAATTCGCAGTAATATGATAAAAATCATCCGATTCCCAAAATTTCCGATATGTTAATCCACTTGATAACTAGGAATTCTTTCATGGTGGTGTAGCTACTCAAAATCTGTACTTGACAGACTGAATTTTGAAATTAGAACTTCTATCCAATTTAGTATTAATGTAACAAATAAATCTTTAGAATTTATGTTTCGATACACAAATTGGGGGATGTACAATGAAATTCTTATTGACCCACAAATTTAGTAAGTGATTTCTGTTTCTGATTAATATTTATATTGCAGTCTAATCTGATCTAGTATTATAGGAGCGATGCACCAACCTTGTGTTCTTAGGATTGTTATGGACGGAGAGATTTATATGCCATATTTCATTCAAATTGACACACTGGTGTTTCTACCTAGAAGTTGATCTGGATTGATAGATATGACTGATTTATCTATTTTGCAGGAATTGCTTGTAACTGCATCCACGGCACTCTTTCTTTATGTTCTAGCGTCATACTACAGATGAAGAACATCTGCGTTTATTCAGGGGATGGTGCAGCGATTTGCTTACAAGGAATTTGTTTCATTCGTGCCCAGAAAATTTTGTAATAGTAAGACGATACAAATTCTCAGTTGCAGTTTTCAGAAAACAAAAGAATTTCAAACTGGCTGTGAAATTCAGTAACATTCGGTGCCTGATTAATTTTTGCTCGTTAAATTCGTTTTAAGATCTTTATTGTTTGCTTGAGAGAGATTTATTTAGCCAGAGTGATTTTTTCGGAAAATTTGTTAAAAAAGTAAGAAAAAGTTATGGATCTCATAGAATCAGTTGTTGAAAATAATTTTAAAAAATATTTCCCAAACAAATCCTTTGTCTATGTAATATTAAAAGCTTCCGTCCATACACACTTCATCCAAAAATGACCGCCAAACTACGTCTGCTAATATATCTGTGTTAGAACATTTTCAAGAGGTTCTTTACTTTTAAAAAACATATTTTACAATTTAAAAAGTATCTATAAATTTAAAGAGCAAAAATTTTAAAATGCTCTAATAGCCTCTTTGTTTTACAATTTTGCTATTTGTACATTGCTACTTGTCCACTTACCTGACAGAACGACATGGCCAATTGTTTTTTTTTTTTTTTTATTTTAAAACGAAAAGGAACAAAATAATGAGAGAAAGCGGGAAAAATGAAGGGACCCTATTTTGTTTTCACCCAGGGGGCCGTTTTCATTTTTACAGTCGACTACCCATTCTTCTGTGTTTTCCCCCAAATCTTGAGAAGATGGTCGTCAAAGTTTTTGGTTAGTGCCCACCTATATTTACCGTTTGCTGAAAGTTGAAAACATTTAGCTCCTTGCGGTTTCCCCCAAAAGAAGGCCAGTCGACGATTTCTCCCAAAGAAGGCATGTCGACAACCCAGTGTGTGTTTTCCCCCAAATGTTGAGGTGATTCTCCTCCAAAATATTGCCGAACAAGCACCCAAATTTACCGTTTGATGGTCGGTTGAAAACTATTTAGCTCCTTGCGGTTTTCCCCACAGTTTGGACGCACGTTTTCCCCCAAATTTGGACGCGGTCGAACAACCCATAAACCACCGAACTCGACCAACGACCTACCTAAAGTTGACGTCGCTGTTGAGGCGAAAATCACACATCCACCTGACCCAACGCATTCACTCAAAGATGGAGATGGAAAAAGGTTTGATCTATGGCATACCATTTTCACCTTTGCATTGACTATGTTCTCTGTAGACTCTAGTCGATCCACTTTGGTTGGAGGTTATTATTTTGGTTGTGCACTCAGTGGTGATGGTTTATGCATGAATTTTTTTACCTAATTTATGTGTAAATGGTGATGGTTTATGCACGATTTTTTACCTGATTTCTGTGTAAATGACTATGGTTTATGCACGGTTTTTTTTGTTTGGATTGGGTTATCCACGGATTGTTATTGATGTCTCTGTAAACTATAGGTGATCCACGACTTTTTTTGTATCAATTAAGTTATCTAAATGGTGATGTTTTCTGTCAATTTGTCTGGCTTTTTATGATGAATGTAAACATCTGGAGACCTACTTCTGTGTAAATGGTGATGGTTTATGACGAATGTAACCGTCTGGAGAACTACCTAAAATTCAAGTTGAACAATTTCAGATTAATCCATTTGCATACACGACATATTTAAGAGGAATTCCATTGTGTTTTTTTTTGCAGGAAAAGAATCTTCGCAAACTTTGGATGACATTGTTTTGGTAGAATCCGATCATGAGAATTTTGGCGAGAATATGAACTTATTGGATGATGAAATTTTAGGCGGGGATGGTGCCATGATTCCTCAAGTGGGCATGAAATTCAAGGACGAGAATGAAGTGTTTGATTTTTACAAAAAAATATGCGTACAACATAGGTTTCCCAGTTAGGAAACGGAATTCGAAAAAAGATGATGATGGAGTTACGAGATATGTTACTTTGACGTGTAGTCGCGAAGGGAGAAGAAGCAGTACAACAATCGGTTCTTTGAAGCCACAAGCAACCATTCAAACAGGTTGTAAAGCGAGGTTCACAGCATTTGCAGACAGTTATGGAGTTTGGCGAATTAACACAATACAACTCGACCATAATCATAAAACAAGTCCGACCAAATCGCGACTGTATCGATGCAATCGGGAACTGAGTGCACATTTGAAACGACGGCTTGAAGTAAATGATGTTGCAGGAATTCCGTTGCACAAGAGTTACAATGCTACAGGCAGGTGGTACGAGATATGACGTGTGTGGAAAAGGACTGTCGCAATTATGTTGAACAAGTTCGACGGTTAAGACTTGGGGGAGGGAGACGCCGCAGCAATACAATTTTACTTTTCGAAAATGCAAGCAAATTGCACGGGATTTTACTTGAGTAGGGATTTGGATGACGAGTCAAGGCTTAAGAATGTTTTCTGGGCAGATAATAGGAGTAGGCAAGCATATAAGGAGTTCGGCGATGTTGTCACTTTTGATACTATTTACCTAACTAATAAGTATGACATACCTTTTGCTCCGTTTGTTGGAGTGAATCATCATGGTCAATCTACATTACTCGGATGTGGTTTGGTGTCGAATGAGGATACTGATACATTTGTATGGCTGTTCAGGACGTGGTTACAGTGTATGCACGGCCAAGCTCCCCATGAGATAATTACAGACCAGGATAGAGCCATGCAAAATGCCATTCAAATCGTGTTCCCAAATACGAAGCATCGTTGGTGTTTGTGGCATATATTGAAGAAACTTCCAGAAAAGTTTGAATACCATGCGGACAAGGCTTTTATATTTCATTCCATACACGAATTAGTATATGACTCTCAGTTTGTTGAACAGTTTGAAGATGGTTGGAGGGCTATGATCGATACATATGAGTTGCATGATAATTCTTGGTTATCGGGATTGTACGAGAATAGATTTCATTGGGTTCCTTGTTATTTTAAAACTACATTTTGGGCAGGGATGTTCCACAACACAACGAAGTGAGAGTATGAACGCATTCTTCGATGGATATGTGCATTCGCGGACATCGTTGAAGCAATTTGTTGAACAGTACGAACGAGTGTTAAGAAACAAGGTGGAGAAAGAGTTTCAAGCGGACTTCAAGTCTTACTTGCAAATGGTTCCATGTGCAACACGGTATGAAATGGAAAAGCAGTTTCAAGGAGTTTGCACCGTTTCTAAATTTAGAGAAGTTCAAGAGGAGTTCACTGGGAAAATGTATTGCGACCTAATATCTGCTTTTGTTGGATATTCTGGGATGAACTATGAGATATGTGAGGATGTCCAGTATGCTGAAAATTGTTCAAAGAAAAAAAACTTTCTATGTCTCGTTTCTGCCTGAAAGTTGTGAAGTTACTTGCAGTTGCCACTTATTCGAGTTTCGCGGAATACTATGTAAGCATGCAATCACAGTGCTCATACGTAATGATATCAAACAATTGCCTAGCAGATATATCTTACGTAGGTGGCGGAGAGATGTGAGTAGATCCCACACGAGAGTCGCGGTTAACTATGATGGGTTGGCTAGTAGTCCGGGACAGGTGATGTATGACAAGTTATGTCAGTTGTTTGCAATGTTAGCGGACTTGACTGCAAATGATGGTGTCAGAGCTAGTAAGTTACTGGAGTGGATAGAACATCAATGCGAAGAAATCATGACATCGAACTCCGGTACTGGAAGTAATTTCATGTCCCAGCAATTGACCCAGACAGGCTCTCAGTGTAAACCTTCACATGAAACTGGTTGCGGTAGTGTGAAGGATCCAAAATGTGCCAAGCGGAAGGGGGCACCCAAGAAACTTCGTCGTAAGAGCCCGTTGGAATTGAGCTCGAATAAAACAAAGGCATGTTCCAAATTAATGTTATCAATACATATCTATTTTTTTTTTAAATCACACATTTGTCATTAGTTGTGTCATTATGCAGGGAAGTTCGGGTTCAAACAAAGGAAAGAGACCAAAGGGACAACCTACTCGTATGAGAGCTGATATAAACATCGGTCTACGGCTATACCAATCTGAACATTCATTGTCTGTACCTTTATCATTTTCGCAACTACTAATGGTTAGTAATTTTTTTTTTTTTTTTTTTTGAATTTGACTCGCTAGCAACTTATTTTACGAACGCATGTTATTTTGTGTAGGGTGACAATCAAAGTATCGCATTTGCGCAAGAAATACATTCATTGAGTTTCAAACAATCGGATGCAAGTCATGTTATGCCCAGTGGTGAAGGTAATGCATCTCACTAAACACTTTTCCCCACGCGCACATTCATATGTTTTGTGTAATAATGAACGAGCTATTTGTACAGGATTTGCGGCCACACCATACTATCCTCGTTTACCGGACCATGATGGTGCGAAACATGTGATGTCATTATGTTCATATCTAATATTAGCGTACATCGCACCCGTTGATGAACTTGTTAAATATGGATGTAGGAACTATTGTAATTTGATGCGAGTTTTGTTTGTTTGGATGCTTTTGTGAAGATATGTAATTCGGTTTTTAACAGGTTCATGTCATTAGTCGGATACCACATTGGGTGTTGTTGACTTATGTTTCCATTTGGGTAATAATATGTTGAAAATGAATATGTCGTTACTTTTGCAAATCATTGTTCCAGGGGTAAATAAAATGTTGGGAACTCATTTCACTTGTAGCAAAGACATCTTGGTTGTTTTTATTTTATTTTTATTTTAACATTGCCAAGTATATGTGACGATTTGGATGAGAAATTCTTCTTATGTTTGGAACTCTAGTGTACAATTTTTCCGTTGTTGGAGTAGTTAGTTGAAGCACATAAATTACTAAATGACCAAAGTCAGTTCTTTAGATATGATGAAGTTGCATCTACTGGAATTTTTGTATGACTGGTCGAAGTTGTGCTTAGAAAAATAGTCAATATTGATGAACTAATGGCTGCAGCTCAAGAGGCCAAATAAAAACAGTTTTATCTCTTGCAATTGGATTGGTGTCAAGACAATCTATAGTTTTGTGGCTCTACTTTTGTACCAAAATGTTCTTTAAATGCAAGCACTACATAGAGTGTTCAAACAGTGTTTATGTATTACATTTTATTGTTAAACGTGGCAAATCATGGCTAACACATTAACAAAGAAGTGCCAAACGGATTCTAAGACGCCAAACACTCATACAAATGCAAGCCCTACATAGAGTTGGGCTAGTTAACATTAACATCAAACACAAACTATGCATCAAAACTAAGTCTCCACATAGGTTACATAACATTTTCATTACATCTACAACTACATATTAGTTCGGCCAGCTCATTTCTTATCTCACTCCACACTTGATTGTCCTTTGCGTATTTTCATCTTCACAGAAATCTCCACATCATTTTCATGACTAATCCGGCACATGGTTTCGAACATGCTAGAGACATCTTGACCTACTTCAGTCTTTACAGAACTTGATTCGGTGCCGGTTCCACTTGCTTTAACCCACTCCCAATATCCTCATTTCATAGTGCAACAATTGAACAATTTACCTTTGTTCCTACTATCCTTTTCCACCTCAAAACACTTCACAAATGCACGTTTACACCACGGGCATGGGCGTTTGGTTGGGCAATCTTCAAAGAAATGATCGATACCTCTACAACTATGACATACTCCCTTATTTCTTCCGGCCATTGTAAGCTACAATTCAAACATTTTCACACCATATCAATACGACATACCACATAACAAAACAGAAATCTCAAACATAATGTTCCAGCAGGTGAAATGAAATTAACAACTAATTCGTCATAGTTACTGGTACTCACATTTTCACAGTTAATACTGGCTGCAATCCAGAACACAGAAGCTCAATAACAGATCAAAATGAGGGTCATAACTTACACTTCATACCAATACACAGAAGCAGTATAACGAGGACAAATAAATAGTTTAAATCCGAAAGTAGGAACTACAAATTCCATTCTGATGACACTCCTGTCTCCAAAATGGCATTGTTGGTTAGTGACTACTAACTTCAGAGCTTTTAATAAACATACAAATAACAAATTTATAAGCCTATAATACTCGGCTGCAAACAAATTCAATTAGTGTTTATGGGCGGGAACTGATGGGAGAACTCAGGTAAACAAGCTACACACATCCAATATCATATATATTGCATAAACGGAAGCTACAACTAGGGGTTGTAACTTCAACGACTACAACAATTTTTTAATCATATTTACCCGACGAGTTCTACCTTCATACCGTTTTTTCATGGAACTACCAACAAAACTACTGGATGTATACCGTCGAGGTCGTTCAGTTGTTCGCCGGATTGGAGAGATGGACGACGTCGAGGTGGAGAAGAGATATACCGTCGGGGTTGTTCAGTTGTTCACCGGAATGGAGAAAACGGACGACGTTGAGGCGGAGAACTTTCGCATCTAGGGTTCCTCTGATTTGGGGTCGAATGAAACTGAAGGGAATCGGGTGAAAACGTATTGGTTTTGGGCCGGTTTCATCCTTTTTTTTTATTTTTCAAATTTCCACGTCATTCTGTCATCGCTTTCTGTCAAGGCTTTTTGTACGAATAACGCCATTGTTATTTTTAACATTCAATTTTACCATTCTCAATATGTATTTATTGTCTTTTACATTCTTTTATTTTTACCATCTTTCCTCCAGTAATTATATTATTCTTCAAGTATATTTATTTAATTAAGTCAATAAGTTGTGTATTGAAAGTTGGAATCCTTGATGTAGCGACCCAAATTTTTAAAGAGCAAATTTTATAACTTAAACTGTGTCGTTACGACATTTTCGTCTAATTTTAGAATTTATGCTACGTTCCGTCGAGTTGTCTAGCAAAACATTTAATATAAGAATTCAAAACGATTTTTAATCTTAGAAATTCAATATTTTTTTATCGAGTCGAATTTTACACCCAACATATATTTTAAATTACTCTTGGTCCAATATCCCTCTTTGGCCCAAGCTTAAGTCCATGACCAGCCCAAATCAGTTGTCCAAATTCTGGAGCATAGAGTTGTAGGGCTCATCAGTGTCAACCTGAAAATCAATCAATTCCACCACCAAAAATTCTCTAACGGCTGTGCAAACTTCATATGAAATCTGGACATTTCAACTAGGTAAATTTCTCAACATTTGAACAATTATTTTTCTTTGATTTCATACATTCTTTCACGTAATAATCTAACTCAAAAATCAATATATACATATGTATACACGCACACACTGGAGATGGAAGTTAAAGCCGAGAGTTGAGTTTTTTTTTTAAAATGATTTGCAACTCCAATCCTTGCTCTCCATATCTTGCCTTCCTTAGACTGAAATTTCGGGCTGTGGCAAGGACACATGAAAACCCGAGGTTACCTTCAACATTTCTTGTCAAAAGAACCACCATTTGCCATTAGTTCTTCCTCCGTCCTCAAATTTGGTGGAAAACCATCAAAATGTAAAAAAAAAAAACCCAATTTTAGAGAAAATTGATTTTTGAAAAAACAGCACCTGTAGACGTGAAAATGGATTTTGGAAATTCTTACCAGGTTGATTTCGAAACCAGCAACGGGAGAATGCAATTGGGGATGGGGGGTTTGGGTTTAAATATGAAAAATTCATTTTTAAATCTTAAGGTTTGGCCAAAAATTTAAGTTAGTCCCCTATTTGATTTTAACTTATTCCACACCCCTAAAGTTTATGTATCCTTCAAATTAAATATAAAATACTTTCTAATTTTATCATATTGGCCCTAAACATTCTAAATTTGATAATTAGACCCTAAAGATTTAAAGAATTACCAAATTACTCATTTCTTTACTTTCAAAAAAAAAAATCAATCAAGTCCCTAAAGGTTTTAAAATATTAATTGGGACTTAGTATCCTAAATTATATTAATTTTGTTTTTGTTACACGAGATCGCGGGAAAAGTTTAAAGAACGATAACATCACATCCGTTCAATTTCAAGAAAAGTTCCAAGATTTTGAGGTGAGATTTACATTTAAGCAATTGTGGTTATTTTGTCCGTGTTAATTCTTGATGTGTGATTTTGATTGTGATATAATGATTATACATATGAAACGATTGTTAGGGACCGTAAATAGGTTCGAGATCGAAAGTGTGTCCTTGGAGTTGTCCCACAGTGTAAAATTGGTTAAGCGCTAATAACATGTTGTCAGGGACCGTAAATATGTTCGGTATCGTAATTGGGTCCTTGAGAATGCCCACAGTACATATTTCTACAGTATGTTGTATTGGTATTATATTCATCACTTGATTTCATGTTTAGATTTAACTTGGACTGATTGTTGTATCTCCACTGAGTATAATTCGTTATACTCATCCCAATATTTTTCCACCATTTCAGGTTAAGGAGCTCGGCAAGGCAAGGCAATGAGCGTGACAATCTTGATTAAATAATAGACCATTTAATTTATAAGTTTGAAACAAGTATTTTAATAGCTAGTTTCCATTTTGACAATTAAATATCAAATTTTAGTATTTTTGCAAATGTTGGTACTTGCTCATCATATTTGGTATTATTTAAAGGGCATTTCTGCATTTTGTCGCAATTTGCTAGTCTTAAAAATATATATATATATATATAGATATATATACTCTTACGCATTTTGGCGTCTATTAAAAATATTTATTTACAGTATATTTTGACTTAAGTAGCGTTTTGAGTTAATAGAGAATTTGAGGCGTTACATTTAAAGCATTAAATTATAATCAAACTCACTCTCTATTTTAAAATGTTAAATTGAAGAGTCTATTGGAGTAAAATTTTAAAGATTGATTTTTTAAAATAGAAAACATTCCACTTTTAAATAGTTTTTTGGAGATACTTTTATGGTTCTCATCTACTTGAGCTGTGTGGCAAGTTTTCATGTTTTCTATAATATAAACGACAACTTTATAATATAAGAATAGCTGCATGTACAAATGCACATATATATTGTATTTGCTCCTTTGTGTTGAGACTCGCACTACAAAGAACATAAAATGTGACATCTTCATTATCTCTTTGACCATTATTGAATATGTTTCGTAATCATCGCTCCGCATAGGCGAAGCTTTGTCACCAAACTACCCCAAATTCCATCTAGGCAAGACAGAATCTTTGAGATCAAAATTTCATAATCAAACCAATACATTTAAGATGGTTGAGCTATCAATGAGCCCATAATAACCGAAAGCACTAACGGTGAACACGTGTCTACTCTAAGGGAAGTATACAAACATCTTGTTAATTGTGTAACAACATGAAGGGTTAGAGTTGGAGTCTTTGTCTAAAGAAATGCGTTGAGAAAGGGCAGGTGCATAGAAGAAATAATATTTTTTCAACTCTCAAAATGGAATCTATTCCAAACTTATATGACACGGTTCCTTACTTTGACATGGTACAAATATTTAAATTTGATATTTTTAGATACTTTTTCAGACCTATTGCCGATAATAAGTAGCAGTAAAAAATTGTATCCATTTTTCATGATATTATGTATGGATCAGGTATATCATGGTGAATTTTTCAGGAAAAATTGTGTCTTCCACAATGGAATCTGATAAGTGAGATTTCAAGTAAGTGTTTACATGATTTTCTTCCCATGATACTAGGAAATGGAATCCTAAAATGACACCTTATATCTCTACAAAGCGTAAAGGTATTCATATTACAAATTTTACTAGAATTGTTCGTTTCTTCTACTGGCAATACGGGAGATGTTTTGGCTTATATTTCTACTAATGTAATTTCCATTACTGATGGACAAATATTCTTATCCGTCGATCTATTCAATGCTGGAATTCGACCTGCTATTAATGTGGGTATCTCCGTTTCCAGAGTAGGATCTGCAGCTCAAATTAAAGCCATAGAAAACAAGTAGCTGGTAAATTAAAATTGGAACTAGCACAATTCGCAGAATTAAAAGCCTTTGCGCAAGATGATTTAGGGAATTTTGTGATAGTAACAACCGACTCAATAGGAGAAGGACATTAGATTTATTGTAGGCTCATCAATGATTAAGCCACACGTGTCTAAATGATGTAAAAGGACCAAGAAGCCCCCAAAGCATAGGAAATTCCAATACCCCAGTGGTTTTACAAGGAAACTAGGCAACATTAGAAAAACCTCAATTTTAATAGTCAACTTAGAAAAATTTTGATTTTTAAGGGAAAAAAAAACCTTGAAACCAACCTGATTCGAACTTGGGTTAGTTTCGAACCTTTTTTTTATTGTGTTTCAAAGTTGAGTTTTTACTCAAAACGGATGTTCGGTTCAATGATCGTGTTGGACCTAAACCTGATTCGTGCCCCCCTCCCCCTACTCGACCATCATAAGGTTGTTCAATTGATCATCCCTAATTGGAGATCATTGAGTAGTCCCGTTCTACTTATAGTTGGATTCGAACAATTCCCTAACATTAAAAAATGTCTACTTTATCCACATGCCCTTTTACATCCTACAGTTCATGCATGTTACAAGTGCCCGTAGATCTTAGTGCTTCAATATTGTGTTATCTTCACCCCAGATCCAATGCTTAAGGTCACTACAAGTGTACAGAGATCCTCACATTAGAGTATTAACTCATGTTAACCCTAGATATAACATCTAGGAATTCAATGTGTCCAAATCTCCTTGTCCACACCCCCAAGATCCCCCCATATATAGGTGATATCCCAAGGTATTTTTCTTAAGTTTTCATTCTTCGTTCTATCAATTTCAATACTTGAAATATTTATATCTCCAAAACGTACTAATCTATACATGCGACCTTACGAACATGTGTCATTGTGCCCCTTGTTCAATCAAAGTGTTTGCATACTTCGATGAGGTTTATTTCCTTTGTGATGCCTTTGCAAGGTTCTTGAGTTGCGTTTGGCCTCCATGTGATGTGACAGGTACATCTAGCTCACGGAGCATAACAATAGTCAAATTAAACTCAATTTATTTTTTTATGGATTAAAGTGTACCATACTATCTCTTCCTACGATATGAAAGGGACTTAAAAAAATATCCGTATCATTTAATTATCAACTGTCACTCCTTTTTTTAGTTTTTTTTTACTAGATTTTGAGAAATGTGTAGCGAAAATTCATATTTATCTACTTTGCTACTATTACAATTTTAGCATTATATTTAATTCATGGGGGGGCAAAAATGAAAATTGAAATCTTTGAGCTACAGTCTTTTACTTGTAGGACTATTTTTTGTCTAAAAAACGTCCACTCTCACCTCTATCACGTGCCTTCACTTACCTCTTAGTTCAATACGATGTTTAGCAAGTGAATTTCACGCTTCTATGGCTAGTGTGAGATTTAACTCAAAGTAAATGAAACACTTTTTGCCAAGCCAAACATTGTTACAAAGTGATACAAAAATGAAAATCTCTCATTTCTTTTTTTCAGCATTATATTAATTCATGGGACATTAATGAAAATTGAAATTTTTGAGCTATAGTCAATTTGAGAAAGTTTCAGGGCTAAATGTAATTTGAACAACTTATTTAAGTTAAATTTTAGCACATTGAGATGAAGTCCGTAAAATTAGTTGAAGTACAAATTTTTTATATGCGAAATATTATCTAAATATGAGGTCTTAGACAACGACTTAATTTGCCTAAAGGTTGAGTAAATTTTGTATTAGTTTACAATTTAAATTGATGTCAAGTTAGATTAGGCGTGGAAGCATGAAAATAGTAATTTTGTAAGTGTACAAATTAAAAAACTCTGTTGTAATCTCTTCACTCTAGGTCACGGATGTAATGTAACTTAAACGCGAAATGTTTTGGTTAGGTACGCGTAGTCATCAATCATACTAATAGATATTTTAGAGTTTAATATGGTCCAATTTTGATGATATTCATTGATTATGGACAATTATCGAGTCACTGGCTGTTGGACTCCTTTTCGTGTTTTCTACCTAGCCAAGGGTATCCATGAAAACCTCCTTTTGGTTAAGACTTCACGTTTTGCCCCCGGTTACTTGGGGATGGATGCATGTGGCGATTAGCTCAAGAAAGAAGAAAGAAAGAAAAAATTGACATTTAGGTGTTCATGAAGAATTATCAGTGTTGTTTCAACAAACTATGTGTAAGCATTTTAACCAGATTCAATTCAATTGAATTGGACCCAACATCGGTTCTCGACCTATTATCGATCTTTAGAATTAGACCTGTAGACTAAAATTGGAATTGAACTTTAGTAATCTTTCTTTTATTAAGAAAATAATTAGTCACCCAAAACCAACCCTAGTCAACGCTCAACAATTAAGTTTTATAATCAGGTTGCCAACCAGATTTTTAGGGCTTTTTGTTCACTTATTGCAATGTTTATGCTTATTTTGGACCATTTTCTCAGTAATATGACATGATAATTAAGTTTAACGTGGACTAAATGCTATTGTAAAATCGAATCACACTATTCCCATGCTCTTGTAGGACATGATTGAGTTCTGGTATTCGTAGTTTAATGGTAGGTTTAAGTTCTTGAAAAATTAGGAACGGGTCACCTCCCTACTACAAATTTGGATAATTTTTTGTAGTTTTCAATCTTAAGCAAATTATTTTGGTCGATTATGCCTTTTTTGTGTTCCATTTCTAAAATTCCCATTGATATTTGGTTCGATTCGATTTTTTTTATAATCACACCAAATCGGACTGCGTCCACTCCTAGTCAAACATATTTGCATTCCTTTCTTTTGTCCACTTCCAAATACTTTGATTTGCCATGATGCTAGTGACATTTGCTCTACGCAGAAAAAATGTCTTCTGCCCAGAAAGATAACTTTTGTTTCCCCACTTTTCCATTATGCGTGTTTTGTTATTCGTTTTGGATTAATCCACCGTTCACTTGAACCCCATTTTTTTGGAGAAAAATTTTGTAGTAGTAATTTTTTGAAAAAAGTGTTATCGAAGAGCAAAAAAAAAAAAAAAAAAAATTTGAATTTATGTGTAAAATTATTTTATTGAAAAAAATGTATGGGTGAAATTGAGTTGGACAAGAAATGAACTTTTAAAAAATAAGGCTCAAACATGAGCATAAATTTCTTCCAGACATAGTTGCATACCATTCGAATTATGCTATATTAACTCACGAATCTAGGGCAAGCGAGCAAGTTACTTAGCCCTTGTTTGAAACTCATTAAAATCGAAGTTTAATGAGATTTTGCATTTTACAATAGTAGACTCTTTGACTTTAAAATTTATATTTCCTTGTTTACATGTCAGAGCATTTAGAACAGGGTAAATATATTACCACCACAAAATTTGCTTTCTAACCACATCATGCCACCGTTTGGCCCCCATTAATTTTGATTATAATGGGGAAATAATGTTTTTTTTTTTTTTTTTAAATGGAAGGTTGTAAAAGAATTAAAAAATTTTCAATTTACGTGTAATATTATTTTATTAAAAATTGCGTGGTTGAAAATAGAAAAATGAAAAATTTAATTTAATTTGATGAGATTTAATGGGGGCAAAACATGGGCTATAAACACTACAATAAAATTATATTTTTAATAAATACACCACAATGAAATAGTTGCAATTAATTTTATTTCTTGACATTGCTTTAATTAACAATTTATTCGAGTTTGCTGTGCCTCTTTTTGTGATTTTGGCAACAGATTTCTTTTTGATAAGTCAAAGCAGTGTGTTGTATGAAAATCAGAAAACAAATCTACTCAACACTTCTAACATATAATACCAGGATTTGACAGTTTTCTTTTCCTCACAATCCACTCCAAAACACCACAGGTTACGAATTACAGATTTTTGAAGCAGAAAAAGAACTAGCTTGGCCAATCATCATCGCTACACATGAAATGAAATCGTTTGATTTATCCATAAAATTCTCATTGAAATCCGTTTCTTAGAAGAACTAAAAATATTAATTACATTATCTTGTCTTCACTCTCGAACACATCGTGAACTAATGGTCGACCCAACAAAATTTTCCAGCAATATTGAAAAACAAAACCCATAAAGAAAGATGAGTTTTGTTATGTGCAGGGACAGATCCAGGATTTGATTTGAGATCGGGCTACAAAATTTCAAGTCGGGCTACTGCACAAAAAAAAAAAAAATTTACACATGAAAAAACAGTTTTTTCAAAAAAAAAAAAAATATATAAAAAACCTTTTTTTTGTTAAAATTTGGACCTGAGTGGGGGGGGGGGGGCTGCAGCCCAGCCAGCCTCCCCACTTGTATCCGTCCTTGGTTATGTGTACATAGTATTTTACATAGGGGTTGACATAACATAAATTCTGGTTGTACAGAATTTTTGTTTACAGAAAAATTTCAGATACTTACATGGGTGGCCCCATGTGAATATTTTATTATCCAAAAAATCACCACCCACTCTCAATTGTGTCTTATCTGTAAAAATTCTCTAAACTCATTTTCTGTACACCAAGACTAATTTTTGACATAATGTGAGTGAGGTGGGGTCACGGGATCCCATCCCACTCATACTTATGTCAACCCCTATGTAAAATGTTATATACACATAACATTTTTTTAGAAAGATTAAATTGATTTCACCTCACTCACATTATATCAACCCTTATGTAAAATGTTATGTACACATAACATTTTTCAAGAAAGGTTAAACAAGTTGATGAATTCATTTACATGTGGTATCATGGAGGCATAAGACTTGCTACTGTACAAAAAGAAAGAAAAAAAAAAATTAGTTTTTGTTTATGGTGGAACAATAATTAATTTTATTAAAAAGTATATTAAATGTCTAATTATGTAATTATATTTAAAGTTATTTAAGTAAATAAGAAAAAACATTAAAATTTGTGGCTCACTTAATAAAATTATTCTCCAAGTACATTAATTTTTACATGGAGTTTGACATTCCACTCACATGTATGGAGTGTGTAATCATTAAATTTACGCACCCCATACATGTGAGTGGAGTGTCAAACTCCATGTAAGACAATGAATATACTTGAAGCATCACTCATAAAATTTATAGTGGAATGGAGGAAAGCCGATGAAAAGGATATGGTCCAAATTACCCCAATTCCTCATCTTCCATTTACCAAAATGACCCTCTTAATTATTAACTTGGTGTACTCTTTTATTTAAAATTGACACAAATCGACAGTAAATGACAAGGGGTTCCACGGTTGTAGCAAATTTCTTTTTGGACAAATCTCATTAAAATAGAGATCAAATAGATGCTTAGGCTCTGTTTGATTCACATTATTTGAAAAAGAATGTATTTTGATTCCCATTTTGAATTGTTTGGTTGAAGACAATTTTATTTTATTATTATTATTTTTTTCCTTTAAAAGTTATCTATAATAATATATTAAATGTCACATCAAGGGAGAATAATTTTTTGGACGATTTTAACCCATTACAATTTAATTATTTCAATAATATCCAACTTTTTATTTTTCAATATGTATTTAATTTATAAAATGTAATAAATACTACAAAATTCTTATTCATGCATGTATTCTCCATATTCATTTAGTATAAATGATTTAACATTTATTATCATGTATATATTCATTGGTGTTAATTCTAAATTAATTAATATTCACGTTAATCCATGTACATATATTTACCATTCATCTTCATTTTATACATTTGTTTTAATTCTAATTCTCACATTTAAGTGCATTTTACTATTTACTTGCATATATAATAATTAGCATTTTCTTTTCAAAAGTTTGTATACCTCTCATATTTTGATCAAAATGATGAATCCAGAGTCAAAAATTATTTTCACTATACTTATAAAGTGTTACAGAATAACGTATTAATGCACGTTCAACATTAACTGTGTTAATAAATAGAAAAATGCTATTTGTATATCAAAAGTTGTACATAAGGGTATCCATCCTCTCACATGAGAAGGGGGTCCATCCGAATAAAATAATCTAGTGGATCCTCCCATGTGAAAGAATGGATACCCTTATATGCAATTTTTGATATACAAGCAGCAAGTCTCTCTAATAAATATGCCACAAGTCACCATGTGAGAGTGTAAAAGATATTTCGAATTCAATTGGTCCAACTTCCACCAAAAATAAAAGTTTGGGATCTGTGATAAGAAATTTTGAACCGAGGAATCAAGTGTGATAGTTTAGCGACTGTGTGCAAATATCTATTATATGCTCAGAAGTGCAGGGAAAACCCTAGTGCCTGTCCATACGAATGAAGAGGGGGGAAAAGCATCCTACAATCCAGCTTCAGCTTTGTTCATTAGTTTCTTGTTCTTAAATTTTTCTTGTAAAGAGAGTGTGAATCGACCAACAAAAGGAAGCAAAAATGAGGATTATGATAAAAGGTGGAGTATGGAAGAACACGGAGGACGAGATCCTGAAGGCGGCGGTGATGAAGTATGGGAAGAACCAGTGGGCTCGAATCTCGTCTCTCCTTGTTCGTAAATCAGCCAAGCAATGCAAGGCCCGTTGGTACGAGTGGCTTGATCCCTCTATCAAAAAGGCATGTACCTGATGATGATTTTCGATTTAAGAATTTAATTATCTGCACTATTGACTTCTTTTTTCTGGATATATTTGTTGCTTCCCTGATTTAGTTTGGCGAAACTTTTGGGTAGTTTTGAAACATTTTGGGTTAATATCAGCCTTTTGTTTTGATCTTAATCTATCGTTGTGTTATCCTCAATTTCTCTAAAGTTAAGCAATTTTTTGATAAATTGTAGTAGTACTAATTAACTGCAGTTCATTTCTTGCTCCAGTTATATCTGCTTTATCTGTTGGTGGTTAGAGGAGTATGACAATCATTAATCAACTGAAGTAATTACTACGAGCTTCAAGCTCTTACCACGAGTCAATTAACTGAAGTATATCTGTTTTATATGTTTGATAGTAATATATTCAAGAGGGGATGCGGGATGCTGGATGCATCTTAGTTTTTTCATCTCTGCATTAGCAAAAACGTTATGAGGATTGTTAGTTTTTTCTGTTATTTTTAACATTTTGTTGCTTCCTCACTTTCTTTTTCCACGATTTAGATTTCATGGAATTAATATTATTTTGTTTTTATACCTGTCTGATTTGTGATTTTTATATCCCATGCAGACTGAGTGGACCAGGGAAGAAGATGAGAAGATGAGAAACTTCTCATCAGTTTCCCTTTCCATGATTTGCTTCCTCACTTTCCCTTTCAACGGTTTAGATTTTTTTTTTTTTTTATACCTGTCTGATTTGTGATTTTTGTATCCCGTGCAGACTGAGTGGACCAGAGAAGAAGATGAGAAACTTCTGCATCTTGCCAAGCTCATGCCCACTCAGTGGAGAACAATTGCCCCAATTGTTGGCCGTACTCCATCTCAGTGCCTTGAACGGTATGAGAAGCTCCTTGATGCAGCATGTGCCAAGGATGAGAATTATGAACCTGGCGATGACCCGCGTAAATTACGTCCTGGAGAGATAGATCCCAATCCAGAATCCAAACCTGCTCGTCCTGATCCTGTGGATATGGATGAAGATGAGAAAGAGATGCTTTCTGAAGCACGGGCACGGTTAGCCAATACCAGGGGCAAGAAGGCAAAAAGGAAAGCTAGGGAAAAGCAACTCGAAGAAGCAAGGAGGCTAGCCTCATTACAGAAAAGAAGAGAACTAAAGGCTGCTGGTATTGACAATCGGCACAGGAAGAGGAAGAGAAGGGGAATTGACTATAATGCTGAAATCCCATTTGAAAAGAAGCCTCCCCCGGGTTTTTATGATGTCGCTGATGAAGATCAGCCGGTTGAACTGATTAAATTTCCAACCACTATTGAAGAACTGGAAGGTGAAAGAAGAGTTGATAAGGAAGCACGATTAAGAAAGCAGGATGCTGCAAGAAATAAAATAGCAGAAAGGCAGGATGCTCCATCAGCGATAGTGCAAGCCAACAAGCTTAATGATCCAGAAACAGTCAGGAAGAGGTCTAAACTTAATCTTCCTGCACCACAGATTCCAGATCATGAATTGGAGGCAATTGCGAAGATAGGCATTGCTAGCGATCTTGTGGGGAGTGAAGAACTCACTGAAGGGAATGCAGCGACACATGCTCTTCTTGCAAGCTATGCTCAAACACCACGGCAGGGGATGACTCCATTAAGAACACCTCAGAGAACTCCGGTAGGTAAGCAAGATGCTATTTTGATGGAAGCAGAAAATCAGCGGAGATTGACTCAATCTCAGACTCCTCTACTTGGAGGAGAGAATCCTATGTTGCACCCTTCAGACTTTTCCGGAGTAACTCCTAAGAAAAGGGATATTGCAACACCAAATCCTTTATTGACTCCTTCGGCAACTCCTGGAAGCATTACCCCTAGGGTTGACATTACACCTTCTAGAGATGGGTTTTTTGGAATGACACCAAAAGGAACTCCTTTAAGGGATGAGCTCCATATTAATGAAGACATGGATATGCATGACAATGGCAAGTTAAGACAATCTGATTCAAGAAAAGAACTGCTTTCTGGTTTGAAAAATCTTCCACAACCCAAGAATGAGTACCAGATAGTCATTCAACCCGTTCCTGAAGACAATGAAGAACAAGAAGAGCAGATTGAAGAAGATATGTCTGACAGGATTGCTAGAGAGAAGGCTGTGGAGGAAGCACGGCAGCAAGCGCTACTTAAAAAAAGATCGAAAGTACTGCAGAGGGAGCTCCCTAGACCTCCACCTGCTTCAGTGGACCTAATCAGAAATTCATTGATGAGAGCTGATGAAGACAAGAGTTCCTTTGTTCCCCCAACATTGATTGAGCACGCTGATGAAATGATAAGAAAGGAACTTCTTCATTTGCTAGAGCACGATAATGTAAAATATCCACTTGAAGAGAAAACTGATAAGGAGAAGAAAAAAGGCATGAAACGGGGGAAATCTGTACCTGTGCCCGCAATTGAAGAGTTTGAAGAAACTGATCTAAATGAGGTACGTGTAGTTCGTCCCATCTTTACATGTGATGTCAAATTTATGTCAATTTATGATGAAATTTTTTGTTACTTGACTCCTTGCACTGGTTACTCTTTGTACTGGTTTTGATTTTGAGCTCTGAATTGTTGCATATATGTTACTTCATATCTTAAGATGCTAATCCTACTGGAGTTAAGTCTCATTATTTTCTTTCCAGAACTGTAAATGTAGTCATAATTTCAAGTGAAATACTGAAATTAGTGTGAAATTGCTCATGGTGAATGATACCTTTTACCCCAAGAAAATTACCCTTCTGATAATGCTAAGTTTTAATATTGATTGTGAATTCTCAGTGGTAACAATATTTTTTCTTTTTGCCTTGCTGAATCGAAAAATGCTAAGAGACATTAGGTGCACACTAAGCCCTTGTTTGGGCTCCCTTTTAATGAGGTTTTGGAAAAAAAATGTATTTTGGAATAGTAATTTTTTGAAGAATGTGGTTAAAAAAGAAGGAAAAGTTTTGGGTTCATGTGTGTTAAGGAAAGAAATCACGTATAGTTATGTATATTAGGCAATAAGAAATCACGTATATTGGGTTTTCATATTTGTACTTTTGAATTACTCTATGTAATGAAAGTATGAGAGGAAGGTGATTAACCTCTTCTCTCGAAATTAATACCAAAGCCTTTTTTCTCAACATGGTACCAGAGCCGGATCTTTAGGGATTGTGTTCTGACCAATTTTTTTCTTCTTCACGTACTCTCTGTGCTTTCCGGTCTCCATGGTTGGGTTTTTTTTTTTTTTTTTTTTTTTTTTTGAGTGGTAGTGTCTACTGGGTAATTTGCGCCTTGTGTAACCTTCACCCGGAAGGTAGGTTGTGTTGTTGATCGCGTGGATGATTAACAACGGCAATCGAGTGGTTCAGTGGTGTTCGGTCGAGATCTCTATGGTGTCTTTCTGGTGGTTCGGCGGCTGTTGGGTTTCAGCTTTACTGTCGCTGGTCGAGTCGAAAGTCTTTAACAATTTCGACAATCGCATGAGGACTTCTATCAATTGGGGTTGTTATCTGTATCTCTATTTTTCAGCGTGTTACATGTCAGAAACTGTGAAGTTTGCTTTGGGTAGGTTGTGATTTCTTTTTTTTAGTTGGACCTTTGAGGTTGTGGTTTGTTAAGTGGGCTGTTAATTGGGCTATATTGTTATTGTTGGTCTCCCTTTTGATGTCTCATTTATTAATATTTGGCTAGTCACCAATTTGTGGGCCTATTTGTGATTCAGTGGTTACTTGTTATTGGACTTACGGTTTGCTTTGATTAGTCTTGTTGTGGATAATATCATGTCATCCAAGATGGATATGTTCAATTTGACTGGACCCATGGCTTTTGAAGAATTGAATGAAAGAAATTACTTGGGCTCGGTGTGTGGAATTTTTTTTTGTGGGGTAAATGTTTATTTAATCATTTGATCCTAGACAAGTTGTCTACTAAGTTCTCAGACAGTGATTCTGCAAAGATTGATTCTATTCTCAATGATCGATGGGATCAAGAGGATAACGCCATCATTGGCCTTATGATCAATAGATTAGAGTCTCATATTGGGTCTTCATCTCTTTATATGTCTACGACTGAACAATTTGGGAACACATGAAACATTTATGCTGGCACTGGAAACGTTACTCGGATCTATGAGACGTAAACAATACTTTAGACTTAAGAAGGTCTCCTTTAGTCTCGTTGAATGTTACAATAAGCTATTGGCTATATGTCAAGAGAGAAATGTTCATCAACCTCTCTCTTGATTTGAAGGTTATAGAAAAATAAAGAGAAGACATTGATGATGTTAAATTTCTTATAGGCCTTCTTTCAGAATTTAAAGGAGCTTGCAGGGCTTGCGGAGACGTTTTCTCGTATTCAACGCTCTAGTCTATCAGTAGTACTCCTAGCGATCTTTCAGCATTTGTTGCTCGGGGTAGCTCATCATGGGGTGGACGTGGCAGTCGGAGTGGACGTGATCGATGTGGTTTTAGCTATCAGGGTGGACGAGACACTAGAGGTCGTGGCCGTTCGGAAAATTGAGAGCTTAAAAAATGTACTCATTGTAGTCGTATCGGTCACTCTATTGATTATTGTTTGGATTTACATGGAAAATCATTTGTTTCTGTCAATCAGGTTTAATCGAATGAGGACCATCACTCAGTCTCTAGATCGATGAATCGCTCTAGTTCTAAAGCGGAATATGATTTTATGTGTGTCCCACGGGATGAGTATGCTGCGTTCTTAGCTCATAAGCAGACCTCTTGCACTTCTATGGCTACTTTAGTTCAGTCAAGTACTACGACTTCTTACTGTCTCCTATCATCCTCTCGTGATCCGTGGATCCTCGATTCCGGAGCAACTGAACACATGATTGGTTTATCTACCTTCTTGATTATAATCTTACCACATCTTCCAAATGTGTCACTCTTGCCAACAGTTCTCAAACTAGTGTTGTAGGCTCAGATAACGTCCATCTTAGTTCAAATATTGAGTTGTCGACCGTCCTTTATGTTCCTGGATTTCCTTTAGTTTGTTGTCTATTAGTAAAATTACTTCAACTCTTCAATGTTCTGTAACATTTTACCCTCCCGTGTGTCTTTCAGGATATCAAGACGAAGATGATGATTGGTATGGGGCATGATGTTGGTGGCTTGTATTATTTGGATCTTTTAGTGCCTCTCATCCTCGAGCTCACTAGTCTTTCGTTTCACCTTTACAGTAGCATTGTAGTCTTGGTTACCCTTCTCTTTCCACTTTGAAACGTCAAGTCGTTAGTCTTCGTTATATGTCATCCCTTTAGTGTGAAGCTCGTCAACTTAGCAAGCATCGTGTTTCTTTTCCTTTAAGAACTATTAATCGTGTTTCTTGTCTATTTGAGCTCGTTCATTCTGATGTATGGGAACCAGTTAATATTTTATCTAATAAATTTCAGTACTTTGTCACTTTTGTGGAACTTGGTTATTCTTCATGAAAAAGCGTTCCGAGTTACAATCTATCTTTCAAACTTTTCGAACTATGATCAAAACTCAGTTTTAACCAGAAAATGTGTTTTGCAGTCTGATAATTCTAAAGAATATTTGTCTGCACCTTTTACATCTCTCTCTCTTCCAAAAACTTTATTCATCAAACATCATGCGCACACACTCCACAACAAAATGGAGTTGTAGAACATAAAAATTGTCATTTGTTAGAGGCTACTCGTGCTCACCTTTGTCATATGCATGTCCCCAAACATTTTTTTATGCCATTTCATTAATCGCATGTCATCTTCAGCTTTGGGTGGTGCATCCACTTTCTCTATTGTGTTTTCCTCCTCTCCACAATACTCGTTATCTTTGAAGGTTTTTGGGTGTGTTATGTTCATCACTTTTGTCCCGGTCATGACAAACTTGACTCTCGCTCTATAAAATGATTTTTCCTTGGCTACTTCCAAATATAGAAGGGGTATCGTTCTTATAGTCATTCTCTACAACGCTACTTTGTAAGTGCAGATGTCACTTTAGACGAGTTCACAATCATTTTCCTGATCATAGTACATCACCAGAATCCATTATAGATCTTGTTCGCTTATCCGTTCCATATCTACTGGTAGGTATTTCTCTTGATCCAAACTCATATTTACTGCTCCAAGGGTTGTCCTCCTCTCGTGGGAAACCACATCTCGGGATACATCCTGTTGGCAACAGTCAGGTTTTTGTTCCGAAGTTCAATCCTGATGGGACTGTTGATCGTTTGAAAACCCGACTGGTTGCTAAAGGTTACACACAGACCTATGATATTGATTATGATGAGACATTCTCTCCAGTTGCTAAGATCTCTTTGATTCTTGTTTTGATTTCTATTGCTGCTAATCTTAGTTCGCCTTAATTTTAATTGGATATTAAGAATGTCTTCCTTAACTTGCACGAAGAGGTTTATATGGAACAATCGTTTGGGTTTATTGGTCAGGGGAGTACCAGAACTATGTAAGTTGAAAAATGCTTTGTATGGGTTAAAACAATCACCAAAGACATGATTTGAAAAGTTTTCTAAAGTTTTGGCATTTGGTCTTCGGAGGTGTCAAACAGTTCATTCACTATTTCGTATACAAACTGGTGCAGGTTATGTTATCCTTGTCGTTTATGTAGATACTGTAATCATTGGTGATGATATAGAAGGGATTGCTCGATTGAAATAGTTTCTACAACATTTTCAGACTAATGATCTAGGTAAATTTCGATATTTCTTGGGTGTTGAAGTCACTAGGTTTCAAGAAGGTATCAACTTATCTCAAAGTTGTACTTGACCTGTTAGATAAGACAGGTTTTCTTGGAACTTGTCCAGTTGATACTCCCATGGATCCTAATATAAAACTTTTGAAGGATGACGGAGGACCGTTTGGAGAACTAGGTAAATATCGGTGCTTGGTTGGAAACTTGAATTATCTTACTATCACACGACCAGATATTTCCTATGCGGTTGCATCATTAGTCAGTTCTTGGATGCTCCTCAAGTTTCTCATTAGGAAACTATGATACGGGTATTCAGTATTTGAAAAAGGCTCCAGGTCTCAGGTTATTTCTTCGAGAAATCAATCTCTCATCTTCTACTCCTATTCCGAAAATCAGGTTGCTCTACCACATGGATATATCAGAGTAGAAGATAGTGAGTAATAATATTTACACCATGTAGATTGGGCAGGAAGTCAATACCAAAGCCTTTTTTCTTCAACAACATGTAATATTATTTTATTAAAAAATGTTTACTAGAAAAGAAGAAAGAGAGAAATGTATTAAAATTAAAATGGAGCACAAACAAGGGCTAAATGTGACAGCGTTGTCTAATTGTAATGACAATATTACCAATTTGGTGAGTTACAATGAGTGAAAGGTGCTAATATGATTTATTTTTAAAAAAAATAAAAATAAAAAAATAGATCAAGATACTTAACATTATGATCATATAAGGTGGTTCTGTGCATAAACATATAGATCATAATTACATCATATGTGCGTGTCTGATTGGGTCATATAGGTAGTTAAGTGCATCAAATGCGGCTTTCTGAACTTTTTGTAGAGTTCGTCTTGTATGTCTGTTTGGAGATGGTAGGGTTTTGTGCCCAAGGACCATAAAATTTAACCATGGACCTTATTTTACCTCTATATAACAGTAGGTGATATATTTATGAGATTTACAACTTCTTCATGAAGGTTATCCCATTACTATCATATGCCTTTTGATATTAGCTTCTCTTTGAATTCTCTGATAATTGAATTAATTTATCTATAGCATTACCCATTTTTCTCTTTCAAGTTCTTCTCGAAAAGGACAGAAATTTAGAGATGGAAGGGGATAATTCAAAGATTGATAAGAAATTGTGATCTCGCTATTATTAAGATTTTTGCTGTATAGGTTTCGTATCTTGAGTTTCAATGGTTGTGCTTGGTGAATCAGGCCAGTAGACCTTATTTCTTATCTTTAATCCTAATCCGTAACATATAATTATTCATTAAACTTGCATGCTTGGCTTGTTCTTACTCCATTCTCTATGAAATATTATTGAATTTTACGAATCAAAGAAAATATTCGTTGGAAGTGTAGCTTTCTTATACTTAATATTTTGAATAATTTAATGAAGTTCCCCCCCAAAAAAAGGGAAAAATCTATAATTAAATAGACCATATAGCCAGCAAACTACAGTGCCTGAACGCAAGTGAATACATAATTTACTGCAACTATGAACCAAATTTTTTTTTCCTCGACTTGAGAAAATTTCTGACTGCACCTCAGACAAAGATAATGGCAGAGGTTCAGTCATACCATCTCCGTTCTTGTTAATGCCATCTGTCCTTTTGCGCTGTGACTCCTCCTTTTTTGTTGAACCATGCTTTAAAACCCACTCTTTGAAGGTGATGTAAGTTGATATCAGTTTAGATGTAAAAGAACTTTACAATAATTAAAGTAACAAGATCCTTGAAAAACAGAGTTCTTGAATTTTCAAGCATTGAAGACCTTCAAAACACTAGTTGATACCTGAAAAAGAAAAGAAGTTGGCCCCTTGTTTGATTCCCATTCTTTGGAAAAAAAAAAAATTTTTAAACAATAATTTGACATCATTTTAACTACACATTCTTCAATAAAATAATATTATATGCAAATCCAAAACTTTTCCTTATTTTTTAACCACACATTTCCCATCAAAACACTATTCAAAAATGCATTCTTATGAAAAGAATGGGGCTCAAACGGGGGCTTAAAATATTCTTTAGTAATTAAACTATCCAACCGGGTGCTTGTTTATGTTTATCACAAAGTTTGCGATTGTGTACTAATTCATAGGTTATGTGAGATTCCTTGTACAGTTTCATACCGTTTTCGTCCAATTCAAATTTAATTCTAACAAGTCTTATGATGATCATGCAATTCTGACGACTGTGCCTTCACATCAAATATGTGCTTTCTAAGTTGATGGAGTGGTATCATGCCTACTGCTATTCATGTTTGGTTGAATCCTTGATTATTTGGGTGATTTGAATTGATAACATCAACGAGTTTAGCTTCAACCTTATTGTGCTGGGGGTTTTCTTCTGTAAGTAGATATGTGTATTCACCATAGTTTGATGGGCCAAACTTATTTTTGCTTAGACACAAATGATCGACTGTTATTTTCTTCACCGTGTTCATGGCTGTCAAATTAGCAGATGGTATTTTGTGTTATTCATTAGGGTTATAAGTAATAAGCAATTGGTTTTGCTTAATTGTTTTTCTATGGGAAACTTTCAGTTTAATGAATGTTTCTCTGTATTTTCACCTTGATTATTACCAAATGCAATATCCTGTCAAAATAAACTAATAAGCTTGTATCACGCAGGCTGATAATTTAGTTAAGGATGAGGCACAATTTCTTCGTGTGGCAATGGGTCATGAGAATGAATCTCTTGATGAATTTGTTGAGGCTCACAGAACATGCTTAAATGATATTATGTATTTCCCTACTCGTAATGGCTATGGTCTATCTAGTGTTGCCAGCAACATAGAAAAGCTTGCTGCCCTGCAGAACGAATTTGAAAATGTGAAGAAGAGAATGGACGATGATACTAAAAAGGCACAACGTCTTGAGCAGAAGATAAAAGTTCTTACTAACGGCTATCAGGTTTTCTATTCTCAACTCAACTAATTATTATGATGTTTATATCATTTTTACTCTTCAATGAAACAGTTTTAGTTTGTTGAACATTCTTATGATATGTTTGAATTTCGGTAAAATAAATTTGTTGGTTTTGATTCTTGTTAAATTTTAAGTTGTTAAAATTTGTATGTCCCACCTGTGAATATCTTGAGAAACAACGCTCTAAGCACATCTTCACAAAGAATCATGAAAGGACTTTTTGAGTTTCTATTTGAATCACAAGGAGTTCGCGGAGTTCGCTTGAGCTACATAATTGATTGCAATGTGGGAAAAGTTCAAGTTAAATGCCAGTTATAAGTAGTGCATAAAAAAAGTTCGAATGATTATGTGAAGTATCACCATATCTTATTTATGTTGTACAATTAAAAGGCCTACGAATTTACACTTTTGATTGTCATGAGATTTGGTCTTTCTTCATCTGGATATTTTTTGTGGTCCTTTTTGTTGCCCTTTGAGGTTTTAATGTCATTGTAAGGATTTTGATGGCGTGCATGTTTTGTCTCTAAACTTGGAAAATATATCCTTTTTTTTTTTTTTTTTTTTTTTTTTTTAACTCAAGTGGCTGAAAATATTTAACCACAGCATAATGATAGGAAGTGCATCTGGCTAGTGCTATTCTGTATTTCGATTAGTAAATTATTTTGTTCTTTCGGGTGTTGGGTTTTTATGAGTTTTGTGCTTAGATGCTAACTGAGTGGGTAGTGTATTATCAGATACGAGCTGGAAAACTTTGGTCACAAATTGAGGCAACCTTCAAGGTGATGGACACTGCAGGGACAGAACTTGAGTGCTTCCAAGCTTTGCAAAAGCAAGAGCAATTAGCAGCGACACAAAGGATCGGTAACCTCTGGGATGAAGTTCAGAAACAAAAGAATGTCGAACAAATTTTACAGAAAGGATATGGTGACCTATTAGATAAGCAAGAAAGGGTTCAGCGTCTAATGGATGCATACAGAATACAAGCAAAAGTAGAGGAAGAAATAGCAGCAAAGAACCGTGCTCTTGAGCTAGCTGCAACTGAGGTTGCTGTAAGTCAAACTGTTGCACCAGATCTTGTAACTTCCAATCTTGAAGCCACCACCGAGGAAAACTCCATACTGGATGGTACAACTGACGAAACAACAAGCCAACAGATGGATGCTGCACAAGAACAGGCCGAGCTGAGTCCAAAACACAGAATGGATATTGATGCAGTGGATGAGAATACAACTTCAGCCACAGTTGACCTAATCATGCCAGATCCTGTTAAAGAAACTTCTCTAGCCAGTGATACACACGGGGAACCCATAACAAATAGTGAGGGCTTCGATTCTGCTGGTAATGTTCAGTTCTCCATTAGTGATGAAAATCCAGCAACTGGGAAGTCCACTGAGACTTCTCTCGATGAAAGAGAGAACTTGCCTGATGCAGTCGAAGAAAATCCAGCAACTGGGAAGTCCACTGAAATTTCTCTCGACAAAAGCGAAAGCCTGCCTGATGTAGTCGACGTACAGGAGACAGTGAGTGATGGCGCCATCAAAGGGGCTGCCAATGATGACTTAACTGGAGGCGAATTTGTAGCAAAGGATACAGCGACAGTTGAATGTCAAGAAAATGCAGCGGAAGAGAATGTAAATGGTGATATTTTAACTGATCAAGCACACGAGGTTCATGAAAGAGCTGAAGATGGTTCAACCAAGAGTGATGCAAACTAGCCCACCAAAGTTCAGTGGATGATAAACTGCTGCCATTTGGTTTGCATTTCGTGTAACAGGTAACTATGAGGAGAGTTGCTTGGTTTTAAAGGCACGTATTTAGTGCTCTCTTGCTAGAACTTGACACAATTGCCCAATGACTGCCCAAGTTTGGCGGTTGATGTTTGTGTGAGACAGAAGCTCCCCTTGTATGGGATAAAACTATCTTGGAGTTATTTTCCTCTGAAATTATGAAGTGGATATGTGAGGAGACTAGCATTGTCAATGTACCGATCATGTTTTCGTTTTTACTAAAACAATTGGCTGGAATAATGTGTGTTTTTCATGCTTGATTTGAAGTTTCATTTTCAGAATTGGTTTCAGAAGAAAAAGATTCAAAAATAATAATAAATTAATTAATTAAAAAATGGCCCACTATGGTGGTTTTTTTTTGATTACGAGTCATTACTCGCGCTCACACCTGCTTGCCTGTAAGACTTGGTGTGAGGATAGATCGAGAGATATGTCCAAGTTGACTAGGGTTTAAGTGCGTTTTCACTGAACTACCCCATATTCTCCTCTTTAGGATTCGAATTTAGGACGTGTCAACGTTTGAAAATATTACAGTGCGTAAGTTTTTTTCTCCTTGAACTTCAACAATTTTTCTTTGTGGGGCATTTGGATGTGTGTGTGAGTGATCTTGGGTGAACATTTAAGTGGGATGAAGTTGCAGAAATAAATTAATCTGTTGCTAATATATGATCAATTTTGGCTAAACTAAAAGATGAGCAAGAAAAGCTAGTGTTTCACAAGTTCACATGAAATGATTTTTGTAAATAAATTTTGTGGTAAATAGTCGGCAATAAACTATGCCATTCGTGACATCCAGCAGCGAGTTAAACATTGAAAATCTGGATGTTTTGATTTACTTTTAATGACTTGTTTTTCAAATTTATATCTGAATTATACACACATCACTTAAACGTGCCACATAGACTGTTCGGTTTTTTTTACCAGAGTGAAGTAGTTTGTGCATTCGCTATTTAAGTTTCATCTAGGGATGGCAATGGGCCGAGCCGAGCCGGCTCGGCAAAAATTTCGCCATTTTTCCTATTTTAAATACAATCCAATTTTTAGATTTTAATAAAGTATATTTTTTTATGACGTAATTACAATTTAATTTTTTTACGAAAGCTATTTGTTCCCGTCTTTTCTGATACTATCTGATGCTCGAATATTTGTGCACACCATGTCAACCTCTGTAAATTTACTAGTGCTCGATCAACTTATTTTGAATTTTTAAATCTACAATCTTGTACTCAAACATGTCCCTTACTGGATTAACTTATATTGGGGGTCTTGATCTTGCCTTATCTTGCCCACGTACTTGTCCAATACTGGGTTAACTTATTATGGGTCTTGATTCTTGCTAAATCTTGCACCCAACCTCCTCATCCCCACTATGTTAATAAATACTGATATTATGAAGAAATTACAACCTAGGTTTCAACGTTTGAAAATATTACAGTCGAGTCCCTAATCTTTGTACTTTTGACGTAAAGGTCATGAACTTTTAATATTTATAATCATAAGAAACTGGCACTTTGAAATAGAAGCCGGCCTTGAACGTAGCCAGAGAACAATTTTGCCTGTAAGTTTAAAAGAATATATATATATATAACGGAAAAAACTCCGTCTTCATCCCGTCACAATCACACCTTTGTTTGAAATATATGATGTGGAATGTTTGGCTAATTAGTAAAAGTTTTTGAATGCGACAAAAATTTTTGCATTCTTAATTTTGAAGCAAATTTTCGGGTTGATTTATAAGCAAACTGTCTTAAAAATTCAAAATATGTTTCACAGCAAGGTAATAATTATTTTTGTAAATAAATTTTGTGGTGATAATATAGTTACATTTAGCACTAAGGGTTATAAACTATGCCATTCGTGACATCCAGCACTAAGGGTGTCACATAGGCTCCATCATTAATTTCTAAACATAGTGATCATTAGTATAACATTTAGAAACATGGATGATTATCACCATATGAAAAATACTTTAATGACCATAAGTGTGATAAAAACTTGATTTACCATTTTTGAAATTAACCGATGATGTGGTGTCATAAATAACACCTTTGATGACACATCATCACTTAAACGTGCCACATAGACTTCAAGGCCAAGTGTGTGTGTGTGTATGTGTTTTTTTTTTACCAGAGTGAAGTAGATGCAAAACCTATCTTAATCGCAAGTGCATTCGCTATTCGGTTCCATCCTCAATCTCACGAAATATGGATTTCGCCACTAATGTAATCGTTAGAAACTTAAATGACTACCATCCTAAGAATAATATTTCAATGATCGTTAGTTAATATAACTTTAAATATCTCAAGTGACCATTGCTGAATAACCAATTACAAACACTCGAATCACTTTGTTCACACATTTCGAGAAATTCAAAAGCACTGCTTACTTATCCATCACTCATTTTTATCTTTTTATAATTTGAACCGTTTATAAACACTTTCCAAATATATTTTTAATTTGCGCTTTATTCTAGATATCAAAAAAAAAAATTCTACACTTCTCCCTCAATTTTCCGATAAAAACTTGTGTAATTGTTATATTTAAGATATTAGACTTTCTTGTATTTCTAACATAATCAAGTAGCTCATTCAACTTTTTAATATGAATAATGTTATCTTGTCCCAATAGTGCTACCAATCTAGGTGAAATGACATGATTCATCTAATTAAAAATGTAAGATTATTGAGCCTCTTTAATCTTATTTAATTAGACCTATCACATTTTTCTAGCTAGATGGGGTTTTGATCATTAGTGATTTTAAGTAACATCACAATTTTAGAGAGTGTTTGGTGAAAATTAAAATTAGATTTTTCAGTAAATTGTGATGGAAGTTTTTGAAATATGTGGTTGAAAAGTTATGGGACCCATATAAAATGTGGTTAATATTGATTGTTTCAGTAGATCATACGCTCAAAGCCTCCCCAAACCCGAAAGCCCCAAATCAGAACTGAGAAATCCGGCCAAAGTTCCCACCACCAATGCTTTTAATTTTGTTTCAATGCCATCTCTGTCGTTTGATACAGCTTCTCGGCCGTCATTCAAGTAGTAATTCTAACGAGGTAGATACATTTTTCTGATAATAGGTAGCTTCTTTCTTCTTTATGATTCTGATGTTTAATTGCCATTATAGGATTATTTGTTGGATAGGTTTTCTTTTATTGGAGGTTTTATTATAATAAATTTATGTAACAATGTCCCCATTGCTTGAATTGTTTCCATAAAATTTTGGGAAAAATTAATTCTGATAAATTTCTGGGTGGAAAGAAAGAATTGAATCTGCATTTATTGACCAGTATATTTCTATTTGAGCTATATAGTATTTGAAATTCAAGGATTTTAATTATATTTAGCCCCTGTTTGATTCCCATTTTCTCAAAATTCATTTTTCAACCACATATTCTTTAATAAAATAATATTACACGTAAACCCAAAATTTTTCTTTAATTTTTAACCACACATTCTCCATTAATCAACTATTCAAAATGCATTTTCTTCCCCAAAATGGGAATCAAACGGGCTTTAATGATTATTCATGACAATGATATTGCTTAATAATATCATTTATCTTGCATTTGTATCAATTTTAAATTTGAGATCTTCTCCGTCATAGATTATTGTATATGTTGCAGTCATAGTTATTAAATCCTACCCGGCCATCGACCCCATCAAGGTACCCAATCTCGACTTTTTGGTTAAATTGATGGTTAGTGGTTAGACCGGTGGATCAATGCTTAATAGTTATAAAATATTTTTTAAAGTATAAAATTTTTCTTTTAGATAAAATAAAATAAAAATTAAATTATCTGTCATTAATTATTTATATATTATTTTGTTAAATATTCTATTCATTTTAATTAAAATAATTACTATAATTTTTTAAAAATATTTTTAACAAACTATGAATTATTATTAATTTTTTTGATAGGTAACAAACTATAAATTATTTACATATACATATTTATTGCAAACAGATAACACTAAACAATTGATCTCTAGTGGTTAGATGGTACTCACGTCCAGAGGTCCAAGGTTCAAGTCTTTTGAGAAAAAAAAAATTATGGACAAACTTTTAAATCTTGGTCAAACCAATCAACCAGGCCGAGTTAATATAAAAATCGTTGGTTAACTCAGTCAACCCAACGAGTCAACTCAATTTTTACCGAGTAAGTTGCATTTCTATGAAAATGTTCTACCCGACCCCGTCAAGGGCCTGGGTCAACAGTTCTCCGGCCAGGTCGTCGAGTTTTATAACTATGGGTGCAGTAGATATCAATAGTTGCATAATTTCATCAATTCTTGCTTTATTATATTTACCCTTGAAACGACCTTTTATTATTTATTATTTCCTCCAAATTGCAGCAAAACAAGTTTCAGACTTTCAGGTAGGTTCTATTCATCAACTATGTACATATGTCCGAATCATCACTTTTACTATTTAACTATTGATGATTCTTTATACATAAATTTGTCTTTGTTGAGTAGTTGGAATGGAAAAATCTAAATTTGCACGAGGGCGTGGTGGACGAGGATATGGACATGGTTGTGGCCATGGGTACAACAGACTCAACCGACAATGGGAACCCATACGAAAATGTGGAAATTTCTTATGGTCAAGGGACATCTGGCGAGGCTGATGCCAAGAAACCTTTTGAAAGGCTTAGTGAATATGGCAGATCTCGTGGTCCTTATGGTGGTGGTCACTTAGGTGGTTCCTGTAGCGACCCGAATTTTCAAAATACAATTTCATAATTTAAATTATATCGCTACGACATTCCGTCAAAATTTAGAATTTATTTTACGTTCGTCGAATTGTCTAGCAAACACAATTAATTTAAGGATTTCGAAAACGATTTAATCTTAAAATTTCAATATATTTATTTATCGAATCCAATTTCGAACAATTTTAAAAGTATCGAATTCTTAGCGACTTAAATCCAATTTTGATGTTCGAAATTCTATTTAATATCCAATTTCATTAATTCCAAATATTACCTTTTAATTCAATTTTATTAAATCCTATTAGCCAAAGAATTTTGTTCCAACACAAACTCTAAACCCAATTTATTGTCTCGTTTTTCGTGCCCTAAACCTACAGTTGATACTATTCATCACCACCTTCATCACAACACCTACAGCAATGGTAAGAATTCACATTCCATCTCCTTTCAATTTTCATCAATTAGCAACTGAAAAACTCAGACAGATTCATTACCACCACGCCAATATCGAAATCCCAAACCAACTGCAAACCACAATCATTGCCATGACACCCAACAGTTTCGAACGCCGCCAACAAACTGCAAACAACCATCACCCAAAGCCCGACTGCAATTTTCCATCACCATCCCACATCAACCACCACGAACCGCCGCCTGCAATTACCCAAAATGGCAGCCCGTTTGCCCAAAACGACCCCTCCTTCTCATCCAAAGAAACAGCCCCAAGCAACCACAAAACCAAGAAATCACAACACCCAATCACTTACCTCAACCCCAATCACGTTTCGGCCGGACTTCTCGCCGGAAACAACCAAGAAATTCGGACCTAGCCTCGATTTTTACCTCGGTCGACGCACAAAAAGACCCACAATCGACCATTTCTGCCGGATATTTTGGCCGCCACCACCACCTTCGCCGTCGCCATCTCCCGTTCCCGTCGCCGGCCATTCTTCTCCTCCCTGCCCTCCGTCGCGATTTGTGAGAGAGAGAGAGAGATATATGTATATATTGTATATAATTGTTGTTTTTTTGAGAAATTACCTCCTTAACCCCAAATTTTTAAAAGTTATTCAATTTAGCCCAAAGTTTTAAATGTTTATTATTTCAATTTCAAAGTTTTATAAATTGTTTAATTCAATTCCAAAGTTTTAAGTTACTTTTAAAATTAGTCCACAAATTCCAAAAGTCCATTTTCAGCCCTTCAAACTTTTAAATTCAGTTTTAAACCCTTTCAATTTAGTCCCTAAAGTTTTTAAAGTTTTAATTAAACTTAATATCTTAAATTAAATTAATTTTGTTCTTGCTAGACGAGTTCGCGGGCAAAGTGTGAAGCACGGTAACATTTCAATTGTTCAATTTCCAAGAAAGTTTTCAAGACTTCGAGGTGGGGTTTACTTTTAAGCAATTGTGGTTATTTGTCCATGTTAATTCTCGATGTGTGATTTTGATTGTGATATGATGTTTATACATATGAAAATGTTGCCAGGGACCGTAAATAGGTGCGGGATCGAAATCGGGTCCTTGGGAATGCCCACAGTGCTAAAATTTGCTAAGCTTATGCCATGTTGTCAGGGACCGTAAATAGGTCCGGGGATCGAAATTGGGTCCTTGGGAATGCCCACAGTGTTTCTATATTATGTTGTATGGAATTATGTTCACAACTTGATTGCATATTTTGACTTAATTTGGACTGATTGTTGTAACTCCACTGAGTATAATTCGTTATGCTCACCCCACTATTTTTTCCAACCTTTCAGGTTAAGGAGCTTGGCAGGGCAAGGCAACGAGCGGGGCAAATTTTAATTTATTAATAACACTTTTGAATTATTGATTTTGAACAAAAATTTTAAGTAGTTGGTTTCCCATTTTGAATTTGGTATCTTTGCAAATGTTGATTTTTGCTTATTACATTTGATATTAACTCTTGAATATGAGAAAAATTATTTTAGAAGTGATGTTTCCGCGTTTTGTGTAAAATTGCTATGGATTTTTAAAGTATATGTTTGCCTTCGTATTGTGGCGACTTTTGAAAATATTTATTTACAGGCTATTTTGATTTAAGTAGCGCCTCGAGTTAATAGTGAAATTTGGGGCGTTACAGTTCCAGCAATGGAGAAGTGGGGAAAGGAAAACAGGAAAAACCACGTTGTGTTCTTGATCATTGAGTTGAAAATGTTGTTCACAAAAATTCAACACATTTAACACACTAATATCATCTTCAAAATAATCAAGCCCTTGCAAATGACAAAGTTTGACAAAGTTTTATCAAAATGATCAACTAAGATGTTTGACAAAGTTTTTTTTTATAAAAGTTTTAGTAGATTTTGATAAAAGTTGATGAAGTTTATTATTAAAATTGAGGTTTGACTAGTTAAATTTTGATAAATTTTAGCCCTTGATTGGTTTTGATAAAAATAAAATATTTTTAGTAGATTTTGATAAAAGTTTATGATTAAAATCATAGATTTCAAGAAATTTATTGTTGAAAATGAATTTGAAGAATAATAAATATTTAGAAATGAGATCTAAACAAGCACTAAATATGATATTAATTGAATTTGTAAATTTTAGGCATATTCATAGAGGGGTGATACTACACGTACATAATGGTATACACCCGAATTTACATCCCTCTCACATAGAGGGAGCCCACGTACAATACAAGTATCCCTTTATAGAGTAATGTATTGAGTAGTGCTATTCACCTAAACTGCTGATTGTTAGTAATCTAGGTGTAGAATAAATAATTGAATATGTGATAGATATCCCTAACTCAGTCACTTAATGTCAATTAATTGACACCTTGACTACTCACCATTAACGATATAGATAGATAGCATTACTTAATGATGTTTGCTACATCGATGATAATCACAAATATGATATTAAGTCCTTGTTTGGTAGGGATTAAAATATAGATTTTAATTTAAGTCATACCAACAATTTATTTTAATAATATATTTTATGGGACACATAACTTTCTAACCACACATTTCTTCAATTTTTTTCAAAATTTACTATAAAATTTGATTTTAATTTTCACTAAACAGGGACTAAATGATAAGTTAATTACATGGATCCATGTCTTTACATTTAGCCCCTATTTTGTCATCCATTTTTACAATTTTTATAAACTCATTTTTAATTACACATTCACACAATAAAATATTTTACACCTAAATTAAAAAAAAAAAAAAAAAAAAAATTCTATTTTTTAATTACACATTCTCCAAAAAATCACTATTCAAAAATTCATTATCCCCAAAAAAACTCTTTCTTTTAGTTATCAAACAAAGGCTTAATTAAACATATCATCTATGTTCATCTAGACTATTGATGGTCAGCAAGTTACGTATCAATTAAGTGATTAAATATCTTAAATAAGAGTCATATCATTATATTTAAGAAATTCAATTACATAATGCCATTTAATTGTCCTAAGCCAAATAACTTTCATTTTTTTTTTCCCCTCAATTCTTTTAATCTTTTCCTTCTATAATTTTTTTTCTTTTAATGAAGTATGTATGAATTGACAAAATTAACTTCAAATATTAGGTCATGTGCAAGACATACAAGCATTTAACAGAAAAAAGTGAATGCCTCATTTAGCAGGGATGAATTTGCAACTGAAAATGAAAGAATCAAACTTCAAACGTAAAATATTTGATCCTGGGGACTGATGCGCTCTCTTTGTCAAACTTAAGAGACCTGACTGCAAAGTTCCAAATAAAAAATTATTTTGTATTAAGACATTCTTCAAAAAAATTAATATTTTTTGAAATTTTAAGAAGCAAAGCAAAATCCAATTCGACTTCTTTAATTCAGTCTCAGCAATTGGTGTTAGGTGCATTAATTTTCTGTCTCCATCTTGGATACTAGTCATCATGCAAACTGGAAAGTGCATTTCCTATAAATACGCATATGTGAATGGTGGCTGAAGGATTATCACAAAATTCGCCAAAAAAAAAAAAACAAGAAAAAAGTAAAGGATACGAACCAGACGCTTCCCCTGTGAAAGGTAAGAATTGATTGGACTGAAGATTTTTTTTTTCTGATTACTTGTCAAACGCTGGTTAAATTTACTCATGCTTGTGTACATATGTCATTTCTTGGCGCCGAATGACATCATAAAGTCTTGAGTCCAAAACCAAAATTGGGTGGTAAAGATTTTCCTTTCTCAGTTGACGTGGGGTAGGTTGCTAGGAAAAAAAAAATCAAAGATTCATTTTGTGAAGAAAACATACCGCTATAGGTACTGGAGTTGCTCCACCTGATTTGATAGAGACCTGGGAATTTCGAGGTATTTCTAAGTTTTATCGATGCTTTTCTTCTGGAGGATTGCATGCTTCCCAATTGATTTCGTTTTCTTCAATGTAAAAAATCTCATTTAATTGATTGGGTTTCCACAGTTGTGAAATTATTTCCTTATTACAATCCGTTGGTTTTTGTTTCTATATATCACCACTACTTCCTGATTTGCAGTACAGAGTTTAGTTATAAATATGCTGCGGTTGAGTACTGCTTAGAGGCTGAAGGAACAATAGAATTTTCTTTTTCTATTGTTCAAATTTTTTTTTTTTTCCTTTTGTTGATTCAGTTAAAAATGGTAATGAGAAGAGTGGATCTCCGGTCTGACACTGTCACTAAACCAACTGAAACCATGCGGGCAGCAATGGCGAGTGCTGAAGTTGATGATGATGTACTGGGTTACGACCCAACGGCCGCTCGCCTTGAAACGGAGATGGCAAGAATCATGGGCAAGGAAGCAGCACTATTTGTCCCTTCAGGCACAATGGCTAACCTGATTTGTGTGCTCACTCACTGTGCAATTCGGGGAAGTGAAGTCATTCTGGGGGACTATTCTCATATCCACATTTATGAAAATGGAGGCATTTCCACAATTGGAGGCGTTCATCCAAGGACAGTGAAGAATAATGAAGATGGGACAATGGATATTGATCAAATTGAAGCAGCTATAAGAGATTCTGCATTTGAGATCTGTTATCCAACTACTAGGCTCATCTGCTTGGAGAATTCACATGCACAGTAAGTCTAACCTTCCAGCAGAAGACTCTGTTGAACATTTTTATGCATTAAACTCCATTTCTAATCTCGAAAGCTAAAATAAACAGAACAAAAAGGAAATTCACTTGGAAAACACCGGTATTTATAGCAGTTCACTCTCAGTACTCGAGCAAAATGGATAAAAACCTTTTACACAGATTGCTCTGGCTAGTTTTTTGAGGTTTCGCATAGCATTTGGCAAGTTATTAGTTCATATACCCTATCAAAATATGATCATGTCAAGCATTTGATATGTTTCCAGCAGTTTGTTGTGCTCCTATCATACTTGCTTGAATTATTTTCTGGACGGGGGTGGGGACATTTGGATAGCTCTTTGGGTTTTGTCGGAAGATGATGTTTTTCGGCAAAAATGTATCAGAAGTTTCTTTATTAAAGCACGTTCCCAAAAACCAAAGATCTTATAAAATTTATTTGTGGCTAAGTATGAAAAGATATGGTAATTATGGGGTTGCTTAATCTTTTGCAGAATCAGAGCTCATGAAAGTTATAAGAATAAAACTATGCCTGCAAAATTAAGTTAACAAATACAGCTGTTTTTTCCTGTTCTTTTCTTCTGTATGTGGATGATTTTTGCTCACCATCTAATAATATTCACTAGCACTTCCTGATAATATCACAGTGAAGTACAGTAGAATGATAATGATTCCTACTATGGTAAGAAAGTAGGGAGAGAGAGAAGGTACAAGTCGAAGGGTATCTCATTTTTCCTCTTGTTATTCAATTCGTCAAAAGTCAGATAGATTGAAGGATTAAACTGAGAAAAAAATGACTGGCTCAAACTTTTTACTCTCAAGACACATCTAGTACAGGGTAAAAAACTGAAGTGTGAGAATAGTAAATTCCATCTTTTTTCCCTCATACCATACTAGCATATCTTTTAGACCTTTAGTTATGTGTGAATGCATATTATATAAGAGACATTTTTTTCTTATGCTATTTTTACGTCTGAGGATATTAGTATATCTTTTAGACCTTTAGTCAGATGCGAATGCATATTATATGAGAGACATATTTTTCTTGTGCTACTTTTATGTCCGAGGATAGTAGTATTTTGGTCCAGAATGCCTATATTTCTGTAGTGTTTCACCAGAACATAACTGTGGTTAGAGGGTATTTCGTGTATTTCGTGTGTGCTTAATTTTTGTCATACATTAGAAAGAGGCACCTTATGACAAGTTGATTTATTTTCATATTCTTGACTGTTGACTACGCTTATTAAAAAATTCGGAGACCTCGAGGTAAGCTTAATTCACAGGGTATGTCTTTCCATTGAAGAAGTTTCCAAGCGATGCTAGGGGGTTGGGTGTAGCTGACGGTGTGGGGGTGCAAACATTATCTCTTGCGTGTAATTTGTGTCTTTTTCTTAATGATTGATTCAGAAATGTAGGGTGTTTAAACTAAATAATAACAAAAATGCATTTTTATTATTTTGAACAAAAAACTATCTATTATCAGTCTTCCTTACTGGAGATCCTGTTTGTGTCTCTCGGTAGTGCATAGATACGTTGTTTAAGAGCTAGTAAACATAATTTTTAAAAAAAAATTCGAGTCCATTTCCTTTGTGGAAAATCAGTCTGTTGATTCTTCTTTTGATGAGGTTTTAATAAGGGAATTTTTTTATTGATGCAGCTCCGGTGGGAGATGTCTTACTGTAGAGTATACGGACAAAGTTGGAGAGCTAGCAAAGAAGCACGGTTTGAAGCTTCACATTGATGGGGCGCGTATTTTCAATGCATCAGTGGTGAGTCAATTTTTCTCTCTGTACACTCTATAGGTATATGCCTATAGAAAGATACACATCCCACTGCTTTGTGGAGAGAGCTCCTTCCCATTTTTTTTTTTTTTTTTTTAAAATCAGCTCTTCCCCATTTTTTTTTGCCTAAAACGGCCCAATTTAAATCTGAAAATTAGAAGGCAAGGACAAAAGAGGTCAATTCACAAAGTAGTCCTTATGTTCCTCTCCTTCATCATTTCCCTCCCTCTCTTAAACCCACTCTGAGATTCTTCACTAGCATGACTCAATCTTGGTCATCTAGAACGATTTCTGGCATCGACCACCTTACACCCCTCCTTTGATTTATCCTGGCACATTGCACCACTGTTTTTTGCCTCCATTATACCTTTAAGGCCAAGTCTCGGTTCCGCTTCACAATTCCCAACATTCAAGGACACAACCTCAACATATTCATCCATCTCATATTCATCCTTATGTCTTTTCAGTATTATTCCTAATGCCAAATATAAAATGATATTGCAAACGAAAAATTGATTTATGCAAATTGAAACATTAGCTTCTAATATGAAAATAAAGTGTGTTGATCCTTGTCCCTTTGTTTTTAATATTTTTTTTTTTTTTTTACCATTCTATCCATCTCTTAGTCTATAGAATGAATTTAGAGGCTTAAATTTTATAGATCAATCTACTGTACTCTCTTCATATATGTGTATATCATTTCCCTATTTCTATGAAATTTCTATGTTGTGTTGATTGTTCAGTTACTCAAGAATTCAAAGAGCCAAATCAGTGTCTAGTCATCATATCTGAAAACTTTATACACTGAGTTGTATAAGGCTCAAAATTTCTAAACAATTGAAACGAATAGGCAAATTATTAACTGAGTGTGTGGCGTGCAAAAATTAGTTGGAAGGTATTACACATAAAAGGACCTCTGCATGCCAAAATACTTCGTTCCAAGGCAAAGCCATCTTATTCAAAAAAATTTAAACCAACTCCCAAACTTAGAAGTGAGCATTTTCAATTTTTACTTCTCAACAAGAGGAAGTAGTAGTACCGTCCCAAGCCTTCTTAGACATCTCACAATAGCAGTGACATTGTTGAGAGCAAACAACATATAGTCTTGATTTTTTCCCATGTTCGAACACCATTTTTACTTGACTGGCTAGAATGTCACCTACTGGGTTGACCTTGTTTTGTGTCAGTTTGATCTGTGTCTAGCCACATTGTCAATCCCAGGAGAATGTGGACTTGTCATTAAGAAAACAAATTTTTTCAGGGGCATGCGCAGTGCTTCAAATTTAAGTTCTTGTATTCTGTTACTGGATACCATTAAATTGGATAAATCTTTATTCCAGGCACTTGGAGTTCCTGTTCACAGGCTTGTGCAGGCAGCTGATTCAGTAACGGTATGATGGAAGCCAAACTCAAAGTTATTTTGTCCTTACTAGTTTCAGCATATGATTTTATTCATCTTCGAGAATGATTTCCTAAATTTCTTAAAGACAAACAGAAATGATAGTCATATAGCATTAACTCATCTTTGGTATCCACTAATGCATTGTATTATATTTAAGTGTCCGTTCCTCAATCCCTCGTCAAATGAATATGTGATGTAGGCTTGTTTATCAAAAGGTCTTGGTGCTCCAGTTGGAACTGTGATTTCAGGTTCAAAAAGCTTCATTGCCAGGGTAAAGTGTTACATCTTTCTATTTTCTTTTTGTTTGCCAAGGCTTTGAGAAGAATTCAATTTTCTGTTCTAATTTGAAAGATACTTCCTGTTGCTTTGGTTCTATATAAAAGGCAAAGATTCTCAGGAAGACTTTAGGCGGTGGAATGAGACAGGTCGGCGTCCTATGTGCCCCTGCTCTAGTTGCATTGGAAGAAAATATTAGTAAACTTGAAGGCGATCATCTAAAGGCTAAGATTTTGGCAGGTAACTTTCTCCTTCTAGGTGTTTCACATAAAAAACTAATTTCCTTTCCAAACTTTGATCACATAGCCGAATTTCCATATTACATATTTGTGGTTATTTTTCAGAGGGACTGAACAAAATCAAAGGATTAAAAGTTGATATGGCTTCCGTGGAGACCAACATTGTAAGTTGCATTATTGTTAAAGTCGTAGATAAGTCGGCTTCTTTTCCACCATATTGTCTCATTGGGGGAACATTCTCTGGATTTTTTGATGATTCTGGAATTTAAAGCCTTTGAACTATCTTATAGTATTCAATCTCTGCATAGTGACAAAATTTGAGGCTGACACAAATTAAGTTATCCCTCTAAATATCTTAGGATTAAACTAGTTCATCTAATAACGTAGTATTTCTTAATTAAGCTTTTGAGTGGAATAGATCACAAAATTAAAGGCTAAATTGAAGTTATCTTAAAATGTATTGGTTTAAAGCTTGCAGTCCATGTCTTAGCAATGGGTCTTGTATAGAACTACTTGAACATCCTTCCTAACACGCAAGACATTTATCTCTAAAGCTTTCGAATGGAAATACTCGTATAAGGAAAATTTGACCTTGATCTTTTATCACCAACGTCGAGGGCAGATCTTCTGCCACAGAACTGTGGTATTCGGATTTCATTGCTCATACTTAAGTTCTTAACACAAAGCTGCACTTTGGTTTTGATTTTTCAAAACTTGATACGTATTTGTAAGAACCTATCCAGCTACTCCCTTGCAGAGATTTATTGCTTCCATCAAGATTCTGTTTAATTTGAAGTTCAATAACTTTGCAATATTTAGCGTGCATAGATGAAACCCATATGTCCATGATATGTGTCTTTTATTTATTGTTCAACCATAATTTCATTGAAATTTTCCATAGCTTTTTCCTATAAAGGAAGCTGGCATATTTATCTTTTCTTTTACGATATCAGGTGTATTTTGACATTCTTGAGGGGTCAAATATCACAGAAACTCACTTATGCAAGATTCTAGAAGCGCATGGTGTACTAACAATGCCTGAAGGGGCCCTCAAGTGCGTCTCTTTTTTTGGATATCTTTCTAACTATTTTACTGTATTCTATTTATTGTGCATGCTTGGATTCAGGTCTTGCTGGACAACCATTTTACTTCTACGTCAAAGACTAAGCCCTTGTTGGACAACCATTCTTTCAAAATTCTTTTTTTCTCATACTTATTTTCAACCACGCATTCTTACAACAAAATATATTTATGTAAACCCAAAACTTTTCCTTACTTTTTAATCACACATTTTTCAAAAATTTACTAATCAAAAACTCGTTATTTCCAAAAAAATTCAGTCAAATAGGGGCTAAATATAATTTCTTGGCAAACCCTTGTATCATCACCTCTTAGAGGTGTCATCAGTCATGTGCTGCCAGAAGGGTTGTGGCCCCTAGTAGTCATCACTTGTGGATTCTTGACTTGGCCACCATTTCTTATATTACTGATTTGCATGCTAAATTTGTTCTTAGTAAGAATGTTTTAATTCATTTGATATGTTCAAAGTAATTGATTCTAAAATCATTACATTGCAGAATGAGGCTTGTCGTTCACCACCAAATCTCGGACAGCGATGTGCAGTACACGTTGTCTTGCATTCAGGTAATATATACAGAAACTTGTCTTAATGAATAATTTTGCTCCAAGTAGTTGGAGTTTTATGTGTCATTTTAATTTCTATTGCAGAAAGCAGTATCTGGGTTCGTTGGTGAAAATGGTGGCAAGTGAAGTTCCCCTTTTAGAAGATCATCGTTTGGGCGTAATGATGTTTGATGTTTATCAGAAATTTGAAACCTTAAAGTAGAAAACTACACATGGAACTGTAGCTCTAAAAACATTTGTACATCCACCCTATTGCCAAATTCTAGTTTTATTTTGTGCAGTCCGTACTTTAAGGTCGCTTGTTTCATAGGGAGGACTGGAAAAAAAAAATATAGCTAAAAATCAACGAGAAAAGTTGTGTACAAATATTTTTCTACAGAATTTTGCCAGAAGTCTCACATGTGCGGTCCCATTGTGTAATAAAAAATGTCAAAAAAATCATCACCCACCCCATCAATATATCTTGTCTATAATACTTCTGTAAAATGGGATTTGTACGTCTAGCATCCTTCAAAATCAACAGAGTTTAAAACAAAAAAACCCCAACTTTATTGGCTTGTATAAATGTGTGGACATGTACAGCAAAGTGAATGGTTTCTTTTACGAACTGAGGGTAACAATACAGAGGCAAACCTCGTATGGTTTAGTTGAGATACTTGGCATGCTTATTAACAGGATAAGTTTAAGTAATAACAAGTTCCGGTAAATAAAAATAAAAAACAAAAACAAAGGAGCAAAACTTTATAAGTAACTAGTGATTTGCTTAATTAGACATGACTGTCCACTTCAGAAACGTCCAGTCGAAGAATCCCAAAGAAAGCTCTTTCCTGGGCATAATTTCTCAAGTAATCTCTTAAGTTTCCCTTCTTCTGCTTTCTTTTGAAGCTCAACCCCAAAAGACTCTGGCATTCGCTGAAAGGATGATCAAAGTACAGGAAAAGAGTGAATAACTTGGTCATTAGGTGGGGAAATTCTACCTTTGCAAGCCAAATAATATAGGTGGCAGAATAGATTGCTTGTGCTTGATAGTCCTCAAAGTCATTATCAGGGATAATTGTGCAAGTCTCGTAAAGTTTCAATTCGTTATCCACAAACTTGCTATTGTCACAAATATCAGTACTTTTGCAGTAAGAAGGATCGGATATGTTTCGATCACATGTTGCGAAATATTTCATCCAGAGCAATGAGAGGAAGCGCCGATGAAGCCATAAAGCCTTGAGAAAAACAAATACCATAGAACAAGCATAAGTGAACTCATGCATATAGGACATATTTGATGCACACTATTACACAGAACTAGATAATGGACAATGTTAGCATTTTTCACATTTTTAATACCATCCACTATTGTCCCATCCACATTATGAAGCCTGTGGATAAGAGTTACAATATCACAACAGAAGCACAAAACCAAAAAGTGGGATCAAATTATGAGTCTTAAATCTTTCTAGAATCCATATTAATTCAATTATATGATTTCACGGTCATTAAAGTCCTTTATACGCAGAAAAAACTACACTGATTACATACCTCTCTTCCTACATACCGCATTATCAACAACCCAACCCAGTCAAGCTCTTCCTGTCACGCATCCATTGCCAAAAGTTAAAGATCATAAGCTTTAAGAAAATAGTAAGGCAGAAAGAACACAAGTTTATTATAAGAAGTACAAGCCATCTGACATTTAAATATTTTATTTAATTATTATATTAAGTACGTGCCACCTGACATTTAAATATCTGATTTAATTACAAATGAGATATTTGAAAATATTAGACTATTACCAAGACAAAAGGTCTATAAAGCACTAAAATAACCCTTTCCTATATAAATTTATTTTTCATCTCTTCTTCGCGGAGGGACAATATATGTTTTTGCAGCTTCCTTTATAGCCAATCTCCGGATGCCCAAGAATAGACAAATGATAACCTAACACTCAAGCAAACCGAAGCTTAAGGCCGCCGCAATGTTTAAATTAGACCGGTAAAAATTTGTTCGGCTATGCCTTGCAGAACACAGTCTCTAGTTACTCTGAGTTGCAGAATCTAAGAACTGATAATAGGAAATTAGAAATCCCCAACACTAAATACTCCAAACTCGATCTATCAGTTGAACAATCAGAGAACTTACGAGGCCTACATTGTTGGACTCTCCATCGGTTAATACACAGTACATTTTTAAATTCCCAGGCCCACCAATTGCAAAATTCATGAATCGTCTTGATAGGTCTTGAAAAGAAAATTAGGGGACCTTATTTTGATCAAAAGGAAATATGATGTAATCAACTTCTCAAATTTATAGAAATATAGCTAGATCACCAGGATTGGAGTTTCTTCCTAATTGAAAAGTAAAAAACTTCTGTCTCCAAATTCCATAATTGATAATAAATTCAACTAATGAAATCAAACACATGATGCAGATGAAAATAAATGTGCTAGGCAATTATTTCACATTTTAGATGAAACATAACAAATCTATGGTCAAACCTTTAACAATTGTTGAAGTTCTGCAGAAGATAAACTGTTTGGATCCTGACCATGCTGTAAATCCTCTACTATTCTGAGCAACAACCGCTGCCAATGAAAAAAGAGACCTTCATGTTAAGTTTTCTTCTACAAGCCACTTCCTTTACATAGATGTAAGCATAAAAAAATTATTACTATAAAACATGTGATTTTTTTTTTTTTTCAATTAATAATACTCTTCTCTCTAGGTGCAGAACATGATCAGGAGAGAGACAAATTTATTTGAATTGAGCAGACAAAGAAGCCATATGGTTCTAAATATAAGAAGGCATACTATGACGCACACATACTGACACAGGATGAATGCGAAACGTTTCAAAAGTAGAACACAGGCACAGTTGGGACACGTTTACCAGAATGCTTTAAAGTTATGCATATTATATCATATATTTTCTTCTACACTTCTTCATTTTTCAATAAAAATCAATACTTTTTTTCAGCTATGATTTTGAATTTTGCAAGAGAAATCTTTTGAATTAAAAGACTGGCTATTTATTGTTTTAAGATAACTTCAGACTGCACTATCTATTACTAGTTAAATGAGTCACTAAAAATCCCATTAGCAACTCTTCCCGAAATTCAGACCATTTGTTCAAAGTTCATCTTGGTGCTTTTGCATATACCCTTATAACTTCCCAAACTCCACTCACATCTTTATAATTTTTTAGAAAGAGAACACCTCATGGAAGCCTAAAATTATTAATGATGCAAGGAAATAATGTTATTGAACTTTACTGGTTAAACATTCATAATCAGGTAAGAGCCACAAACATTCACACACTTGCAGAACTGCATAATATTTGCCTCTTTTGATGACAGTTCATTTACAACCGTAAGTAATCAGGTAAATCATAAATGTACTAAAAAGCATGAAACTTACAGCCCGGTAATGAAAACAAGAGTTATCAGCAACGTGAAGCCCAGCCCAATCTCGAGACTTCTGCAACTCATGGAGCACCTGGGTACAAGCACTAACATTTATTCAGAAAAACAAAAACTACATATGGCCACATGGAACCTGTTCTTCAGGACACACAACAACCATGTGGGGGAAGAGAAGGGGCAAAAGGAGCAAATTGAATTAAACTGGAGGTGACAGCAAGAACTGGTTGAATGTGACAAAGAGAATAAAAATGAGACATGAATATGGGAACTGGTATTGAAAACTGTTCTTGCTATATTGCAAAACATAAGATAGCTTCTCGAACCAAAATTTTTCTTCTTCTTTCACAATTGCAATGCAATTAGATAGATGAAGTAAAACAATTTTGCTGATGCATCGTAGCTTTCATCTGACCTGCGCTTCTGGCATATAGGAAACTAACCAACAGCGGTGATTCCAAGCACGATAATTCATTTTTGAGTTCTGTAACAAAAGAACCATATTAGTACCCTTGTGAATCACTCAAGATATTCAGTTTCTCAGTATATAGCATTTATGCTCTTGATGCAGCGAATATATAGGATCTTCTATAAGAAAATGACATGTCCATGTTATATAATTCATCAAAGGTAGATATTTTGGACTTTAAACAATTTAATTCTTCAAGTTTTGATCATCCCATGCTAGCGCAGTTTTGTCCACTCAAGTTTAATGAGTATTATGATAGTAGGACTAGAATTATTCAAGTGATACATGTTTCTAATGTACATGGGAAGCTATAGTCGCATGACATTGAAAGCAGACAGACTTAATGAAAAATAAAGAGTTTCAACAAGAGTTCAAAGATGTATTACAAGGAGGTTCACATCCACAAACAGTCAAAGATGCAGTTAGAAGAGAGAATTGGAGAAAAGTTATGAGATGAGAGCACTTGAAAAATGTAAAATGTGAAAGATAGTTGAATGTCCTAAAGGAAAGAAATCTGTTAATGTAAGTGAATATTCACTGTAAGATAAAGCTGATGAGACTTCAGAAAGGTTGGCTTGTGGCCCAAGGCTACAGTCAGATACATGGAATAGATTATTAGGAGAACTTTACTCCATTAGGAAAAACAAATGCTACATGTACATTGCTATCTTCGGCAGATAAACTTGGTCCTTCCAGCAATTTGATGTTCAGAATGCCTTTTGCACAAAGGCACCTCCGTTTTCTGTGTCAACAACATAACACCATGCAACAACAAAAAACTATGTAGCATGGACACTTCAACTAGAGTAGCGTACCGATACTCCTTGACACTCTATCATAAATATTTTTCTTTTTTATTAAAAATATTATATATTGTTAACTCAAAAGTTATTTGTAAATAACAAATAGATACTTGCATTAAAATATTTCAATGACAAAAAGTAATAAGTATAAAACAAAATTTATACTATATAAATGAAAAAATTTAAAGAATTTAATCAGCGTGTCAAGTCAGTACTTTTTAAAAAAATCGCGTGTCGACGTATTTGACATGTATCGTGTCGGACACTCGTGTCTGTGTCGGTGCATCATAGACAAAAAAAACTATGCCTTATACTCAATTCCCAAAAACATAACCATAGCACACAAAAACACATGGCAACATGGCAACCCCAAACCTGAAAAATAAACAACAAAGAAAAATTTAGCCCCTGAGATACCCATAACCTCTCTTCTTTTCAAAATAAAATGCAAAAAAATTTTTTCAACACCCAAGAAAAATGCATTTTTTCCCAAAAATGGGAATCAAACAGGGCCTTATAGATAAAGAAATTTAATTTAATTTCATGTGAAATCACACTTTTTTATGCGGACTGAGTAAACCAAAACTTCTACATTTTTAAGCACATAAATAGCCCCAAAATGGGTTTTTCCTATATCAAAAGACGTTACATCATATCTTTGATGGTCATGATGCATGTCCAGGAAGTTAAAATAAATTCAATCCATAAGACATGGAAAATGCTCAAAGCCCCAAGCTCATGAAAGCATAACAGATGATCAAAATATAAAAATATCAAAAATCAAAACTGTCGACTTAAAAATGAAAATCTAGAGTAAGGAACGAAATCTGTATCATATCTCTAGTTTAGGTTTAGCACAAAAGATAGGAGAAAGGTTGACAATGAGTCGAAAGAGTTAAACCATGACATGGCCCCTTAAACAATGGAGGAAATCATATAGGAATAGATATAAAGAGCAAGTAATGCAGCAGATTTCTTATTATAAATATTGGATGCGATGAAATTTTAAGCTATTTGAACCCAATTACATTGTAATCCTGGATCAGAATTTAACCTCAGCTAACATTTTCACCAGCTCAGATTCCCTTTCCACAATCTCTAGCAGATTTGGACACTTTCCTGCTATCATCTTGATCACCCACCTCCTATCAACAATAGACAATATTAAGACACAGATTCAGCATGTTATGAGAATAAAAGATGAATAAGAATTGAATCAGGATGTCAGCATACAGTCATACATATACATAGATATGTTGGTGAGCGTCTGTGGTACAGACAAAAGGCAGAAAGAACGTAGTTATTGTGGGTTTAGGAGGCAATGAAAGTATCTTCTAAATATTAAAAGAAAAAACGAACATAGCTGTCATTCTTCTCTCACTGTAGTAGTCATGCACATAGTAACATAGCTACTTGACCTACATAGTATAGGGAACTGCTGAAGTGCTCTACCTGTGGCTCCATGCACTTTCACTTTTAGGTGAATAGGAGAGAACAAGAGAAGATAAAAGTATTTCATCCATAAACATCTGAAATTGCTGCTGCTTTAACAGGACTAGCTTCCTGCAAGTTGAAAACTAACATGCAATCAAATGCCAATAGAAAATTAATTAGGTTTTGAAAAAGTTTAAACGAAACAAATAACAAAATATCCGGCTTCATCCTGCATCACTTGAGCTCCAGGAAGGGAATAAGCAGTTGGACTAGACCTTCAATGTGTTCACAAATTAAGCTGCCATAAATGTTATTAAGATGCTGACAGTCTAAGAACTGCAAAATGAAATTAAGTCCATAAAATAACTCCCAAAAAGTGGAGGCCTGAATTTTTTAAAGCTATGATGGCCACCTGATTCACCAATTAGTTACACACTATTCTAATTACTTAAGTTGTGAAACCTCCATAATCCCTTGGTACATCCAACGAGGTATTCTTAATTGATATTTTTATTCTCAAATGGATCTTTTTCAATCAGTTCTAAGTGCAATTTGTAAAACACAGGTTGTTTTACACAAGCTGTCATACCATGGAACTGTCATTTCCTTAACAAATGGAGAAGACAAAGAAAAGAACTAAAACAGTATATTATTCACCAAAATGGTGGTAAACAGTAGAGCAAAGAGAACCTTGGACTGCCGTAAATGTGAAACTCTATTTCTCCTCTTAAATAAAAAATAAAATGTGAAGGTTGAAGACATGATCAATATATGCCACATAGCTCATCTGGATTCTTATCAAATTTTCATCAAGTCACTAGAGAGCTGAAGGGCGAATTACTGACTAAGACTATAGTAATTTAGAAATGATATTTATTGCTAACACGATTAGAAAATAATCACACATGTAAATGACATTCATAAGTTACTTGGCGGTGTAGATTTACACAGGCATCGACATAAATCAAACGGAAAACCAAAGACCTTGAGTTCCATGCCATGCCAAAATCAGAGCTTAGCAGAAGAAGTGCCCTGCTGTGTTTCATTACTTGACTTTCAACAATGTCATGCGTAGATGCAGTTTCAGATTGATCTTTCTGTCCATCCAAGTAGCTTAACATTGAAAACTGCTTGTGAGCTTCCATAAATGCATCTTTAGCTGCAGTATATAGTGGAAGTATAACCAGGGTTGAGATACCCAACTTATGTTCCCTATTCCAAAAGAACATATCAGAAGCAAATTCTGATGCTCGGAATATAGTGATTCCATCTGCTGGCTGAGGATGACCTCGGGAAGATAAGGAAGGAACACTAGGCACCTCTCCATTGAGTGCAGCAAACTGCGATGGATGAATAAACCCCACTTCGTCACTGTAAGCAGTAAAGATAACCGGAAGGATAAATAACATTAATATTATCAATATGATATACTAGTACCAAATTGGCCCCAATGGGGGTAGCGTAATGACATCAAAAAGAAAAGATGATGATCGGTATAAGATACATATTGATTGCAGAAATTACAATTGGGTCGAGATACAAAAGCACCTATGAAGAGTATAAATATGAAGAAAAATGTTTTGTGTACATTCTTTATTGACATGAAGTTTGACACTCCCCTCACATGTGTGGGGTCATCAATTATTTTAATCATGGACCCCAACTTTTGAATGTGAGAGAAGTGTCAAACTCAATGTCAAATACAATGTACTTGAAGCAAGGTTCAAATATGAAATCATTTGTCTAGCAATGTAATGATCAAATTGTCTTTGACATGGATTATTCACTTGCATATTGAAGTTGTGGGATTGAGCATATATACGTAAATATGACAATAGCGAGGGAGAAGTTCGCTATATTCCATAAAAGTTTTTGAAAGCACATGATGTTGCTCTATTTGATTTATTTTCAATACAGATAAGCTTCCCAAAAATAGGTAGATTCTCATGAAGTTGATTACATTTTTAACTTACATGAGAGGGTCGGATTCCAATATATTTTCCAGTTGGCTCAGAAGGTCAGTCTTCACAGGAATAGATGATGTGGAGGTTGTAGATTGCCTTTCCAATGATTGAGTATTACCATTAGAAGTGTCCATCCTACACAAGGAAATTATAGTGAGAACAATTTTAAATTTGTTGCTGCACAATTATAATTTAATAGCAGTGGAAGCGGATATCTTGTGTTAGGGGACACAATCAAACTTGCAAAAAATTAAGCATAAAGATTTCAAAATTGCCTAATAATACTGCCCCTATTTTTATTTTTTTATGAAGTTCCCAAAGATCACAATGCTCTAATGATAATGCTGCCCCTATCTCACAAATCACAAAACAAATCCCACAGATCACAAAGCACAAAGATGATCCATCACAGATTCCCAAATCAAGAATATATTCCCACACGGTTGTGCTACATGTCCATAATGGGTTTACGTAATGGTCATGACGTAGTGAAATATGATTGGGTCAGAATTTCTTTAACAAAATTTAACCCAAAAAAAAAAAAAAAAACATTTTCCACTCTTTTTTACCTTCATTTGTATATAAACCATTATGTAATTGCAGATGTACGAGCAGTATTATTCATTTTCATATTCCAAATAATGAGATACAGGCATACAATAACAGACTAACAGCCAACAAATGCAAAGGCCAAAGCAAAGCTGCAAAACTAACGGTCCGGACGGGCAGCAAAGCTAAAGCTACAAAACTGATACTGAACTTTGGGCTTTGGTTTAGGGTTTGAACTTCGAATAATGAAGCGGCGGCATGGTGGACCAGCAGTAACTGGAGCAGACTGGCAGTCAGCAGCGGCGGCTGAATCGGAAATGCGGGAGGGAGGAGGCAGGAGGATGAATTCAGTGACGGAAGGGAAGGGTTTTGATTTCCCAAGGGTAAATTAACGGGTTCTTCTGCTTCAATGATCAGCAAAGAAATTTGTTCAGTGTGGACACAATTTAATCGACGCCGAAATTTGAGATTTTGGTCATAGATTTAATAATAATAAAAATATAAAACAATATTACGACATGTGGGTAATTCTCGATTGCACATTGCAGTCTTTTTGGTAGTAATTAATCAGTAGAATGGGTTACTGCTTTGTTTCTTTGTCATACTCTAAATTGGAGTGTTTGGTCTTGAATTAAAGTAGCCTTTTAATATGAATAATGCTACTTTGCCCAAGTTGGATTACAAAATGGAGGTTACCCAAATGATATGGCAGCCCCCTATTGAAGGGGGCGGCTGGCCCACTAGCTGCGAGCCACTCGCACCCTCCAATAGGAGGCTGCCACATCATTTGGGCAACTCTCCTTTTGTAAACCAATTTGGACACTCTAGCATGATTCTTTTAATATTTTAAACTTTGCTGAAACAGGAACTTTTGGTGGATCCTGCAATAATCAGTGCCATAGACGAGGAGACTGAATTTAATGCCATAGTGGTATGTATGTAAACAACTTCACTTGCTGAACACAGATTAATTGCTTACATATTCTTCTCATATCAATTGCCACATTTGCAGGAAGAAGAGGCTATTAACTTGAATCATTACTTGGAAAAAGATGATCCAGTTACTGTATTATCAAACTTAGCAAGGTAACGACAGCTTAGTCCACTAAAGCACTGATGTAAAAGCATAGGAAAACTATGGTATGCTTCCTTAAATGCATATTCCTTCTTAGACAACGGGATTTCATTAATAACTTGTTACCCCTCTCCCCCAGCATGCACATGCTCTGTTTAAATCCACTTTAAATCAGCATCTTGCGTCTAACCTTAAAACAACATCCAATTACTGAATTAAGTTCACCTCTCCTCAGCCTCAAGGACGGCATCCAATGAACTCCCGGCTCCAGCAGCTTTTGAGTTCTGCCTGCAAATGAATTTCATACGAATAACAAAATTGATACATGATTTTAAATCAAATACAAGACTCGAGAAAAGATTAATCAAACACAAGACTTAAATAAATAAATAAAAAAAAAAGAGAGAGAAACGAGAGGTCTTTTGGGCTTCACCTTCTTCTGCCGACTGCCAAATCGACTTCTTCTTCTTCACCAGTTCAGTAACTTCACGTTTCAGTGATAAGTGGTTCACGCCTTCTTCTTCCAAAAAAGGATCGCTGCTGCTTGCTGCGCTGCCGCTGCCCGCTGATGGTATCGACGGAATGAAGGAGGCGCGGGCGTCTCCGCGTCAAGGGCTCAAAGAGACGAGAGTAAGAGGCTGATGAATGACCGTGCACTGCCTTCGTACATTCGTGAGAGCTGTCTCGCAGATCGACAGATGAATTGTGGCAGAATAGCTAATGGGGTACTGATGGTGAGAGATTGAAATATACTGGATTGGATTTACTCTTGGGTTGAGCCTCCAGTATACACACAAATTAGGTACTTAAAAAAATACCCTTAAAATTTATGAGTATTTTGAAAAATCATATGAAAATTTATTTGGAAGTAAAAAATATTGTATAAAATTAAAAAGTGACACAATATTATTCTTTTATAAAATTTGTCACTTTTTAAATAAAATTTGTCACTTTTTTTAAATAAAGTGACACAGTGTCACTTTTTTCTTATAAAAATTGTCACTTTTTTTACATAATGTCACCGTTAAAAATTTAGTAACCTTTTTTATTAAACAATGACATACAATTAAAATTAAAAAGTGACACAATGTCACTGCGATATCAACTTTTTTCTAAAAAGTGACACAATATCACAATATCACTTTTTTAAAAAGTATAGTGTCACTTTTTTATTAAATAAAGACGTACAATTTCACTTTTATTAAAAATGATGTTTGTCACTAAAAAATGATAAAAATTTCAAGAACGCGATTGAAAAAAAGTGACAAATTTAAACAAGTGACAAATTTAAAAAAAAAAAAAAAGTGATATAGAGTGTGTTTGATAGAGATTATTGGGAAAAAATGAATTTTGAAATAGTGATATGATGGGAAATGTGTGGTTGAAAAAGGAGGAAAAGTTATTGATGTGATGTAAAATATTATTTTATTGAAAAATGTGTGGTTGAAAATAAGTAGAAGAATGAAAATGAGAATCTGGGTCAAACGAGGCCATAATGTCACTTTTTTTAACATAATTCAAAAAAAATATTTTTAACATACCAGGAACCCCCATCCTACATAACAACATACATGTTTAGGCATCCCAATTCCAATCTCAATACAATCAACCAACCCAATACATAACAAAATATTTTAGTCTTCACTCTGCCCCCTAGCACAAACCCAATTCTTCACTTCCCATATCCTCCTTCCTCACCCAAGTCAAGCCTCATCATAGATGCAAACAAAATTGCATTCATCATAATTTATTTCTATAGTCCCTCATAAGCTTCAAGCACACCAACAAGAACAAGCAATGCTTACAACGGTTACCAAGACAGTCTACAAATTTGTTATGTCAACTATAGAATGACTAAAAGCTTAAAAAAGAAAATTTAAGGGCCTGCTTGATTGGCACCCATTTTTCGTGGTAGGTGAAAAACGTTTTCCTACTTTTTACTATTCACCTGTTTGATTGCACTAATTTTTCAAGGAAAACGTTTTCCAACGTTTTTCAAGGTACAAGCGGTTGATGCACAAAAATTAGAAAACGTTTTTTCCACCATAGTGGTGGAAAAACGTTTTTCAACTTTTTGACATTTTTTTTTAGCAATTGAAACACATTTCAAAGTCAATGGTAAAATAATTTATCCATTTAATTGACAATTTGTATAAAAAACAAAGTCAAACGAAAATTTTGCCAGGTGAAAAATTATATCAATCAAACACCATTAGTTACAATTCCCTGTAAAACGTTTTCTAAACAATTCAATTCCCTACCATTCATTTTCTTTCCACCCATTTTTCACACGCAATCAAACACACCCTAACTATTATTAAGTTCAAGAATGTGGAGGAAAGAAATAATTATTTACAGCAACTGTATTTCCAAACTTTACTAACAGGTCAGAACTTCCTCGTTAAATTTCCTTCTATTACTTTTGTTTACAACTTGGAAGCTATGAAAATTTCTAAAATGCATAACATCACATACGAATACCAAAACCAGAAAGTCAATTTCCCAACAAAGAACTATAGATAAAATGTATACACAAGAGGGGAAACTAAATTGACGCTCCTCTCCTGCAATAAATGCTATAAGATGTTGAATATATTTTATTATTCTTCATTGAAGATGGTTCTTCATCAATATTTTTCCCTCTTCAACCTACTTTGTCCGACCATTATAGAAATAGGAGTCAAGTCGAGGACGGCACCAGATTGAATAAGTAGAAATCGGACTCAGATATCTAGATTTTGATCGGAATAGGTTTAAGTTTCGGCTATTTGGAGTTTTTGGGTCGATTTTAAGATCTTCATGAAATGAGAAGGAAAAGATCAAAGACGAACGGAAACAGAGGAAGACGGAGACAAAATCGACAGAAAAAGGTCAAAAACAGAGATTTAAAGTTGAGGTTCCTTCTTGGAGTTGGGGAAATCGCCTCTAGAGTGGAAGCATTTCTAGGGAGGAGTAGTGGGTTTCTATCGGGTTACTTTAGGGGGCGTTCTCTTTGCCGTTTTTCAGCCGTTTTCTGTTTTCGATTTTTCAAAACGCCGAAAATGCGTTCTTTTTCTCGTTTTGAAAATTACATTTTTGAAAACAAAATTTTTTTTTTCAAAGAAAACAGAAAACGCTCAAAACCCGTTTTGGGCCTTTCCCACCTAAAATTAGAAAACGCGGCGGGCCCCAAAACAATATCACTCACTCCCATCTCAAGGGCCCTCACATCTCTGTCTCTCTCTACCCCCGAAGAGAAAGGCCCCCTTGTTCCGGCCGTTTGCACTGAAGCTGCCGTTTTCAGAGGAGAATGTACTTCGAAGGCTCTCTCTATCTCTCTCCCTCTCCGATCCTGTATTGTAGATCGACATAATACATTTTGGTAACTTTGAACTTAATTCTTGCCCCTGATTCAGCTTGCAGATTGGTAATTCAGAATCTTGATTTTGTTTACTTTTATTTATGAGCCGATTCCAGGTATATTGTGGGCCTAGATGAATTCTCTTCCACAATGAAATTTAGGGGTATTTTCTATAGTTTCGGGATTTTAGGGCATTTTCATATGAAAATTTAATTTCGGGCATCACACGAACTGCGTTGTTATGGCTGAAAAAGGATGTCAATATAGATTTCAAACTTCGCGAGAGGTAACGGCGGTCGCGGCAGTTTGGGTTGGTTACTTTTTTCTTCAACGAGTCACGTACTCTGCAGATTATGGTGGGTTTCACGTTGACAGTTATAAAAATTTGGTGGTGTGGTGGTGACAGTTTTTTTGGGTGGTGGGCGAGTGATTGAGTTGTGAAGATGTTTTAGTTATTTTATAATTTTTATTTTTGAAGTGGTCTTGTTCGTTGGGATGATATCAGGAGAAGCGACCATTTGCGAAGGAAAATGGTGGTTGGTTTGTGATGAGCGAGATGTGGGTGTCTTAGTGTTGTTTTGGTTTTAAAAGATAATTTTAACTTTTTTCTGATGATGATGCCGGGATTTTAAAGCTGATTCTTTAAAACCACACTTCTCATCATAGAAATTTTCCCCTACCCTCAGAGGAACCAAATCCCATAAAAATACCCATTAAAGCAAGTTAGACGGGATATGAAAAAACGATGACGGAAAACTAAGAACAACTGGAACCTGGTAAAAAAAAAGAAAATGCTAAATGTGCAACATACATGTTATAACCATTCATCCACAAAAATTCTTAGAGACCAAGTCTTAGAAACTGGCTTTTATTTTTCCCTTTTCATATTTTTGCATCACTGGCTTTGTAGTGCAAACCGGTTTTGTTGTTCCGACCAATGTTGTCCAACTCAACTGTTTTCAATACCGAAGTGCAATCAATGTCCAGATCATAGGGAAAAAGGTTTTGTCATTTGCATTATGCCATGCTCTCTAATTCCATTAACATCACTTATGCAATCTTTCATTTTTTACATCACAGGGCCTCCCGTGCTACTAGCTGTGTTTTAGTTTTTACAGCACCATAAGTAATTAATGGATGCATCACAATTTTTTTTTATAGGAAAGAACAATAGGATTTGCCATGGTTGTAGAGAACACCACCAATCGTGGGTATGCCCATAGAAGCATCAATGTCCAGATTGTGCTGAAGGTATCGTGAAATGGACGGAAGTAGAAAAGACGAAGAGCATAGGTCGATTATTTTTTTGTTGCACTAGATATTATGGGTTCTTCAAATGGAGCAAAGTCCCGCTCCACAAACATAAATCATTAAAAGATGAAGGCCAGTTCACCCATGTTTAATACGAGTGAAAAGGCTCTCCAATTGAATATCTTTTCAGTTTGTTTGACTACGGCTGAAATTACCGAACAACCAGATGTCGAGATATACCTCAAAATAAGTTTCTACAAGGGTAAAAGCGACACAGAGGATAGTGGGAAAAAAAGGGGAAGGGAGTCGTGAACGTATTTTCAAATATTGTCGACGACAAGATGAAAAGAACTAGATTTCCATTTTTGCTTGTGTAATGATGACTTTTTATGCCGTTACTTTCATGTTGATTGGTGCTGTTAAACCGGAGACAATTTGTTGTGCTTGATGTTTGATGTTGTGAATTGTGATGATGTTAAACTATATTCGATTTTATCTAGTATTGTGTATGTGTTCAATATATAGTTTATACAACAGCACATATACCAGCTATAAGTCGTCAAACGTATTTCATTGAATGCAATCCAGCAACTTCAAGAAATGACCTTTACTTGATTTCACAAAAATACCTACTCAACTTTAATTCATTTCAATGAAACTAGTAGCAATGCCATTTATCGAACAACTTTCCAATGCCACGGGAGTCATCGGATTAATTTTATATTTTTATTACAGTATTTATTTGTTTTTTCATAATATATAAACTTTAATCGTATCAGTTCAAAACTTCCTGCTAAATTTAATTTAAGTTGTATTTTTTATATTTGAATAAATAAAATTACCAAGATTCACAAATTTCAAAATGTATATGTTATTTAATACTATATCTATATTAACATTAAACAATAAAAATTAATTTCCCAATAATCGAATTTATTAAATAAAATATTATAAAGAGTGTTTATTAAATTGAAATGTCCTCTATGTTATTTTATGCTAAAGATGGAAAATATTTTAAAAATTTTCAAAAATATTTCACATTTATATGTTTCCCTTATACTACATTAACATGTCAAATTTATTATAACTGAATAGGAATCAAATTTCTGGAATAAAATATTATAGGTAATTTTTATCAAAATTTTTATTTTATTTTAATATATGAAAAATTTTTCAAGATTCAACGATATTTTAGGTTTCAAAAAAATTTCAAGTTTTTTATATTATTTAATAATATATTAACATTATACAATTAAAACTAATTTAATAATCAGATTTTTTGACGAAATATTATCAAATAATATTCTCAAAAATTGCAAAGAAACGCGTTTTCAAAAACAGAGAAACAGTTTTTCAAAATGACAAAAAGAACGTTCATTTTTGGAGTTGGGGAAATCGCACTCTGGAAACACAAAACATTTCTAGGGAATTTCAAAAGTGGGTTACAAAACTCGGAGTTACTTTATTAGCTTTTGGAGTTTTTAGTTTAGGATTAGGCTGGAGTTTTAGTTAATAGTTTAGGATATGATAGGACGTAATTATTACTTGATTAAAATGTTTAATTATTGTAAAAGGTATTAATCAAAATACTTATTTTTATGGGGGTACATGGCCTAATTTCCTTCAAAAATTATTGGGTTGGGCCCAAAAGTTCAATGCAAGCCTGTTGACTCTGCCTCTAAATGGAATGGCCGAATGGGTTTTGGCGTCGAAGAAATTACATACAATTAGATATTTAAATATCTCAATTCAAAAATTAAGCATGGAGTTTCATTATTCATAAATTAAGTATATACCTCACCCACCCATCAATCAAAAATCCTAATTCATTCCTATAAGACATTCTTTCTCTCTCTCTCTCTCTCTCTCTCTCTCTCTCTCTCATATCCTCATTCTCTCTACATCTCTACCTTCTCTCTCCTCGAACGTCGGCAATCGAATGATAAAAGGATCCGTCGTCGACAATGAAAGGTCTGCGCCGAAGACCACAGCGACGATCGCATCTGAGCGTCGTTGTGCAGGGTTGCCAGTCGCCACCACCAAACGGCCTTCTTCTCCATCTTTCTTCGATGACGATGCTTTCTTCTCTTTTTTGTATTGGTCAATACCTCCGTCGTCGTGAGCGCAGGTGCAGCGGCTGCTACAACAGCAAGTCTGGATCTCTTGGACTTGCGAAGAAATCCCTCGAAGAAGCCAATGAGGGTTGATGGATCTCATTCACGGGGAATTGGATTTTCTCAGCCCGTGTCTCTAAAGTAGACGCTAAAGGGGCTTTACATTTCTCAGGTTGCAGAGAGGTGGACAGGGACAAGTCTATTGTAATTGAAGTTGGGGAATCTGGTTTCTCTCTAGCTGACAGTGGATTCGATTTTGATTGATTCTGTGAGGTGACTAGACGTTGGTGTGGTGATTTTTTTGATATTGTGATTTCTGAGATAGTAGTATTGATGGGTGCGGCAGTGGTGGGTGCAGTGTGTTGTGTCCAATGGTGTTGAGGGCGTGGTTGTTGCTTTGGCGGTGTACAATGGTCTTGATCAGTTGTGGGGATGGTTCCAGAGTGGTGGTTTTTTACGGCCATGCTGTGTGAAGTGCGATGTTGAGGTTATGGTGGTTTGCGGTAGGGACAGGGGGGGATAGTGTTTGTGACCAACTATTTGGTTGATTTGTGACCAAATATTGGTGGTGGATCGGGATCGGGATGGGGATGGGGTGTTTGGTGTATGTGACCAATTATTTGGTTCTTTGAGACTAAATGTGACCTTAAAATTCGTGAATTTGCGACTAAAAAATAATTTGTGATCAATAATTTTGAAAAATTGTGACCTATAATTTTTTTGATCTGTGACTGATAGATAAATTGTGACCTATAAAATTTTTAATATGTGACCTCGAAATAAACTGTGACATATTATTTGTGACCTCGAAATAATATGTGACTAATTAATTTGATAATATGTGACCAATAAATAAATTACGACCTATAATTATGTATATGTAACCATTAATGGTATAACTGTGACATTATTATATTTAATTAAAAAATATTTTTAATTAATTAGTTAATACCTGATTTTTGCACTTTTAAACTTAAAACCTGATTTTTGAATTGTCCATACTTAATACATGAGTCGTGAATTTTTCCCTTTGGCATTTTGCAACAGCCAATGGCCAACGGGAGAATAGAGAGGCTAAATCTGATTTTTTATTTTAATAAAAAATAATAATAAAACTCAATTTTAAGTTGGTCGGTAGAAAATAAAAACGATTTTAATAGTATAGCAATACAAAATTTTATTTAAAATAGACCAAAAATGGTAGAAAATCATTAATTTGTCAGCCCTTTAAAATTATTCCACATCCACCAAAAAAAAAAATAGCAAAACGCATAACCTTTCGTTGAGTCTGAGTGCAGAAATTAATTATAGTGTTGTTGTTCCACTTTTCCTAATTCCAGCAATGCTCAAAGTATCTTTAATAAATTTTTTTAAATATGAGATGCTCTATATTTTAAAGAGTCATGCCTTAAAATTATACTCCAAAAGATATTTTATTATAGAAAGTAGGTTCGACTCTCATAATTAAATGCATTTAGGGTGTTTCGATTTTCAATATATGAAAATAATAAAATAATCTAAAGAAAAGTTCGTTAAAATAAAAGATAGAGAATAATAATAAATATTTTTTGGAGTAGTAAAAATAAATGTTAAATATAAAGAGCTATCTAAATTTATAGACGCTTTCCAAATGACCGAATATGTTCTTTAAAAATAGAAAATTTCTTGAAAATGATGTCAGTCATCATTGCACCTAGTTTTAGGAGTTAATTGTTTGAATACAAACTGAACTTTTATCATTGTCATTTACTCACTGGACTTCAACTTAAACCAAATATTCACTGAAGTTTCGTAACTTGCACTCCATTCCTCCCCTCTCCACTTATCCTTTCAGGAATAGCCTTTGTTGTTAGACGTGCGTTCGATGTGACAATTGACAAAGTTAAATGTGTGCCTGTGGCTACCAACTATGCAAAAACGCGTGCTAAAAAAATTGGCTCAATATAAAATGAGCCCGGCTATGTGTCCAGGGCCCCTGTAAGCCCGGACAAGCAGCTTTGTTCGAAAAGGATTGTGCTAGTTGTACGTTGATGTGGCTGTAAAAAAAACCCCACTCTAAACACCTACTCCTGTGCACCCTACTTTAATTTCCCCGAATTGGAAGATCACGAAATACATTTATTGGTGTTTATCAATGAATTTATTATATTTTTGTCTCAATTTTCGAAGTCATTATGGAATGTCAAATGAAATCGAAATATTGTATTCTTTATACCATTTTGAAGTGTTCATGACCTATTTTTTCGCGTCATTAACGACACACGAAAACATGCAATCGTAGCAAATATTACTACACGTCAAAATAGCATGTTTCAAATTACTATTTAGAAATTTTCGATAACATGTTAATTTTAAAAATTTCTTGATGTCGTATGCTAGCCAAACCCATAGATCACCTACGTCATCTCGAAAGTCGTTTAGAGAACTACATTATAGACTTATGGAATGGTTTAAACGAATATCAAAAATAGTTAAACACGTGTCAAACATCTGCCTTAAAAAGAGGTGTTTAATTCATAAACCCAAAAATTCATGCCCAATATATGGTAATGATATTTTTTTAAAACATTTTTACAATCGAAATTTTTTGACTTCATAGCCCACGAAAATTACCTAATAAAATGATGTAAATTAGATTGAGAAATTTGTTGCGCAAAAATAATAAATGTTAATGAACTAATTGAAAATTTTAAAGTTTTAGTTTTACGAGTTGAACGTCTCTTTTTAAAACATACGTTTGACGAATGTGTTAAATATTTTCGATATGCGTTTAGACCATTCTAATGTAGTTTTAAAAAACTCGTTTCGAGATAACGTAGGCTAATATGGGTTCGACTAGCGTACGATCGTTGAATTTTTTTTAAAGTTAGTACTTTATCGAAATTCTCAAAATACTAGTTTAAAACGGATTACTTTGAGACATTTGTTACGATTGCCCGTTTCATGCGTCATTAATGACGTGGAAAACTACATTCTAAGCACTCCGAAATAGTATTAAAAATGTAATATTTCGACTTCATTTGATATCTTGCAATGATCCCAAAAATTGAGACAAAAAGAAAAAAAATAATTGGTAACCACCAATAAATTTATTTCATGGTCTTCTATTTTGAGAAATAAAGTGCTTGTGAGTGGTTGTCTAGATAGAGTGCATTTCTTTTTTTCTTTTTGGTTCTTTTTTTATTATTGTCACCTTTTTTTTTGTTAAATTATTGCTATATCAACAAATTCAAAGTTCCATGTAAACTACCTAGAAAAATGATGAGTGTAAGTCACTTATTGAACTAGCACCTCTAAATCATGGTTTTCAATTTGTTCTTGATCACTTTCGAGCGTTTTGATGTGTGTATTCATGTTGTTTTGTAGTTTGGACAATTCTGAAAAAAATGGCATATTTCGGAGCTTGGAATGATGCTAAAGTGTTGATCGTGAAAATGGGCATGGACTGGAGATGAAAGAAGAGAAAACGAATTGGAAAAGAGGTTAGAGTATGAGCAAATGAGGCGAAGCAGTACATGGGGCGCCGCATTTGGATGCTCAGGAAACGGAAAAAAGCAGAGAGCTAGACCGGGCTGCGGCACCCCCACCGAATAAAAAGGTGCAGGGCGCTGCGCACTAGCAGGAAACAATCGAGGCGCTGTGAGCCGGTCTTGGGCGCCGCAGCGCGCGCCTACCATGAAAGAGTAAAATCAATTTAAACAAAAAAAATCTTTTAGGCCCGGTCCAACTCCAACTCATCTTGAAACATTATGGAAGTATAAATACAAACTTGAAGACCTAATTACGGTGGAGAAGATGGCTCAATGAAGAAAAGAAGAAAGAGATTGATTGAGAGGAGAGAACAACTACTATTTTCTTCTCATGTTCTTTATTTTAGATTTGATTATGTTGTTTCTCTCAATTATGAACTAAATTCTAAATCTAGGATTTGATGTAACTTAACTTGAGATATGTTTGGATTTTAATATAGTTATTTCTTTTGATCCTTCTATTAATTTATTTGTGTTGATTCTTGTGCATTACTTTCAATTACCTGATCAATAATTGAATGATTTGATCTTCTAAATTTTGGCACTTGAGAGAGGGAGATTTAGGCGTGATCTAAGAATAACACAACCTAGATTTTTTTAGGTTTCGAGAGAAAATATGAAATCTTTGAGGCTTATTCCACTTAAGAACCGCGTATTTGATAATTTCTATATGTTTGATTCGGAATAGAGATATTGAAATTAAAATATAGAGATATATTATAATCGGCACTCGAGAGAGTGAATGGAATTAATCCAAGGTTCTTGCCTATAAAATTATGAAAAATTGTTAGAAGTAACTATAAAAATTGAAAAACATTGTTGATAGGGTGGTGAAATCATTCATCAAGCTTTCTCATGTTGATAAATCTTTTATAATTTGCTTTAATTTGTTTGAACTGTCATCGTATCAAAGTTAGATTAGTATAAAAACATCGATTTAAAATTTAATTTTCTAGATAAAGTAAAATTTAAAATAATTATAGTAATTAGTAGGAATCAAATATCAATCTTTGTGGGTTCAACACTCTACTTCCAATATTATATTACAAAACTTGATATCATACACTTGCGGTATAAATCACGGTATAGAAAACACTTGACAAATTTTTGACACCGTTGTCGGGGATTGTTTTATTTTACTTCTACTGATATAAACAAGTGAACTAATCTTTTATTTTTTTTATTTTATTTCTATCTCTATTAGTTAACTTGTTTATATTTTTAGCTGTGTATGCGAAGAACTAAGAATCTTGACCTATTACCTATTGATCTTGAACTAGAATGCACATTTCGCTTTCTATGAGGTATACAAAGAGACGAACGTGAAGCAATGATAGAACAGAAAGCAAGAGCAGCTAATGAAAATAATCAACAACGGGCTATTTGAGACTGTGTCAAACCCATTGCCAATGACAACTATTCCGGTATCGCATGCCCAACTATTGCTGCAAATAATTTCGAACTGAAACCAGGACTCATACATATGTTACATCAGAATTAGTTTGGGAGAGCTCCGGTAGAAGACCCAAATGGTCATTTAGGCTCTTTTCTGGAGACTTGCGATACAGTGAAGATGAATGGAGTTACTGATGAGGCTATTAGACTTCGCTTATTTTCTTTCTCCTCGCGAGATAAAGCCAAGGCTTGGTTCCAGTCACTATCATATGGTTCTATTGCTACTTGTGATGACTTAGCTCAGAAATTTCTCATGAAGTACTTTCCACCTTCCAAATTAGATCAACTTCAGAGTGAGATTGGTAATTCAAACAATTTGACTTTGAAACCATTTAATAAAGCTTAGGAGAGATTTTAAGACCTGCTTAGAATATGTCCTCAACATGGTTTTCAGAGTTGGATGCAAATTAAGATCTTCTACAATGGGATAAATGGGCGAACAAGAACAATAGTGGATGCAACTGCAGGAGAGACTCTAATGGCTAAAACAGCAGATGCTACATATTCCTTGTTGGATGACATAGCTACAAACAGCTACTAATGGCCGAGTGAGAGAGTCAAGCGTAAAGAGAGTAGCAGGTCTATATGAAGTGGATCCTATCACCGCACTAGCAGCTCAGGTTGCATTACTTACTAATTAGATAGCCACACTTACAACACAGAGTAATCAACAGAAGGCATATTCGGTTATGGCTACTTATTCAGCACATCGGGAGATAGGAATAGTGAATGAAAAGGCTCAATATGTCAAAAACAAGAACTTCAATAAGAGAATAAACTACTCTTCCAATCATTATCACCCAAGCCTTAGAAATCATGAAAATCTATCATATGGCAACAACAAGAATGTACTCCAACCGCCTCCTGGATTCAATAATCAAAATTTTGAAGGAAAACCATCCTTAGAAGACATTCTGGGAACTTTTATCTCAAAAACAAGATCATGACCCAACAAAAATGAATCATGTATGAATAATAATGAGACTAATGTGACCAACACGGGGGCTACAATGAAGAATCTTGAGGTTCAGATCGGTCAGCTAGCTATATTAATGAAATGTCAATAACAGGAAAAGTTTCCAAGTGATATATAAGTGAATCCGAAAGAGCATTGCAAAGCTATTACTTTGAGGAGTGGCAAAGAAGTTGGAGAGAACATACATGTAGAGTCATCAGCTTGCATACCTAATCAGGAGAAAGATCGGGTACTAACAAAACAAAAAAATCAAGTTGATAAAATGAAGAAGGCTTACAAGCCTAATTCTATATCATTCCCTGATAATCCACCAGTCATCAAACCAACACTTTTTTTTATAGAGATTCTAGAAGAAGAAGTTTGATGCATAGTTTGCCAAATTCTTGGATATTTTCAAGAAAATTCACATTAATATCCCATTTGCGGATGCCTTGGATCGGATGCCAAATTACGCGAAGTTCATGAAAAAGGTACTGTTAAAGAAGAGAAAGTTGGAAAAATAAGAGACGGTGAAATTGATAGAAGAATGCAATGCTATCCTTCAGAAGAAACTCCCTCAGAAGAGAAACGATGTGGGTAGCTTCACTATTACTTGCACTATTGTAGGCTTCTCATTTGACAAAGCCCTTTGCGATCTTGGAGCAAGCATCAATCTAATTCCCTTGTCAGTTTTCAAAAAGTTTCAAAAAGTTATGTCAGTTTTCAAAAGTTAGGCCTTGGAGAGGTAAAATCAATAACGGATACACTACAACTAATTGACAGGTCTCTCACATTCCCGCCGGAGATTATTAAAAATGTTTCAGTAAAGGTTGATAAATTCATCTTCCTAGTTGATTTCGTGGTATTGGACATGGAAGAAGATCAGGAGATTCTATTGATTTTGGGTAGGTCATTCTTAGCAACAGGAAGAGCTCTGATCGATGTTTAAGGATGACAGTTGATCCTAAGGATAAACAAAGAAAAAAAAGTGATGTTCAATATCTACCGGGCAATGAAATTTCCAGATGACACCAATAATTGCCATAGAATTAACTTGCTTGACTCTATAGTAAAGGAGTAAAATATATTTATCAAGGACCCCCTGGAGCATTATATGATGATTAGTGCAACACGAGAAGACATTACTTCCACGGGGGATTACATAGAAAGCAAGGACTAAGTTGATTACATATTGGCTTTTGAATCGTCGCCTGATAAAGATAATTCATCACAGAGTGAAAAGATTCAACGGTCAGTGGGATCACATGACAACAAGGGTAATTTGAGAAGTAGATCTTAATTGAAGAAACTTCTAGATCACATTCGATATGCGTTATTGAATGAAAACTCTACATATCCAGTGATTATCTCTTCCCCACTCACCAAGGATGCAGATGACAAATTATTGAAAGTGTTGAAAGAATGCAAAACTACTTTAGGTTGGTCTATAACTAATATCAAAGAGATAAGTCTTACAATTTGCATGCATAAAAACCTCATGAAAGAATCTTACAAATCGTCCATTGAACATCAAAGGAGATTAAACCCAGTTATAAAAGAAGTAGTGCGAGCAGAAATACTGAAGCTACTGAAGGCAGGGATTATATTTGCCATTTTTGATAGTGCATGAGTTAGTCCAATACAGGTGGTGTCAAAGAAATATAGGATGGCAGTAGTCAAGATCGACAACAATGAGTTGATTCCTACAAGAACAATGATTGGTTGGATGGTTTGTATCAATTACAGGAAGCTGAATAAAGCAACTAGAAAAGATCTCTTTCCACTACCAATCATTGATCAAATGTTGAACAAACTAGCAGGCTACTCTCACTACTGCTTTCTTGATGGCTATTCTGGCTACAATCACATTTGTAATAGCACTAGAGGATCAAGAGAAGACGACATTCACCTGTCCCTATGGGCCTTTTTCCTATAGACGGATTCCATTTGGATTATGCAATGCACCTGCCACTTTTCAAAGATGCATGATGGCTATCTTCGCAGACATGGTAGAGCAGATCATGGATGTATTTATGGATATTTTTTTTTAATACTTCTTTTGATAATTGTCTTCACAATCTCTCTTTAGCGTTACAACGTTGTGAAGAAAATAACCTAGTTCTTAACTAGGAGAAGTGCCATTTTATGGTACAAGAAGGAATTGTGCTAGGCCACCATGTTTCAACAAAAAAGATTTGAAGTCGACAAGGCTAAGATTGATACAATAGCAATGCTACCACCTTCCACATTAGTCAAAGGAATTCAGAGTTTCTTGGGACATGCTGGGTTTTACATGAGATTTATTAATAACTTCTCAAAAGTAGCTAAACCTCTATGCAACCTTTTGGAGAATGATACTACATTCATGTTTGATAAAGTTTGCCTCAAAGCATTTGAAACAATAAAAGAGAAATTAGTCACAGCTCTTATTATGGTAGTGTCGGATTGGGGTCAACCATCTGAAGTCATGTGTGATGCTAGTGACTATACAGTAGGGGACAATTCTAGGACAAAGGTTTGAAAAGATATTTCGACAATTCACTATGCTAGCAAAACTCTTAATGGAGCTCAATTATATTACACTACAACAAAGAAGAAAATGTTAGCAGTGGTTTTTGCACGTGACAAATTTAGATCTTATCTCATCGGCACCGAAGTAATCATTTACACATATCATGCTACAATCCGATATCTATTTGAAAAGAAAGATGCCAAGCCTCGCTTAATTCAGTGGATATTGTTGTTACAAGAGTTCGATGTAGAGATTCAGGATAAAAAAAAAAGGTAGTAAGAATGTAGTTGTTGATCATCTCTTGCAGTTACAGAATGAAAAAAGGAATAGATAACAATCAGATTCAAGAAACTTTTTCCGACGAGCTTCTTTTATCAGTTTCATCAAGGATCTGATGACATGCTGATTTTGTTAACTACTTAGCATGTGGAAAGCTGTCACCTGACTTGACTTCTCATCAAAAGTAGAAATTCTTGCATGATGTCAAGTCATATTTATGGAATGATCCACTACTCTTCAAGAGTTTCGTAGATATGATAATCAAGAGTGTAACCCTATGGAGGAAATACAATCAATTATGGGACATTGTCACTCCTCATCTTATGGAGGTCATTTCGGTCCTACACGTACTGCTTTTAAAATATTACATTCAGAATTTTATTGGCCAACTTTTTTCAAAGATTACTACGCTTTCGTGAAGACACATGACTGTTGTCAACGCACTGAAAATATTTCACAGCGTCACGAACTTCCATTGACTAATATGCTCGAGGTGGAATTATTTGATGTGTGTGGTTAAGCTTCATAGGTCTTTTTTTACCATCATTTAGTCAGGTATACATCTTTCTTGCGGAAGACTATGTCTCCAAATGGGTTGAGGCCATTGCTATACCAACAAATGATGCAAATGTAGTTTTGAAGTTTCTGCAGAAAAATATCTTCACTCGATATGGCACACCTGGGGCAATAGTTAGTGATGAAAGTACACACACCTTGTAACAAACTTTTCAATTCCCTTTTGGTTAAATACAATGTCAGGCACAAACTAGCACTTGGTTATCATCCCCAATCAAATGGGCAAACAGAGATCTCCAAATATTGGAGAAAACAATGAACACCAACCGCAATGACTGGGATCAAAAGCTTGATGAGGCACTATGAGCATATCAGATAGCATTTAAAACATCAACTAGAACGTTACCTTACCATGTGGTATTCGGGAAAACATGTTATCTACCGATTGAATTTGAGCATCGAGCCTATTGGGCTGTGAAGAAATTGAACCTGGATATCAAATTAGCAGGACCACGATGCTTGTTGCAATTCGACGAACTAGATGAATTTCGGAACAAAGCAAATGAGAATGCAAAGATATAAGGAGCGAACAAAGCTATGACACGACAAGAGCATCTTAAGGAGGGAATTCAAGCCAAGAGAATGAGTTATCTATTTAATTCTCACCTGAAGCTTTTTCCAGGCAAGCTTAAATCGCGGTGGTCAAGACCATTCATAGTTTATAAAGTATTTATCTATGGTACGGTGGAGCTAATGTGTAAAGATGGATCCATTTTCCAAGCAAATGGACCATGCCTCAAATACTATTATGGAGAGGAGGATCGACACGTGGAAGAAATTGTTCTTAGAGAAACAACATAAGTCCACACCTACGTCCAGCTAATAACGTTAAAGAAGCGCTTAATCGGAGGCAACCCAAGTTCTATCCCGTAACTTTCATTTATAGAAATTCTCCATATTTTAGCTACGTTAGTAACTTTGTTTTTTATTTTTAGGTACACTCTCAAGTATGAGAGCATCAAGCCTAGAGTGGCAATGAGAAAGGGCCATATCGAAGGGTGCAGGTAAAAAAAGAAAGAAAAAAAATTTTGGCCTTTTTTGGGAACTATGAATAATAAAAAAATCCTCTTTTTCTTTTCTTTTCTTCTTTCTTTTTCCTTTTCCTTTATCCCCTCATTTCACCCCTTCTTTTCCACTTCCCTACCCGACTTCTCTCCTCACCTCCCCCTCTCCCCTTCAATTTTCATCCATACATCTGATAAGTGCGGATTTCGCACTTAAATAGTCCGCTAAATTTATATATTTGTGGGTTTTCATTGGCGTTTTAATACTTGTTTCGTTTTATTTTACTTTATAGGAAAAAACCCGACTTAATTGACATTTGGAAGAAAATTGCGCAAGAAAAGAATCAAAAATGTGGAAGTGCGAGAATTTCAAAGTTCGGCAAGCTAAAGAATTTAAATGCAAGGATTGCATGGTTGGGCAGCGATCTTGCCATCACTTTTTGTTTGATGAAATATGACTTGAAGTATGTCGAAATCTGGGTGTCATATTGCTGATATTAATGGCAGAAATTTACGCGCCAAAAGAACATAAAAACGGAAAATTGAGAAGGCAGATTACTGGCAAACGAACCAGAAAATGGTGGCTGGGAAGTGTAAAAATCTGGTGCAAAACCAGATTAATGCAGCTACACCAAATGAACCAAAAAATTGATGGTTTGAGGAGGAGAAATGGGTTGCAAAAATCTGGAAAGAACAGCTAAAAACCAGGAAACCAGAAGACCAAAACTAGCAAGAGAAAAATCTGGGCAGCAGCAGAAAAATTTGTTCAGCAAGGGATTCTAGCAACCATGCATGCGCATGGTCTACAGAACCGTGCGTACGTACGGTTGTTCAACTCAGCGACAGAAGCTCCATAGCTTCTGCCATGCGTATGCACAGATAAGGCCATGCGTACGCATGGCAGAAATCTGGAAGTGAATTCCCGGGTAGAGCAAAAAACCAGATTTTTGACCCGTTTCTCGGCCCATTTTCTTCCCAACTCTTCTAAAATCTTCGGGGGAGTATAAATAGAACTTTAAAGCTCATTCTAGGGCACGTTTTAGAGGCTGAAAGTCGACCAAAAGGAGGGAAAAATCTGGGCAGAAACCTGTGCGAAAAATCTGCCATTGAAGGAATTTGGGAAAAAGAAGAAGAATGCCATTGATCTAGAAGATTTCTTCCACCTATCTTTTCATCAATAAGCTTTCCCCTCTCCTTAATCTCGTTTTTCTCAATGTATTTTATGGTTTGTGGGTTGTTTGTAGTTACACTATGAATAACTAACCTAGATGTGATTGGGGGTATTTTCTAACCCTTGAATAAAATTCCAATAATTTTTGTGCGTAAAAGTTCTTTTGGTTAATGTGTTTATCCATTGTGCTTATTGTCCATATTGTTTTTCTCGATTATTTAGCGGCGCAACTAAGTGATTGTGTTATTTCAATATTCGCCATTTTAGGGAAATTTAGTACATAATCGCTATTTTTACCTAAACCTAGTGGCTAGTATATTTTGATTGACGGTAGTACGTAATCGCTATTCAATTGAATATATTTATGGATTATCACTTAAGTTAGTAAATCGAGCTTTCGAGTTTGCGCTTAATTCAATTCGACTCTCTTGTTTTAATGCTTTTGTTAAATTAATTCTAACGAGTCTATCCTACGTTGTTTGATGATTAGGGTTGGGTAACGAAACTTTTCTTATTCAACTAAAATTAAGGAGAGTTTGATGTAGTTAAGCCTTTGATTATTCTCGAATTGTTGTTAACCAATTGAACGAAAATCTTTTGTGAAAATGTATTGGAAAATCATTCTTGCGATAAAGAAATATCCCCCGATCACACTCTCTCTTTTGTTAACTAATCGCCCTCGTTATTTAATTTTTATTGAATTTCAAGTATTTCGCCATTTCCATTTTTATTTTGTTGTGCTCTTTGTTTAACAAATCAAACCCCCTTCATTTATATGCTTTCGCCGTTTATTTTATTTTGTGCAATTAACGTAATTGAACCAATCCTCTACGGGTAATGACCCTTGCTTGCTATTGTACTATCGAACGACATTTGTTTTAGCAAAGTAAGGAATATATTTTTTACTCCCCTTTGGTGACGATCAACATCTTCCCATACTCCATCCCAACTTTCAAACCATTTTCTCCTCCCATTTTTCTCACACCCATACCAATTTCTTTCTTTGTACCCTACCATAATTTTGAAACCCCAGGCCCTAATCTCAACTCCTCCACTTTTCCTTACAAGACATTGCACTCTCTACATCACATTCATCCACATCTTTGTTGCTTCCCTATATTCCATATTGTTCACAAGATTTGATGGGATGTTGAAGATTCATCCCACATAAAGTAATAGCTTTCTTCATGGTACAAGTCTCTCTTATATGGAAGACATTTGGGCTTTTGGTGGTGGTTTTGGCTAGTTAATTGGATGGTATTTGGAATGTGGAATCATGGATGCTTTGGTGTATATTGAGGGTTTTAGAACTTGCTTAGTGCTTGATTGGATTTACTGTCTACAAAGTGTTTGAAGAATTGCCTAGGTGAATTCTTGTGGTATGTTTTGATCAATATTGATAATTTCTCCTGGTTATTCACCATTGTGGTTTGAGATTGGATTTTGTTTGTTGACACCCTTTATGGGAGTAGTTATTTCAAACTTGAATTGGGTGGTTGAATTTCGTGTACCTTTAATATTATTGTGAAATTAGGTTGGGCTAATACAATATGCCTCATCGGAAGAAATCTAAAGTCATGACTTCCGCATCTACTACTACATATGATCGAAGGCGTTTTATCAGTCCCAAGGTGGAGGAGAGATATAAACAAATGATGATATATTGAAACTGCATTCCAGATAGGGGTTTTGAGAAACTATTGCCGGAGAAAATACAGAGTTTAGGGTGGACAAAATTTGCTTTGCAACCTGGAGCTGCCTCCATTCCTTTAGTAAAAGAGTTCTATGCGAATCCTAATGAATATAAAGACTTCAAAGTGTTTGTTTGGGGTCATCGGAATAGGTTTGATAGTGTTTCCGTCAACGTATTCTTTAACATGCAGAATATACCTGATGATTACTCCAGATTACGTGATAAGAGGGTTAACCCCGACGTTTTGCTTCGCACACTAACTCGCGAAGGCACCAAATGGAAATGATCTGCCAGTAATGTGACTAACTTTCCCACCTCTAGTTTGATAATTAATTGTGAGGTTTAGCATCACTCTATATATGCCAAACTATTTCCCAGCAGCAACATCATTGAGGCCACAAAGGAACGAACCCTCTTGAATTATGCCATTCAGCGGGGTCTCTCTATTGACGTTGGAAAGATCATCCAGAACAATTACGCATCTTGGCAGGGTCAGCCTCAGGCAATTTGGGACATCCCTCCCTAATCCATAATCTTTGTATATAGAGGGTTATTTCCACACGAGAATCTAATGAAGCAGGACCTCCGGGATAAACTCGCGGGGCATTAGGACAGACCTAGCTCTTCTCAATCCTCTTACCCAGCTCCTCCTATAGACTTGTGCATGACCCGTTGGCAAGACAAAATGCAACTATAAATGGATTAAATGCAATCCTCCATTTATGATCAATTTCAGTATCAGAATGCTTTCATAGCGGTCATGGCCTCCGCATATCCCGAACTTACATTCCCTCCACCACTGTTATTCTTACCTTTCTACTCCACTGAATGGTGATGAGGATTGTTAATGTCTTCACTGAGGCATTCCTTCATCCTTTATTTCGTTTTCACATTGAGGACAATGTGTTATTTAAGTTCGAGGGTTACTGTACCTTAGTTTGTTGTCTAACTGTTTAACTGCTTTTGTGTTTTATATATATATATATATATATATATTAGTATGATTCGTGTGTTAAAAAGGGGAGAATCCCCATTTATTGATAAGTTGAACTGCAATTAGTAACATCTAACCAAACCGGATAGGGTAATGAGTATTGATTTGTAAGCCAACCTTAGGTTGCACCTTTCAAAAAAGAATGACAAGAAGCTAAGTTTGGGGGTGTATGATCCCACGAGAGGAGAAATGAAATAATTGATTTTTAAGGTTGGGAATTGAATCAACTTATGATTGTACAATGTTGTATTTGATTCTTAACACACACACACACACACCCATTTTGCATTGAAAAGGTTAGAATTTGGCTTTTGCATTATAACTTTGATGTAGTTCATGAACTTTATATCACATATTTAATGCTAAGCCATAAAAAAAAGTTATTCAACTGAGTTGTGTATTTATGTCTTAGTTAACTATATTTGTGTGTTGTTTTGTGTTTACTCGAGGACAAATAAAGAACTAAGTTTGGGGGTGTGATGAATGTAATTCGCTCATTGAACTAGCACCTCTAAATCATGATTTTTGATTTATTTTTAAGTACTTTTAAGTGTTTCGATGTGTGTGTTCGTGTTATTTTGAAGTTTAGACAACTTGGAAAAAATGGCGTATTTTGGAATGAATCTAAAGTATTGATCATGGAAATGGAAATGGAATGGAGATGGAGATGGAATGAGAGAAAAACAAAGTGAAAAAGAGGTTAAAGCATGAGCAAATGAGGCGAAGCAGTACATGGGGCATTATGGCGCTACATTTGGGCAAGAAATGCACAAAAAAAGCAAAGAGCTGGGCCTGCCTATCGAGGCAGAGAAAAATCAGTTTAAAAATCTTTTCAGTCCGGTCCAACTCCAACTCGTCTTGAAATATTAGGAGAGTATAAATACAAACTTGAAGACCTAATAATGGAGGAGGAAGACAACTCAAGGAAGAAAAAGAAGAAAAAGATTGATTGAGAGGAAAAACAACTACAAATTGGAGGAGAATTCAAGTGGCAAATCAGTTTTTCTTACTCTTTTCTTCTCCTTGTTCTTTCTTTTTGGATTTGATTATGTTGTTTCTCTCAATTATGAACTAAATTCTAAATCTAGGGTTTGATGTAACCTAACTTGAGACATGTTTAGATTTTAATATAGTTATTTCTTTTGATCTTTCCATTAATTAATTTGTGTTGATTCTTGCACATTGCTTCAATTACTTGATCAATAATTGAATGATTAGATCTTCTAAATTTCGGCACTCGAGAGAACGAGATTTAAGCGTGATTTAAGAATAACACAACCTATTTTGTAGGTGAGAAAATATAAAATCTTTGAGGCTTATTCCACATAAGAAACACGTACTTGATAATTTCTATATGTTTGATTCAGAATATAGATATTGGAATTAAAATATAGAGATAAGTTCTATTCGATACTCGAGAGAGGGAATAGAATTAAACCAAGGTTCTTGCCTATAAAATTAGGAGAAATTGTTAAAAGTAACTACAGAAGCTGAAAGACATTGTTGGTAGTGTAGTGAAATCATTCTCTTGGCTGTCTCATGTTGATAAATATTTTTATAATTTGCCTTAATTTGTTTGAATTGCATCGTATCCACGCTAGATTAGTATAAAAACATCGATTCAAAATTTAATTTTCAAGATAAAGTAAAAGCTAAAATAACTATAGTAATTAGTAGGAATCAAATATCAATCCATGTGGGTTCGACACTCTACTTCCAATATTATATTACAAAATTTGACACCGTACGCTTGTAGTATAAATCACGTTATAGAAAATGCATGACACAAAAGGGACCTATACGAATAGCTTTACTCTTTGTTTAGTTAGTTAGCCCACACCATGTGCAAGCCCTCAGAAGTAAGGCATGTATGTGTAGCGCGATTTCTATGTAAAACACAATTCTTCAAAAATAATTCTTTCTTCCAATTACAGATCGTTTACAAAAGAAAAGAAAATAGAATATTCCAATTTCCTTCTCCGTTTTTTCCTCAAAATCTCCAACGACAAATCCGTCATCACCACTTGCCCCTTTGCTCCTTCGTGAATTACATGTAAATTTGAGTCCCATGTAAATTTGAGTCCCATTTTGCATTTATCTATTAGTTAATTAATCTTTTTTTTTTTAACAAATTGAACATTTGTTGAAATAATTAGGGCCTCAGTTGCTCAATTCGACCATATAATAGCTGTAACATTGACCTTTTTTGGGTTTGGGAGTTGTGTTTCGTTCTTTGAATTATTTTTTTTTTTTTGTTTTGATGAAGATTTGGGTCAAATGCTTTCAAGTTTAGAGTGGCAAAATTTCCAAACAAAATTGCATGTTGGGAGTTAGAGTGGTACTTTACACTTCAGACGTTTGTTGAAATAATTGAGGGCATGGTTGCTAAATTAGGCCATATAATAATTGTTATATCGACCATTTTTTCTTCAAAATCTCCAGCAGGAGGAGATAATCATTTTTGAATGAGTGTATTTTTGGAGGAGAAAGTGTGTTTTACATTGAGCTAGATTTTTTACACACGTTTTTTCATAGTCGTAGCCACGTGTGTACATTTAACTCCGTCAACAGCCACATTGGACGCCGTCTAGCCACATAAGCTATTCCTGAAACAGTAAGTAGAAGAGTGAAGGATGGAGTACAAGTTATGAAAGTTCAGTGAGTATTTAGGTGCAATTTTAAGTCAAGTGAGTAAAATGTGACAATGATAAAGTCCAGTTAGTATTTAAACAATTAACTATAGTTCCAGTAATATCCTTAAGAGCATGTTTGGCTGTGTTTATTTTACTTATTTTGCATAATACTATCTTCAAACTAAAGGGTTGTTTGTCTGCGTTTAACTTATTTATTTTGACTGGAAGAGTTTATCACGAAATTGAACCATTTTCATAATTTTTCCAATCAAATCATGAGTTGGAGATGAATTTACTAGCATATGCTTTACTTGTGTTTATAAACAATTTGTATTTAAATTATTTATAAATACTTTCTGAACATGTTCTAATAGGATTTTGCTACCATTTTTCGATTAAAATTTACCATTTAAATCATAGTTGTAAAACCTAGATTGGAACGGGTGGACCAGACCCAGGTCCAATCTGAGTCATAGTTACCCATGTTTGTACAGATTTCGAGTCATAGTTAATAATTAATTTTAATCATACATTTTATGAAATTCACGACTTTTTAACCATACATTTCATCAATTTTTATCATTTCTACTAAAAATTTGATTTCAATCTACATCAAACAGTGGCTAGATGTAATAAAAAATTGTCATCACTACTGCCGAATTTTTGAGATTGAATTGTAAAATGTCTCAAAGTAGGAGTCGAATAATTTTAATTACAAAGTATTTGAAAATTGACCTCTATAACATTGCAAAAATTCAATTAACTTTTCGAAATTGAAGTGACGACTTGAAGTGTAGTTTTTACGAGTCCAAACGATACATATGTTAGACATCAGAATCAGTTTCATATTATGTAAGATGAAATCAACAATAAGTTCTTGTAAAGACCCATCAAATTGTACAACCTTCTTGCATAAAATGTCTTTAAAAACAATAGTTGCATTTGTATATTTTCCATTCAAATTTATTTACCTTGATATTTTTCTAAAAAAGTACAAAAAAACAAACATAATTAGTTAAACTTTGAGATCTGGTCATCCAATACAAAAGACAATTGATCTGCATCGAAGTGGTTTAATGAAAAATATTAAAGTAGTACTTGTTAGCCTTTTAATCGGAGCCATATTTGTGTACAATATTATTGCATAGTACTCATGCGTTCGTATATTACTTTTGTATTCACCTCAAGCTAGGGAAAATATGGTGTGGTTATTGTATAATAAAATCATTAGTTTCAAATAGATCCAATTTCATTTGGTTCGTTATCAAAACTTTCAAATTATTAATACAAGTTACATTACAAACTTTGTTAGGTTTTAATTTGTATTGGCTATTTTTTAGACAAAATGATTATTATAAAAGAGTTGTAAAAGTCAGTGAGTCTTTTGAAATGTTGTATATATGAACTAAAAGTCTTTGGGTTCGAGTATGAAACATAGAGAAAGAGTCGTTGGGATTATGTTAGCATGTTGTCAAGATGATGCTCGAGCATCCAAAATAGAATCATTGTTGCCCGTCCATCGTTCTAGCGACACACCTATCGCTTGCGTAGCACTTGCCCGGCACTCGAGCAACGATGTTTTCTGAAAAACTCTACTTCGCAATTTTCAAGAGTTTTATTTATCCTATACTACCCCAATACTTCTCTACCATAAATATACAAACCCCACTTCGTGAAATGTGTGGTTGATCAATATATTCTACCTTTACAACATCATTTGGAGATCAAACAACAATTCTACATCTTGAGATCAATCAACCACAAGTTGGAAAAAAAATATCAAAATCATATAATCCAAAACATCAATTTCCTAAATATAATCAGGAAGGTACTTTTTTAATAACTTTCAGATGTTGCTGAAGAAGAAGAAGAAGAGAGGTTGGACCAGAAGTACATGAAAAGTACAAGAATAGGGTGTTTTTGATGATCCATAGGAGATAGACAATTCTAAAAGATCGGGAGTAGGTATGAGCAAAGCACATTCCACTAGGTTTTGGAGATTGTAGGAATGAGATCAACGTGTCTAGTGAATTTTCTAGGCCGGATCATATAGTAAGGGTCCCATTTGATAGACAAAGGTGGAAAAACAAACATTTTCCACGTAAGTTGAAAAATAAAAACCTACCTAAACCATAAGAAAATATTTTCCATGAAATTTGTTGAAAACAAGCTTAAAGTGGTTGTACCTTGGAATTTGATTTCCATTTCTACGTTGCAATCAATCGGCCAAAGTGAAAAATATTTTCCTCGGATGTGACATTTTTCCATGGAAAATGTGGCAATCAAATATGGCCTAAGTTCTTATTGTCTATAGTGAAAACTACTGACTTGATCCCAAAGTTTTTAATAATGTGAAGGATTTTTTTTTCATCAATTCAACACAGGATAAAACTACTTTAATTGACTAAACATCTGGAACAATTAAAATGTGACTTGTTACTTTTAAATTGGTAATTTTAATTCCGCATTATTCACCTATTCATCATCGCTAGGTGCTTTTATGGTTGAACTAGTAATTTTCTAGTGTTATCAAAGCCCAAATTTGATTTGAAACCCTAGTTTTCTAGATGAGTAGTTCATTCTCTATCTCCCTATATTTTGATGGTAGTAACTACGCCTATTGGAAAGTTAGAATGAGAATCTTCTTGAAATCGATGGATGACCGTATTTGGTTGAGCATAGTGAATGGTTGGATTGCCCTTTCTACCACCGTTAATGGTGTTGTCACCCCCACTCCTATACCTAATTGGTTAAATACTAATATAGATTAGTGTAATTAGAAAAGTAACGCTTTACATGCTTTATTTATGGTTGTGTCACAAGAAGAATTCAGATGTGTGTCTATGTGTGGGGGTGCTAGAGAGATTTATGATGTTTTACATACCACACACAAGGAAATTTAGTCTGTTAATTACTCTAAGTTATAGATGTTGACCATTGGGTTTGAAGAGATTAAGATTAAGTATAATGAGACCTTCAATGACTTCTGTGCGAGCTTGAATGACATAGTTAATTTTAGTCTTAATCTAGGTTAGAGAATTCCCGAGCCTAAGATTGACAGAAAAATCCTTAGATCTTTATCTGAGAGATTTAGGCCTAAAATCACGACTATCGAGGATAACAATGATTTAGATGCGGTTAAGATTGAAGAATTAGTTAGATCTCTCCAAACCTCTAAATTCATTATATCTTTATCTTAGAAGAACAAGCCTACTACCTTGAATATTGTTAGCAAAGAAGAGTATGCCTCTAGTGATATAGAGACCATTAATGATGAAGAGATAGCTTATTTTGTTAAGAAATTTCGAAAAATGTTTAGAAATAAGAAGAAGCCTCGAGAGAGACATATAAGTGCTCCTAGTGAGTCTAGAAAGAGATCTCAGTCAGTGAGATGTCATAAGTGTCAAGATTTTGGCCACTATAGGAGTTGGTGCCCCAACAGTAAGAGAAATCAGGGTAAAGCTATGAATGCAACTCTCATTGATGACGAGTTCCAACTCAGATAATCAGAGTGAAAGGTCCACTCATGATGAGAATGGAGAATTTATGGCCTTCACTGCTAAGATTAGGAGTGAATCTGGTAAGGACAGTGAGAAAGTCGAGGAAGTAGATAATGGTGAGCACTGAGGAAGATTTTGAAGACGAGGAAGAGATTCGTAAGGCTTATCTTCAATTATATGAGGAGGGTCTTAAGATTAAGAAGGTGAACAAAGTCATGCTTAAGAAGGTTAATGCACTTGAGTTAGAAAAGATAGAGACTTATATATGACTTTAGAAGACAACCAAATGTCTCAGTTAAGACTAGACAAGGATAAATTAGAGACTAAGCTTAAAACACTGACAAGTGACCTTGAGAAATCCAATACTCAACCCTATTCCTTCTTGAGTAGATCTAAAAAAATGGACAGTCTTTTAGGGTTGAACAAGTTTGCCGGGAACAGGGGATTAATGAGACCGATCATAATATAGTTACTACTTCTAAAATCATTTTTGTCCCTACCACCAACCAACCTAAGCATGTTCTTAATCCTGAACTAAAAAATAAGGGTGTCGTAGGATAGAGACCTACTAAACAGTATACGACCTACCAACTTAGGAATAGATATCAGCGACCACATAACTTTGGGTCTAGGTTTATCCCTACTTGTTTCAATTGTTGTGAGTTACGACATATAATGCCTAAGTATCATAAAATGCTGAACATAAATAAAAATCAGGATTTCTCTAGAAATAGAAATCAAGATTTTGATAGCCGGATTGACTTCCTTACTAATCAGGCGAGTCAATTAATTGAGTTAATGACACCTATGATGCAAGGAATAATAGACTTAGATCACGATATCTTTTTCTTCCATATTCTAATTTTTGTAACAGTTGACTTGGAATAAATCTTCCACCAGGCATGTCTGGGTTAAAAATGGTAATCTTTGTGATAAAAAAAGATGTTCCGACTGATGATGTTGTTTGTGTTGTTCTTCAAGGGAATATCAACTTTAAGCCTCGGTGAGTTAATATTTTTGGTGTATGCTTGTGCTTATTCATGATGGTATATATATCTTTTTGTTTGCATTGATACATGCACATTTTTATTTTGTGTGTTGCATATTTTTATTTTTATTTTATGTATTTGGTGCATTCATGTTTATTATTTAAAAATAAAAGAGGGAATTTTTTACTCTACAACATGATATATGAGTTACTTGAACATGTGAGTTGTGATCAAGTGTGAGTTTAATTGATGTGTTGTAACATATTTTTCATCACTTGTTTAGAATTTCATGGAGTACTTAGTGTAGTTTTCTTAATGTACCATTAGCACTGCACACACTATGATATTGTGAGTGTGACTTGACTACGCGTGTGAGATTTTGGATGATAGTCTTATGTTGATAATGTGACTTTAAACAATAATTGACTTCATTCTAGTAGACCTAAACTCAAGTATATTCCCTTAAAAGAAAAAGTTCAATATCTTTTACTCTTCTTCGTAACTTATTTGACTCGAGTAATTAAGTTTGAGGGATTTCTCATACCCTGGTGCTTATGGTCATCTGATTTAGATTAACCGGTCTAAAACTCGTTACATTGATCATTTTAGTCTCTTAATGTAGAAGATATTATACGTAAGATATAAAAAAATTGATGAGCTTCAAAATTAGAAAAGAAAAAAAATATTTATATGCTCAAATTTAGGGAGAGAAAAGAATAATATACATAAAAATGAGTTTCTTTTGTAGGCTCTAGTATACTATTATTGATTTGATTTTCATAAGTAGAACTGAATATTTAGGAAAGTTTACTAATCATTGATTATGCTTGTGCATACTAGCAACTGCATCCTCGAGTTATTATATATTGTTGTTGGTTTTTGATATTTTTCATGAAAATGAGAGAAGAAAGATAAGTGCATTTGATATAATTTCCTTCGTGATATGTGACAAAAATGGGGAGAGGTGAGATGACATTTTAGGTCAAGTTTGCGGTAAGAGGAAGATGATAATATTTCATGACATTTGAGGGAGAGTTCAATAAAGGGGAGATAATAGTATTTCATAGCATCCAATATCATTTTGAATACTTAACTTTTTTGAGTTCTGATGTTTTTGAGATATTAATGTTTCAGTTTATATTTTGCATTAACATCAATATTACTATTCAATCTAGTTAGCATACTTATGATAATGTGTTTCGATTGTTATATTTCCTGTTTCATATGTTTTTATACTTGTTATTTGAGTTGTTGATTTCACAGAATAGGTTTAACAAGGAATGCTAGAGATAGACATTTAGTTTGAGTTTGGGTAGATTAGTTTTGTTTTTATTTCCTTGACGTGTATTGTAGAGTTTTGTCATAGAATGTCAAATGGGGAGTTTGTTAAGTTTTAATTTATATTAACTATTCTTTAGACAAAATGATTATTATAAAAGAGTTGTAAAAATCAATGAGTCTTTTGATATGTTGTATAAATGAACTATAAGTCTTTGGATTCCAGTATGGAACATGGAGAAAGAGTCATTTGAATTATACTAGCCCGTCGTCAAGTTGATGCTCGAGCGTCCAAAACAGAATCATTGTTGCCCGCCCATCACTCGCTTGACACTAGTCCGGCACTTAAGCAACGATGTTTTCTGAGAAACCATAGTTCGCAATTTTAAAGAGTTTTGTCTATCCTACACTACCCCAACACCTCTCTACTATAAATACACAAACCCACATTCGTGAATGTGTGGTTGATCATTATATTCTACATTCATCATTTGGAGATCAAACAACAATTCTACATCTTGAGATCGATCAACGACGAGTTATCAAAATTGTATAATGCAAAACACTCACTTCCTAAATATAATCAAGGATGTACTTTTACAATAACTTTCATATGTTGTTGAAGATTAATGGAGGTTGGATCAGAAACACATAAAGAGTACAAGAGTAAGGTATTTTTGGTGATTTACATGAGAGAGATAATTCTAGAAGATCGGGAGCAAGTATGAGTGAAGTACATTCCAACACCTCTTGAAAATTGTAGGAATTAGATCGACGAGTTTAGCGAATTTTCTAGGTTGGATAAATCACTAGTTTGGTCCCGGAGTTTTTAATCATGTGAATAATTTTTTCTGTCAAACAAATCATTGGGATGACAACAAATCTCAGCGCTTGGGCTCGACCCGAAAAAAGCCCAAGCCGAGACCGGCCTGTATTTAATTTTTTTTTTTTTTTTCTGAAAAATTCTGCCTTCAAAATAAAAATAATAATAAAAAATCGAGCTGAGCCGGCCCGAGCCTAAAAAAATTTGGCCAAGTTTTTGCTTGGCCCGGGCCCAGGCCTGGAAAAAGCCCAGTTCATCGAGCCCGAGCCTTGAATTTGGGCTCACGAGCCAGTTTGGCCCAACTCGTTGATATCGCTAACAAATCATGTGCTATTTACCGCTTTATTTATTAATGTGACAATTCAACATATGATAAAATTGTTTTGACTAACTAAACATCTGAAACAATTAAAATGTGATTTGTTGTTTTTAATTTGGTAATTTTAATTTTGCATTTTTCAACTATTCAACTCTTCACCTCCTCTAAGTGATTTTATGGTCTAACTAGTAATTTTCAAACTTCTATTCCCAAAATCAAAACAACAAATTTTATTAAATGCAAACGACAAATTTCACATTGATATAAAAAATTAAAAAACAATTAGGATAGATTCATTTTCCGATTTGTGGTTCTATATATTAATATCAAAATCGACCATTCTTAGGGTGCATTTGATTCACATTCATTTTGAAAAATGTATTTTGGAATAGTAAATTAATGGAGAATGTGTGGTTAAAAAAGAATAATTTTTTGATTTACGTGTAATATTATTTTAATAAAAATTATATGATTAAAAAGAAGAGATAAAAAAATAAAGAGGAAATTGCAAGAAATGTTCATTTGCAAAAATGTCCACCATTGCAAAAATGTCGATTTTGAAATAATTTAGACCAAAGTACAATTGTTAACAATTTATAATTCCACACTAATCCCAAAGATGAACATTTTTGTAAAATGTTATTGATGAATAAAATGGATACGAAAATGTCGAGAACGACATTTCAAATATAGAGAATTGTCATATTTTGAAATGAAATGTTATTCTAGATAAATGACGTGTCAAGAACGACATATAAAATGTCGAGAATATTATTTTAATGTAGTTAATCATGAAAGTTATTAAGGGCATAATAGATAATTTGATACTAAATTCAAAAGTGTGGATATTTTTCAATTGACACCCATAGACATTTTTGAAAATACCCTAAAAATAAATTTTGAGAAAAATGATTACTTTTTAGAACAAAAACTAAAAGAAATCAGTTTATTATTTTCCCCATCCGTACCTGGTCCTTTCAATAATTTTTTCAAGAAGTAATTTCACAAAATATCCACTTGTAACTAATTATTTGCAAAAATGGCCACTTTCAAAAATCCTTGCAAAAATGTCAATTTTGGCATTATTTAGACCAAAACACCATTGTCAACAATTTATGATTCCTCACAAGTCCAAAAATAGACATTTTTGCAAAAAAATTATTGACCTATAAAATTTTGACATATAACCTACTCCATTTATTTCAAATGTGAAGACGTCAAATCACAATTAATGTTATTTTTCGCATGACACATAAATATTTAGAACGACATTTCAAGTATAGAGAAATGTCATGTTTTGGAATGAAATGTTATTCTAGACATTTAATATGTCGAGAATGACGTTTTGAAATGTGAAGAACATTTAGGCCCTGTTTGATTGGTCAAGTTTTCCGTGAAAGGTGGAAAACGTTTTCCTACTTTTTACTATTCATCTGTTTGATTGCACTAATTTTCCAGAGAAAACGTTTTTCAAGGTACAAGCGATTGATGCACAAAAGCTAGAAAACGTTTTTTCACCATAGTGGTGGGAAAACGTTTTCCAACTTTTTGACAAATTTTTTAATTTTTTTTAGCAATTGGAACACATTTCAAAGTCAATGATAAAAAAATTTATCCATTTAATTGACAATTTGTGTAAAAAAACAAAACCAAACGAAAAATTTGTCAGGTGAAAAATTATACCAATCAAACACCATTAATTACAATTCCCTGTAAAACGTTTTTTAGGCAATTCAATTCCCTGTCATTAATTTTCTTTCCACCCGTTTTTCACCCTTACAATCAAACAGACCCTTAATATTGTAATTTGATGTGTGTACTTTTAAAATATAAAATGGAATTCAATTGTCGAGAACGAAATTTGAAATGTCGAAAATATAATTTTGATGTAATTTGTCATGAAAATTTTTTTTTTAATTAAAAAATATAATAGACAGTTTAATATGACATTCTTGAAAATGCATCATAATTCAATTAGATCTGCAAATTATTTTCGCACTTTGCCAGCTAATTATCTGCAACGTTCCCATAAGAATTTCAACAGCTTTTTCTCTACCTTTCACACACATACACACAGTGCTTTCTGAATTACTGAACCTAGGTTTTGAATCCACAATATCAAATTCATTACATGTAATTTTTTCCTTACAGTTTTATACATGTGTGATAAAACTGTGATGCATTGATATCACACACACACACACACACACATATTGATGCATGATGTCGTTGAATTATAGTCCATCCAGAAGCCAGGCGAGCTCGAGAATGCCGTGGGTCGGAGGCAGTGTATCGAGGCTGAGATCCTCGTCTGTAAGAAAGCCCCCAGAGCCGCTGCGCAGAGCAGTTGCCGATTGTCTGTCGGCTGCCGCTTCGGCCCAACAGGCCACGCTGTCCGCTGAAGCTTCCAGGATTTTACGGGTTTGAATTCTCGCCATTCTTTTACTCAGTTCTGCGCTTTTATTCAGATCTTCTGCCTCTTTTGCAATATTAGAATCTAGGGTTCCGTTTAACTGTTCTTGTATATACTTTCGATAAGAATAATGCTATGTGGCCCAAAATGACAAGTTCAAATTAAATGTGGTGATATGGGACCACATTAATTAAATCTACCATGTAGTGCCACATAGACTGCTGTTTAGACCGGCGTTTGCAACTCGGGAATGTATATTGTTGAGTGATCGTGATTTTTCTGCAAAACTATGCTCGTTTTGATACAAAAAGCCCGTTTATAACGGATGGATTGTAATGGGAATTAAAATTTATAATTTTATTTTCTAGATGGGTATTCTGTAATTGGGGAATTCAAGTCAATCAAGATATCGTATTGAATCTCAAATTTGGTCAGCACTTATTACATTGGCTTTTGTTTCTTACACTTGATGCCATTTCTTGTGGGACTGAGGATTCTATTCATAATTGGGCGATGCCCATCTCCCGCAAAAAGGAAAACCGAGATAATGGGATGGTTTTTTTGACTTTGAAACTATAGTAAATTGACATGCTATGCTATATCTACAACAGGACTATGCCCCAAAGGTTAGCTAATGATTTTAGAGATGGAGGTGTTTACTCGAAGTAATTATGCAAGGCCAATTTGGTGCTTATCAACTTGTCATGAGTTTTTTTTTTTTATGGAAAAAATTGTAACTGAATTCTCCATCATTTGAATTTGGTTTAAAAGTTAATTATCACTATTATGAAAAAATGTCTTTCCCCATGTCCAATTTAAATAGAGTCCTAACACTTCATTGGGATTGAATTCTTCAATTCTAATCCATTTGATAGATGTCCTATCAAGAGGTTGCCACGTTGGATTATATACATTGCTTTCTTGATGGCAGGATTATCTGGCAATGCAGTCAACAATCGACTTGGCATATAGTGTCATTCTAGATCACACTCTTGCAGAAAGGGAAAGAAGGTACGCATAGTGCATGCCTCTAACAGGCCATTATTATATCAACACTATTTTTTTAGATGGTAACTAACCAGTATCTTCTCTTTTACTACATAATTTATTTTTTTATTTACCATTCTTTTGCTTACTTTTCCAATTAAGCCTTATTTGATTTTACTGGTCCCTAAAAGGTTAACTTGGGAAAATAATTCCGAAAGAGGTGCTAAGTTCTTTGCCTTGTGCCAACTCATGCATTTGGCTTTTTTAGCTCTTAACTGCCGCAAGTTTACATTACATCTTGGTTAATTTTGATGAAAAGATGTATGGAAGGTTTTTCTGAGATATAATTTTGTGACACCAAGTTTCTGCTTGACAACCATTAAAATGAGTTTTTTTTTTGGAAAGTTGAGTTTTGGATTAGTGATATTTTTAAGAACTTGGGGTTAAAAAGGGGAAAAAGTTTCAGGTTCTCCTGGAGAATATTTTATTGCGAGAATGTGTGGTTGAAAATAAGTTTGAGAATCAGAAAGTTTTATTTTAATGATTGTCAAACAGGGGCTTAAACAGTAAAGCTCATTTTATTCACAATTGCACTGCAGTTTTTAGAGACATTGTAGAATTCTTTCTGGCTATATATGAAATTCAACAACATTCACTCATATATGATGATTATGAAGCAGTACATTAGACCATGAAAAATACTCTTCCTTGCGGCAAATATAATTTCCCTTCATTGTCAGATTTTGTGCTATAGTATTCTTTGGCTAATATTAAACATATTATTAGAAATAAGTTTTTAAATTAAACAATTTTTTATTGGTTAAAGTTTGACATAAGTTACTTATTTTGACTGCAAGCTTTACTTTCATAATAGGTAACTTGTTTTACTTAAAGTAAGTTATCCAAAAGTGTCGAGAAATTATAGCAACTTTTTCCTTTTCTTATTAAAATTAGCTAAATACACTCTATATGTGTAAGAGATTGCACTAATATCTAAATACCCGTTTTCGCCTTGGATTAAGTTTTGTTTGGTCATTTTTTTTTTGTTTTTGAGCAATATCTCTTGAATACTTCTGTACATATTATTCTGTCAAACTTTAAATTTCTCTTTGTTTGAACCAGTCCAGCAGTAGTAGCAAGATGTGTGGCACTTTTGAAACGATATCTTTTGAGGTGAGTTTGTCCTATATATAAGATTATTACCTTCATTTATCATCTTGTGTATACCAAAAGAGTACATGTGATATTGAAACAGTGTTTACCTTCTTATAACTTATAGTATGCTCATTTATACCAGTATCATCTGGTTTATGTGGTGTATATATGACACAAATTCAAACAATTAATTATCTAATTGATGGCCAATCAATTAAATAATGAAATGTGTATGCAAAATTAATCAAGAAACGCAAGAAATACTAAACTAATAGTCTTGAATTAGAAATAAATAACAAATACAGTTCATCTTCATTCAATACAAAAGCGGATCTAGCCTAGCATATTAATATATAAATCAAAAGAAGAATAATGAAAAAATATCACTCGGATCATGAAAGAATACAAAAGATGTTGATCTTCAAGTCCAAGGTTCATCTTCATTCAATACAAAAGCGGATGTAGCCTAGCATATTAATATATAAATCACAAGAAGAATAATGAAAAAATATCACCCGATCATGAAAGAATACAAAAAGATGTTGATCTTCAAGTCCAAGGTTGAATTCTTCAAAATCTTGATGTAATTGACTTTCAATTCTTGCTAGGTTTGATCTTCTCTCCCAAAAGTGATGAATTGACCTCTTGGTCTTGATGAATTTGATGATATTATTGTGTATGAAGAGGCAAGAGAGAGTCTTCCCCATGGCTGCCCATATCTTGTATTTATACGATGAAATTAGGTTAAAATTCACGTCCAAATTGCCTTCCAAAAGAGTTTTAATCAAGTAAGGAAAGTTGCCTTCGCACGTTCATGATTTTGTCTCTTCACAACCTTCAATATTAAGAGTTTTAATCAAGTAAGGAAAGTTGCCTTCGCGCGTTCATTATTTTGTTTCTTCACAATCTTCAATATTTTGGTCATAACTTTCTCTCTTGATATCCGACTGAAGTGATTCAAAATGCGTTGGAAAGATAACTCGAAGGGCTACAATTCTTCTAGAGATAGAATTTTTACAATTCGAATATTTACTATTCCAAAAAGGGTCTCTGATTGAAAATTTAGAATATCCTTTTGCGGTTGAAATTTTATTTGTAAAGATCCTTTGATTATATTTCATTCATTTTTGACTTGTTATTGCATTCAATTGACTCTAACAATCTCCAATTATCAATTTGAAGTCCGTTACAAGTTTTGAGTATTGCACTTTAGTCCCCGAACTTTGGATTTGCTTCATTTTAGCAACTTTTTTCGTTCATTTCTTTCAATTTCACCACTTTGCATTGAGTTCAACCTAACAAACATAATTAACACATAATTAAGTTATAACTCATTCAAATCACTAACAAATACTCCAATTTACTGACTTAGATAAGTGTTCAAAATACACTTATCAAGGACTATCTATCAAAATATTGATTAAACTATTTCTAAAAGCTTCCACATTGGTCCTCGGAACCTCCATAATCACCCAAAATTGGTTCTTCTCCAGTTTGTGCAAATTAAATTACAAACTTTCCATTAACTTATGACTTTCCTTCGATTGTTCTCTTAATGCTTCATATAAATCCTGTATAATCCGGTTAGCCTGTATAATCCGGTTAGCCTTCAATATCTACTCCAAATTTAGCTCAAAAATCTTCTTTTTTGCTCCAAATACTTCCAAGTCCTACAATAACAATATTTACACTAAATTACATATAAATTCACTCAAATTTACAAATATAATTTATGTTTTTAAGCACAAATAAGCGTGTAAAACAATTGTATAATGAACCTTTTTTTAGGTTTAAATTGTTCTATTGCGGTTTTTTGAGTCTATTAAAAAATTCTAATTAGATAAAAGGTGATTGCCCATCTCATGGGAAGGGAGGAGAGAGAATAGTGAGGGGTAAGGTGGAAGTTGAGAAAATCTGGTTGTGAAGAAAGTGAAAACCACCACATATATGCCTATTAAAACTTGCCATAACAAACATTCTGAAGAAATAAAATCACTTGCTTGAAGTGCTTCGCCCACTGTATATATTAATTGAAATTCTGATACAAACAAAAAAGTGTTATGGCGACCTACAGTAGAAGCTAGAATTGTTTGGGGGGGGGGGGGATGATAATATTGGAATAAATCAAATAATTGTGGTGATTCCAGGAAAGATGATGTTGATGTTATAGAGTTGCACATCACGTTCAACTTCTGAATCTGATGTTGCCTGGGGATCTTGGTTCCATAAACTGGAAATTGCTGTGCCAAGTGATTGAAAACTGGATTGAAGCAGAGATTTGCAGTAATCTTATATCACTTTGAGCTTGAAACTTAGTTTTATGGTGATGTTCTGTTGGGATGGGCTCGCTTTGTCATATGCAGTACAAAGTTGTAGTTTTATTTATTTATTTTTTTAACTATATTGGATTGCAATCTATCAAGTTTTGAGAAATAGTAAAGCCATTCGAGTCACTCTTTACTGAGTCATAATAATTTCAATTACTTTCTGAAAAAAAGATTATTTTTATGAAAAAAACTGCTACATGTACTAATCATCTTATCAACAGAATAAAGGATAAGATGGGCCAATTGGAAGGAGAAATTTTCCATGTCTAGACCAATATTAATGGGAGTGTTCTAGAAAGTCTCATGTAATGCTTTGAGCTCTAGAAAATTGTTCAATCTTAGGCAGGGAAATGTCTCAAGAAGAGTTGCCACTTCTTATGGACTCCAAAAAAGTTCAAATTTTACACTCTTGAAGTTAGTTTGGTTAATGATCTCATCTCTGAGTCCTTTTATATTTACAGATATAAACCCAATGAGGAGACTTTGCTACAGATTGATCGATTTTGTGTAAGTATAATTGCTGAGTGTGATGTGAGCATTAACCGTAAATTGGCTCCATGGTCGCGTTCTTTAAGTCAACAATCTGGGATGCCAACACCCTCTAAAAATATATCTCTTTTGCCCGTGTCAAGTTTTGCATCTGGAGCACTTGTAAAATCCTTAAATTATGTTTGTTCTCTAGTGGCTCAGTATATACCAAAGCAGTCGTTTCAATCAGCAGTTTTTGCTGGAGCCCTTCCTGCATCAAGGCAATCACTTCCAGCATTGTCATCTATATTAAGCAGGTCGTACAATTCACAATTCAGCCCTGCAAATAGTAAGGATGCTATGGGCAGCAAAGAGACATCTATTACATCTGTTTCAGACTCCCCAGTTGCTGAAGAAGTTGATGAAACGGAAAATCAAGAGTTCATAGCTCTTGATCTTTTCAGATGGCGCTGGTTTGGTGACCAGCAATTGTCAGATCTCTTGCCCAAAAGGTATAATTTCATCTGTTAGAAAACTTCTGTAATTAGCATTTCTATACATTCTAAAATTGCCCACTTACAGCGAGCACATTCTGAATCCCCAAGATGTACGAACTCATAATTTCCTAGAAGTAGGTGCAGCAGCTCTTCTTGTAATGGACCCCAAAATGAAAGGTGAAGCTTGGAAATTTTTTGGGAGAGCAGATATGCCTTATCTCGATCAGGTGTTGCAGCCATCATTGCTCACAACTGTTACCAATTCTGCCTCTGCTCGTGCCCATTTAAGAGCAATAACTGCACTGAAACGGTCTAAAACAGGGCCCAATCAAATTTGGTACATTCTTCTTGCTTAATTATTTTAACACAAGTTAGTGGTTTGCGTCTCCTTGTTAGTGCTAGAACATCTTATATCTATGATTATTCTCTTCTGGTGCCAGTGAACTGCATGGCATTTGTTTCCTGTTATGATTTGTTTTTGTGAAATGATGTTCTAACTTGTAATCAAGGTGTGTGAATATTTTTTCCTAGACCTTGGGTTTGCTCCCCAATGGTCACCAGTTCGAGTCCCCTCAGGCCACTGAGGTGAGTATCTGACTGTAAATTTCAGGGCCCCGTGGGGTTAGTAGAGGTGCACGTAAGCTGATCCGAACATCCACGGTCATAAAAATATATATTCGCTAGAAAATCAAAATATGAACAACAACAACTTACTCATGCAAAGAAAGTACGACTTCTACTTTGTTAGATGTATCTCATGCTTAATAGGCTTGAACCCATATAACCTCATGTCAGTCAATCAGTTCTGATGTGCAATAAATTTAGAAGCTGTAACCGTGTGACCGAAAAACTGTTTTTTAGTTGGATGAAGATATTGAAAAGTCTCCGTGCATGTTAATGTGAATATGGTGTTTTTGTATATGTTTGTGCAGGAAAAAAATGGAATCAAGTGCAATATATTGCTGTAAATGGAATGGAATAGTATTAAATGTAAACTATGAAATTGTTGTACTGAATGGAAGCAGTTGGAAATAGAATTCCAACTTCTACTTTTGGTTTGTTTGATTGGCCAAATTTTCTTGGCAAACCATTTTCCACCCCCCCCCCCCCCCCCCCCCCCCCCCCCAAATTGGCCCATTTTTCACATTTTTAATGAGTTGATTTTCCCATCATTTTGGTGGTAATTCGTTTTTCAGGGGTTTTTTTTTTTTTTTTTTAGCAATTGAAACAAATTATATCCCCAATTGTAAAAAAATTTATCATTTTAATTGACAATTTTCATGGAAAACAAAGCCAAACGAATGATATTCGATTTTTCATTTTTTATTTTATTTTGACAATTGAAACAAATTATATTCCTTTAATTGACAATTTTCACGAAAAACAAAGTCAAACGTACACTAAAAGATAGAAAATTTCAACATTTTTCAACTGAAAAATTATACCAATCAAACACAATAATTGACAATTCCCAATACAACAAGTTCTCAACAATTCAATTGCCTGAGATTTATTTTCTTTCCATCCAAATTCCACATTTGCAATCAAACGAACCCTAAATGAAAATAGAACTCCCTCCCATTATTTATAACGAGTTAGTGCGATTATTTTGCAGTCTACCCTAAAACCCTAATCCCTTAACAACATAACAATTAAACTATGACAACAACTTGAAGGATGCCTAACACATGTTTGGCATGCTGTGCTAGACAGGCCTGCACACTACAATGAACAAAGAGTATAATTGAAGTTTTTGAAATTTTGGTCTGAGATTTACCAACGTTGCAGATATAAAATATGTGATTGGGATACTAATGATGTTCAAAATTTAAGAATCATTTGAGATTTTCCTGGACTGAAATCAATTTATTGCTTTTGGCATTATATTCAAGGTCATATGGTTGATTGATTATATAATTACTCTAGGGAGTTTTGACAAACTCATAAATGTCACACATGTACATGCAAGCATAATGGTACAACTCCACATAAATGGAAGTTGATGTCTTATACACTGTTGAATGTCCATTTCCCAACTTAAGATTTTGAATTATATTACTGTGTGTTTTTTAATTGGCGGAGTCACTATTATGATTTTGGTAGGCCTTCCTTAAGGGATAAATGAATAGTGAAAAAAGAATTTTCTCTCCATTTGACATTCAAGTATGTTTTTATCTCCCATTCCCACTCTTCCTTTTTAAGTTTTTTCTTCTTTGGGTGTTTGGCAGAGGTTTATATCATTTAACTTGATCTGTTAGCAAAAAATGTTGCATGCAGTTTTTTTAGTTCCGTTCATCTGTTCTCCCCCATCATACACCTGGTAAAAGGTAACTAAATCAGAAGGTGTAAGAAGAAGTTTACAAATAGAATATTCTGAAGGACCGCCAGAATCTAGTGTAATGATATACCAGATACTTACTTTATGTTGCCTTAAAGGTGCGTGTTAAGGTGAAACTTCTAGTTGTTGATGAATGGTGTAGGCATGCAAACATAGATTTCTATTTATTCAAATTATGACTCGCTGATTTGGTTTTGGTGATCTAATCAACATCCAGTACTTTCTGATTTCGCATTCACAAATGGAGAGAATGATTAAAAATTTTGGTGCTTTATTTCATACTGCAGGTGTCTGTTTAGGTAATTTTTCATTTTATATTCTATTATCAACAACATGACCATCAAGTTTCCCAATGGTGCGACTGCATATTTATCTATCACATGGTACTAAAGTTGAATAGTGGAAGGTCTTGTTCAACCGTGTCATAGTTGTGCAACATAGTATGAGACTTGAAATTTGTAAGACTTCAATATTGATCCGAGGATCGTCCTTTCTTATTTCACAGGGAAGATTCTCCTTTGAGCAACTTTCGCCCCCGCGTGAAACCACTGTTCCAGTATCGTCATTACAGGTAAAGAATAGGTCTTTTCAGGTGTCATTGACCATCTTGACAATAAGAGCTTGCTGTTATCAACTGTTTGTGAATGACTCTTGACACTTCTGCGTGCGTGCGTTTGTGTGCAAACTTGCATGTATTGTAAGCAGGGTCATGATTAAGTTGACTAGTTCCCTTTTATTTATTCTATCCCAAAAAAGGGCTAGTGATATTTGACTTTGTTAATTTTACTGGAATTTTGGCATTATTACGTTCTGCATGTCCTATATTTTTGTCTTCCACAATGCAACAGCAATAACAAAGAGAAACTCTGGTTTTCCCAATACTTGGGGTCAGCTTCGTGAAACTTTTTCTGTTGTTCCATTTGATCCACCGTTACCTTTTGAGATACGTCCAATGAAATGAAATCTTTTGTAACTGTCTCTAGGCGTGACAATTTTAGTCTCTCTCACTCGTTCTAGCAGGGTCGTATTGTTCTTGAGAATGCGATATTTTTTTGTCTAAGCTAGGTAGCCACAGTTATTTAAATTATTCCTTAATTTATCCTCAGTTGGTGTTACCTCCACTCGTTGGTTCATATTGTCATTTCTTTTATGCATTCTAGTGTCACAGAACATCCTTCTTAAGGTCATCACTTTTGCAACATTCACTTTTGAACATTTGGTAGCCCAACATTTAATTCAAAAGAAGATAGTTAGCCTAATAGCTGTACAACCTGGAGTTTATAACTTCTGTTCTCATCCTTTTCCATTTTCTTGAAATTTTAATCCCATGCATTTCATTCTCTTCAAATCTTCGTTCTTTATTTATAATCGAGCATAAGTATCTAAAACAATTGTCTTATGTGACACCATGATCCTTCATTAAAGTTTCTCCTTCATCCTTAGTAATACTGTAATAAAAAGGACAATTCATGTATTCCATCATATTTCTGCATCACCCAAAACCCACCACGGTTCCTTCAATATAATTTGTTGACAAATAAAGTGATGGTTTATGGTATTGACATTACTTCTAGTGGTAACTATATTTCATCTGTAGATTTCATATGTATGGACATTCAACAATTTTGCATTCATCCAGATACTGTTACATATATTATGATTTATAACACATGCACAACTGTTTTCTTTTTCTAATCAGCAATTGGAATTTATTTGACCTAAAGTATGAAAAAACATATCTGTAGAAAACACTGGCAACTATTTTTCTTAAGAAAATGCTTACGCGTGTTAATGTTCTGCATGCATATGCGTATTCATGCACTCTATGGACTTTGTATGTATCTGTGGATGTGTTGTTTTGCATTGCTGTCTCTCTCAATGTTTTATATACATCAGTGAGCAACAACCCTTGCGATTGAATCCCATGGAGATATGTGAGGTTATCGCTGCAGTGTGCACAGAAACTCCTTCCACAGATTCTAATCTCATGACAATCTCATCTAAGTTAAGCAACAATGGAAGGCCATCCCTTGACGTGGCTGTGAGCGTTCTTGTCAAACTTATAATTGACATGTATGTTCTGATGCATTTTCTTTATAATACAGGACTCTTCATTAAACTTTTTCTTTCTCTTTTTATCATTGAGTAATGACTGTGCAAGGTATAGTATTTATAAAAAGGACACATTATCATTATACAATACAGAGTAGCAGGCATTGAGATGCTTTCAGGACCCTTTCGGGTGTCTGGTTCAAATTGCATCCAATGTTTTTGTCAAGAGGACAGAACTAGCCTTTGAATAACTTTCTTGGTTTAAAGTCTCTAGTTGTTCATGGCCACGAATACTCTTCATGCTCCGGTATAATAATTAATAAGCCAAAGTTTGACTTCTGCTAAGTAAAGGAAAGCAAACTTTTGCTCTTCATTTATTACACACTTTCTTGACTGCAGTCAATGCTAACGCACACCTGTATCACGTTTTCTCAGCAGATGATTTCTAATTCCATTTTGTAGGTATGTTTTGGATTCTGAGACTGCTGCTCCTCTCACTTTATCGATATTTGAGGTGCTGCATACTTTGCACTTGTTTTCATGCAACATGTAGTTAAAGCTACTTGTTATTCACATAACTTATTGTAGGATATGCTAAATTCTCCAAAAGTGATGTCAAAGGCTCAAGCTTTTGATTTAATTTTGAACCTTGGGGTTCATGCACATTTATTGGAGCCTCCAGCACCTGATGACACCTCTGCAATCGAAGAAGAGTATTTGCACGAAGAATATTTAGAAAATGAAACTCGACTTTCTTCTCAAGGAAAGAGAAAATCTGATAATTTTAAGAAAATAGGGAATTCGTTAGCTATTGATAAGTTTGAGAACTGGATTTTGGGCATTCTCTATGAGGTTCTTCTTCATCTTGTTCAGGTACATATGATATATGGCATTGCAATAATTAGGCATATCTTGTTGTTTTCAGTTTTTGCCTTTTTTTGGGGGGGGGGGGGGGGGGGGGGGGGGGGGGGGGGGGGGGGGGGGGGGGGGGGGGGGGCGCTTCATTTATGTATACCTTTTAAAATCAAACATGAAAGGCTGCATTCATACAAACTTAATGCTTATTGCTGTGTTTGCTGATTGCTGTGTTTCGGCTGACATAATTTTTTTTCGTGGGGGCTATTATGAAGTATAAACTTGTACACTGAAAATAATACTCAATTTTCCCCACCTAATTAAATATTTTTCTCTAAACTTTGCATGATTTTATGTTAGCCTTGAGTCTATAAAATAACAAATATGTAACTAATGGAATTAAACTAATTAGTAAAAAGACACGTATACTTAGATATAATTTCATATTGAGAGTTTGAATTAAGGAACTATCTAGGTGTCAATCTTGTTAACTGCGCAAGAGTTACGAGGAAGTATAGAAGACACAAGATGCTTCGGGTTTTTATCAAAACAAAAGATATATAGTTAGATTTAGGCTTTACTTTGATTATGAATATTTAATGTAAGACTGATTCGATATGAGTAATGAATGACAAATATGACACCATCACATTTCTTTTTGAATTGGTTTTAAATTTTTACTCATGCTTATGCTTCCAAGAAGGGGCCAAACAAGTGAACGTTCATTTTCTTTGATAGAAAATCAATATTTCTCGTAAATCCTCCATTTCTCTTACAATTAAACCCTTGTATCTACTACATATATTTTCCAAGTCCATGCTTCAAGCATTCCAATTGCTTCAGATTTTGTGCTTTCTCTGTATGTTTGATATGATGGTACACATGTATGGATGTCTAGATAATATCACGTAGCTGCTAAATTCCCTGCTTACAAAGAGTCCATTTAAATCTATTTATTTTTTTGTACTTTGTGCTGCACCTTTCATGTATCATCATTGTCTAATACATGCTTATTTCTCAGATAGAAGAGAGAGAAGAATCTGTCTGGGCTTCTGGCCTAAGTTGTTTACTCTATTTTGTTTGCGATAGAGGGAAAATTCGAAGAAGCAGATTACTAGGTCTTGATATTAAAGTGAGTATTTCTACGGCTTGTTTTGTTATTATCTGTGAGAAAATAAGCTTTTATATTCAATTCAATTTTCAAATTAATGTACTGACCAGGGTTCTAAAAGGCCTTTGGCTTGACAAGACAACAATGCCCAGCCTCAAGCCCTTATGAGTCTGGGCTTGCTTAGGCAAAGCATGGGTGTAATAAGGCGTTCTGTTATTTTTAGTATTATTTCTAATTATTCTAGGATTATTACTAATAGTTCTGTTTATTTAATTACTTTATTTAATAAAAAAATAAAAAAAAAAAATTGAAAAACCATTTTAAAAGAATTTAAAAAAAATAATAGCACGTGCCTTTTGGTGTCTGGGCTTGCATTAGTCGCCCCATTTGGCGCCTAGGCCTGCATTAGTCATGCCTTATGTCGCCTAGGCCCGCATTAAAGGAGGTCAAAATAGGGATGACTGCCTTTTTCATGCCATTTCCATATGCGGGGCCCCTTCTTCACGCCTCACGCCTAGTTCCTCTCTTTTAGAACCCTAGTACTGACATGATATTAAGAGAGTATTGTGCATAATCGGCTGTTTTGATATGAAAGGGAAGTGTTCGGAGAACAGAATGACTTGCAAAAGAGAATGGCATCCTCCCACCTTCAGAGATATTGACAAATTGGTGAATGCTGAAATTCCTGATGAGAAGCCAAAAAATGAATTGGGAACTTTTGGTTATTTGAAATCTTTACATTCTTTTAATAAATGAAATTATTACTAAACTAAAGATCCTTTAGTATTATCAAATTCTGAGTGGATCAATGGCTATATATATTGACTGAATGAAAGGGATTCATACAGTTAGTTGCACATGAATTGGCAAAAGCAAGCCTGAATGGATTTCCAGGTTTCTGGTTAGAGAACCTTAAATTTTCATGAGGTGCTGTTCTCTGATGATGAAATCTGCAAGATTATCCTTTTCAAAGTCTTCAAATTACCAAATGCAAAGAGGACGCATCGTTATTGTTCCTTTAAAGAGGCCATTTGTGTGTCATATTCTGCTTCTAGGTCTTCCTTAATTGAAATAAATGGATGGTTACTGGTAGTTCATTTTTTAATCTGGAAAAATGAGTTTCCAGATTGTTATGGACTTGCAGTCAATTGATCCTTTTTTGTTTTGACCCATGGAACTATAACCTGGAAGAATAATGATGGTTAAAGTGGTTTACCATTCATCTATAGTACTGGAAGTTTGGCACAAGTTGGCTTCATTGGTGGTTGAGTAGGCAGATTTTCAGCATTTAACCCTAACATGAAATCAGATTGAATTCCTCTTCATGTACCCAACCAAAGCATCTTTAATGAATGTTTATTCCTCCAATATTCAAGAAGTTTTGATGCGCATGGCCAATAAATTTTCGTTGTCTTTTCTACTACCTCTGTTCTGTTCCAATATTGACTGCATCTACTCGTACTTTGCTCACAGGTTATTAAGGTACTCGTACTGATTAGTAGAAGAAACTCTTGGGCAGAAATAGTTCAGTCCAAGCTTATTTGTATGATGACAAACATGTTTTATCAAGTGCCCCAAGGGCCTGATAAAGCTGTTTCAGCTACTCCATTCTTTCTTGTTCAGCAGTTGGATCTGATTGGAGGAAATGAGTTTATATTGGAAGAGGTAATATTCAATTAATTTCTTACAAGTTGGAGTGTCTTTTAGAAGAAAGTTCCTATGCTGCTTTATGAATAATCTGAAAAAAATTTGAAGGGGATTTTTGGGTATGCAAATATTTTCCTAGAAATTAATAGCTATAATTTTCTACTTTTGCTGTAAAGATCTTTTATCTACATATATTTGGCCCGCCTAGGGAGATTTAACTACTGGTGAATACTTTTTTTGCAAAATTCAAATTCTTATGTATGAAATTATAGACAATAAAGAATTGCTTGCTTGTGTATTCTAAAACCCACACCCCCTGCCCCACCACAAAAGGAAAAAAATTTAATTAAATAAATAAATAATGGTTCTTCTATGGTCTAGAAGAAAGTAGTTTTTGGAAATCTTTTAAAGAGCAGCTCAGATCCAGCAGAGTTATAACAGTTGCATGCAATTGCTATGTTTCAAATTGCACTGCCACCATGACTTGAAACTTCAAGATATTTTTCTAGCTACAAATTTTGAAAGACAGTTGAAGTAAATAAATTTGTTCCTTCTCAAACAACTTAATATTTTGTATGAGCTAACATTGAAAGGCATCCTTTTGAGGATGGCCCTTGCTGTGGATGGGACAACCTTTGATTGGTGGGTTCTGATTCCGAAGAAGACTGGCTTTCTAGGTATCGGCACCTCTTCTCGGCCTTAAAAAGCAGGGGCACCTTACATATCAAATCCTAAACAAATTACCCCCAGAACCCAATTATTTATTAGGGTCTATTCGTGAAGTCACCAGCTAGAAATGTCTCATGGACGTCAATTCCGAAAAAGAAAGGTGGATTGTCACAACTCTCTGTGTCGTCAATATTTAAACTTGGCTTGTGAGGTTACAAGTTAATCGAGCACTCTGGACAAGCCAGTTTTAAGGGTTAGTTCAACCAAATGTGCTTGTATCAATGGTAGGAAAGCACGACAACTTCTCTAGAAGCTAGTATGGGAGTTGGTTCTCTTCTTTAGAAATGACTCAGGCATCCGTTTAAGGGGACTGCACGTTTAAATCATGGAAAGGGAGGTGTTGAAGATAAAGCTTAGTTAAATAAATAATTTTGTCTCGTCTCTAAATGCTTAAACTTTTAGACGATGTGGTTGAATGACATAGGACTTAAGTAGAAGCAAGCATTACATGGACTAGAATGATCTTTTTCATCGTTTAATTGCGTCCTATTGTTCAGTTTTCGCTTCTGATTCTTTCCTTTTTTCCCCCATAATTTTAGACTGTATCAGTCCATTTATACCGATCATGTGGTAGGATGATAGGAGGAATATAATTTGTTCATTTCTCTTAATTCTTCTTTTTTCTTGTGTGTTTCTCTCTTGAGACATTCCTTCCTCTTTTTCATGTCTCTCTCTCTCTCTCTCTCTCTCTCTCTCTCTAAAAAGATATATGAAAACTGCTACAGTTTGATACGATGAAGAATTTGATAATAATAATGAGGGTGTTGAAGTTGATCAGTAGCTCTGAACTGAATCCAGTTAAGGTTTAGAATGTAGGTGGAGGCTATTGGATCTGTAGATGGAACGAAAAACTGAGGACGATACATTATAGTGAATTTCTTTTATCTAAATAGATCAGTTATGGAAAAAGAATATAAAAGTTAATGTTTAGAGTGGAGGCAATTCTTTTGCTTACAAACCAAAAATAATGCCCTGAATTAAACATCCCCAAACAATAAGCATTTAATAGATGACAAAGAATGGGAAGTTGGTTTCAGATGCCTGTATTCTTTTTATTTACACATCATAATATTTTAGTCTGAAAGCCTTTGCATCGCTGATGCAGTACAGTTGCACTTGATGCTATCAATATTTTTATAATTAAAATCTTATTATCAAACTCACTGCTTCTAAAGCATTGGGCCGAGTTGCTGTGGTGGTTCAGTTATTACTTTGTGTTTTTGCAGTTGGTGGGCTCCATTTATTTTTATCTTCAATGGAGTTTTTGTTGACGAAAATGTTAGTTTCTTGTGTATGAATTTTCTTTTCTGCACACTGGTTGTAGTGACCTCCAAAACATGAAAATGTTCTTTGGTGAATGATAACATTGTTTTGTTCCATCTAAATGATAACGAAGGAATATTTTTCGTTTTCAGACTCAATTTTGGTCCTAAATCAAAAGTCTGGTACTTTTCACAAGTTGCGATTGCTGATTTCCTTCCTCCATGTGTGTTTTATTTTTTTTTTTTTATCTTTTTGTTCCCTTTTCATCTATTCATTTCGATTTTTTCTTTGGGGAGGGGGATTGGTAATTTCTGCTCTCAATCATTTTGAGTTTTTCTAATGCAACAGAATTTCATTTTATAGCAATTTGATAACAGCACATTTGTATATATTTCTGAATTTACAAATATGATTTTATAAATGCAGTTGGTGCTTTCGAACTCAAGAGAAGAACGGAGAAATCTGTATCTGGTGCTTTTTGATTATGTATTGCACAAGATAAATGAGACATGTATAGCTTCTGGAGTGTCCGATTACAGTGATGATGAGGTTCATCCTATTGCTACCTTGCTCGTGCTTGCAGATGCACCTGAAGCTCTGAATATATCTGTCAAGTTAGGAGTTGAAGGCATTATGGAGCTATTGAGAAGATCAATTTCTACAGCATTGTCCAGATATCCTAATAATGATCGACTTATTACAGTAATGTTCCACGTTTTAATGTTTTCATCTGCATTAACAAGAGCTTAATATTTCTTTTTAGCTTGTGAGCAATGACTAGTGAAGATATCCAAATTCATCATTAATTACATATATTCATACCCTCAACAGTGGTTGTATGCATTTCTGTTCTAGTGTCAGTATCTTCATGATATTCTCTGTTTTTCAGAGAGGGACTCTAATGCTTGTGGTGTTCACTTTCAGGATTTCCATTATAATAGTATGCCTATGCATTTACTAACCTAGAATAGGTTGGTTTCATAACATAGGACTTGTATAAAAGTAATCTTGCACATACCCTACATATTTCGTTGCTTGTCTTCTACGTATTTAGGTTCTTGTTTCCACCGGAGGCCACGTATCGGCCTTATGTTTAACCATGTCATTGACCTTGATGTGTTCTTTATGTCTGAATATAGACCTTGTTCTGCATTTCATGTTGATTTATTCACCTCTTATGCTGTATCTATCTTTATTAGTGGAATGTAGGCAATTGCAAGTATATGCATCTAAATATGTGACATTTCAATTTCGTTTGCCAGCTGTCTGCTTTTGTTTCCTTGTTTTTCCACTTTTGCTGCTGTGTCTTTAAACCTAGGAATGACATTTATAGTTAAATTTCACATCTTTATTTTCTTTCTAGAACTATCTTTCAAATGTGGATTTCTTTGGTTTGAGTTTTTCTAGCTCTCTTTCTTGCGTGCAAACAGATATTCATGTTTGTAGACGTGTATTCTTACAAAAGAGAAATTATACGACCTTTAATTGTATTCGATTTGTGTTTTCTCTTGCAGCTCTTGGAGAGTGTAGTATTGAAGTTTGATATGCTCATGAGATCGTTTACTCATCTAGACAGAGAATTTACCCAAAAGGTTCAAATAACCAAATCATACAAGTCTTTAGAAAGCATTGATGAAGTTCTCAGAAACAGTGTTGGCATTAAAGCAAAGCTCTCTTGGGCAACTTTACATTCTCTTCTTCATTCTGAACGATCTGCTTATCGTCACAATGGGTATCTGTGGTTAGGAGATTTACTCATTGCAGAAATAAGTGATGAAGGGGACGAGAGTCTTTTATCGAGCATAAAAACCTTGGAGCGAAAAATCAACCTTGCTGGTGTTAATGATTATTCAGCTTCTTTAGGTGTTCCTTTACCCATTTGGCTTATGTGTGGGCTTCTGAAGTCAAGAAACAATCTTAGCAGATGGGGCTTTCTATTTGTTCTAGAGAGACTGCTCATGCGATGCAAATTTCTGTTAGATGAGAGTGAAGTTCAACATATAATCAGAAGTGAAGCTGCAGGCCACATGCATGCCAAGAATCGTCTTGAAAAAGCGAATGCTGTGATAGACATCATGAGCAGCGCCTTATCCTTGATGGCCCAAATAAACGAGACTGATTGTATGAATATTTTGAAGGTAATATTGTTAACCCGATTCATCTTGATACTGTTGTAACAGTCTGGAACAGTTTCAGAGTTACCGTTCTTTTCACAGCTAGAGCTGCCATTTGAATGCTGTCTATTTTGGCCTAATGATGCATTAGCATTATTGGGACTGGCATAACACAGAAGAAGATAATGTTAAAATTTATCAGTGTCAGGTTCATGATCTCTGCATTGACTGTTTGGACGTTCAAAATATACCTTTTAGCAGTATATTGATGATTGCCCAAATACTTTTGGGTGGGTGGATGGCTGATGTCCATTGATAACTTGAACTGCTATTTTGTGAATCAGTTGTTGAAGTCTCAATTTTTCATGGTCTCATCAAAACTTCGGGAAGGAAAATCACAACCTGTAAAAACTCGTGGTGCTCTCAGCTCTTAAGAGAGGGGGGGAGAGAGAGAGGAAAAAAAAAAAAAAAAAAAAAAAAAAAAAAAAAGAGCAGTTGCAAGCCGTTATATATTTTTCATTGATTTGCTTGATTCTCTTATATGCTAACATTTAAATTTATATTTTTGTACGGCGTGCATATCTGAATCATATTTTTATCTCTTTTATATTCTTACATAATTATCTTTCTTGATGTATTTGAGCAGATGTGTGATATTCTTTTTTCACAATTGTGCTTGAGAGTAGTCCCTACAACCGCGATGCTGTTTGGAGTTAAAGATTCTAGTAGTTCAGAATGGAGTAAAGCAGATGAAGCAGAATCTGTCTCTCAAAAAGATAACCTTGGCCGGGAAGTACCCATCGGGAATTGTGACAGCAAACTTGGCATAAATGTAAATCCTCAACTCTGTGGTACTGCATCCATGGCAGCATTGCTGCTTCATGGACAAGCATTTGTACCGATGCAGTTGGTTGCACGCATTCCTGCTGCTTTATTTTATTGGCCTCTGATCCAACTCGAGGGAGCTGCAGCAGACAATATTGCATTGGGTGTCTCGGTTGGTAGCAAAGGAAGGGGGAATATACCAGGTGCCACGTCAGACATACGGGCTACCCTTCTCTTACTTTTAATTGGTAAATGTACAGCAGACCCCTCTACTTTTACAGAGGTTGGTGGAGAAGAGTTCTTCAGGTAACTTCGTAGTATAAACCCTTTTATGTGAAGGTCGTGTTCCTCTTTATATATGATTATGAGGGAAATTTACATCAATGGATATTTGACAGGAAGTTGTTGGATGATACAGACGCAAGAGTGGCGTATTACTCTTCTACCTTTCTTTTGAAGGCAAGTGTTTGATCTCTTTTGCTTACCTTGAGGTGTGAAATGTTCAATCTATTGTATACAATATTGAATTGATTTGAGGTTTAAATTTGTCAGAGAATGATAACAGAGGAACCAGAAAATTACCAACGGATGCTTCATAGTCTTGTTTCAAGAGCTCAGCAGGTGGGTTCTTATTGATATTTCATTTTTTTGAAGAAATACATGGAAATTTTGGAAAAACATTGTTACTTAGGAAGCACCGACACATGCCGACACGCAATTTTTTTAAAAAAAAGTACCGAAAACATTTAACTGAAATAATTTTATTTTTTATTTTTTTTTTTCATTTTTTATTTTACATTGTAAAGTAGATTTGTTTTTATTAATTTCGGCTTGTTGATAATGTATCTCTCAGCGTATTGGCAACATGTCAACTGTCCAAAACCAAATAAATAATTTGAACAAACCACATGGCGACTTGTTGGTGTCCGACACAATGTATCTCCCATTGTATTGACAATTTGTCAATAATGTGTCCAACTTTACAAAAAAAATAAAAAAAATAAATAATAATAATAATAATAAATTTGGAAACATCATTTATCTTTTCTGACACATGTCGACTATGCATAGGTGTTTGACATGATGTATCTCCAATGTGTCATTGTGTCGGCAATTGTCCTACTGTACAAACCTAAAAATAATTTGGATAAGCCACCTGGCATATCTAACATGTCGTTGAACGATATGATTTATCTCCTAGTGTGTCGGCAATGTATAGGCAGCGTGTCCAACTGCACAAAACCAAATTTGATTTGACATGCCACCTGGTGTTTCAGACACGTGTCAGTGTCGTGGCACGTATTTTTTAGCGCTGGGAGGGGTATTCGGTGCATCCTAGATTGTTACTTTATTGAGTATAGAAACAACATTTGTGATGGCTGGTACTAGACAGTTTTATTCTGTAAATCCAACGGCAATACAGATTAAACAAAATGAAAAGTAGAAAATCCTGAGTGGGAAATTCAAAGTTTATACTGCATATTTGTCCTCTGACTTGGTGAGTTAGCTGTCTTAAAATGGAGTTGATTATATTGATCACATGAGGGATTCTGCATTTGCTGTTGCCATTGTCATCGGGTGCTACCATTTTTGCAACTTGACTCTGCTAAGTTGACACAGATTATCTAATTTCTATTGACCTGATATAGAACTCGTCCAGCTCTTAGTGGTGGCATTAGCTCGCCAAAGTCTGAGTTTTCTGAGACAGTCAGCTATGCCAGGTTGCTTGAAGATGTGAACCTGATTTCTTAAACAGCAATCATAATGGTCTCCTTTCTTGCTTCATTTTCTTCACTTCCTTGAATGCACAAGCAATGTTGTCTACAGTTGGTAGAGCATAATCTTTATCTCTCAGCTTCGTATATTTTGGTAATAATGTTCAAGCAAAAACAAAATAACATATATGAATTAAGAAATTTTAGGGGTTATTCTCTTCGTGTTTCAGTTTTTAGTTTTGAGTTTTGAATTCATTTTGGATTTTGTGTTTTGAGTGTCTATTTTGAGATTACTCAAAACAAGTTCTTTTTGTCATTTTGAAAAATTGTTTTCAAAAATAAAAAAATGAAAAACGCATTTACTTTCTAATTTTGAAAAATTGATTATTCAATATATATATATATATATATATATATATATAGTTCTTTTACTTATATAACAAAGCAAAAGCAACTGCCATTGTGGTTAAGGCATTGCAATTCCGTGTTGGTGACCTGGGTTCAAATCTCAGCCACTTGCCAATTTATTTGCAAATTTTTGCAAATTCCTTTGTATTGAATAAAAAGAAAATTCTTTTGTATTGAATTGCGTTGAATCAGAATCGAACTCATGACCTTCCTCTAATCCGTGACTCTCCCAACTAAACTATCCCACTATTTGAAAACAAAAGCCGTTTTCCATGTTTTAGAAGTTTTGGCTTGGTTTCTACTGAAAACTGCCAAAACGACTTTTTGGCGTTTTCCGTTATCTTTGTAAATATTAAACTCATTTTTTAAAATTCGTTTCTGAAAATAGGTAAGTAAACGCGTTTTTCAGTGTTTTTGAAAATTAAAAACTGAAAATGGCCTGAAAACAGTAAAGAGAACATGCCCTTATTGTTTTTACTAACCTGTACAAAAGTTGGCAGCAGCACAGACTGGAAAGGCAGACAAGATGCTGGTTTTTTTTTTATCATTGTTTGAAAATTTCATCAGTTTCTTGAAAGTGAATGGAACCAACTGTAATATCACCTTTAAGTCTCGTCAATGGCAAATACAAGAATCCTTACGCAAGAAGAGCAATGAACAAGATAATTTTTTTGTTTTATTGTTTACGAAACTATTCAATTACTTGTTTGATCTATCAGCATCCCTTATTTGTTTATGGCAAGGAGACCATCTTGGTGGATCCTTTCTAAAGCATGTGTAGTATCATGAAACCCTTTCTTTTTACGATCATCAAGATTTCAAACAAGTGCTTAAGGTTGTTTATGCATGTCTTTACAGAATAACAACGAAAAGCTATTGGAGAATCCCTACCTTCAGATTCGTGGCTTGCTTCAGCTGTCAAATGAATAATTTGGAAGCTCCATGTTGTGCTTGATTTGTTTTGTTCATTTGGAGAAATTTATTGCTTCGTGCTCCTGATGATCAATGTATTCTGGTACAAGATGCTTAACGAGGCTTCAACGAACAGCTGTATCTCCATGCAGTCAATTGAAATCAAGAAGGTGCTTGTACATTAAACTTGGCCACATACTTTGTCTGCCGTTGTATATTCCTTAAGAGCCTCTGTTATGCCACAGTTGTGAATACATGAAGAGAGTTTTATCTATTGGTAGAGATGATGACAAATCCCTTGTACAGATGAGAAAATAAAGCTTTGCATTCATTTGAAGATTATGAATTGGCAATTTTGTGTAGACGATTGCCAAACCACAAACAATCACTGAGCTTCTATATGCTGAAATGGCTATCGAGCCTTCTTCAGGTACTGGCATGCTGCGTTAAAATCTACTCTTTCTATAAATTACCATATTATCAAAATGTTGGCCTTGAGCCTTTGAGGAAAAGCCTTTCCAATTGGAAATTATGTTGTCCATTATCATTTAACAACACATCTTGGTAAATAGCCATTTGCGATGTGCTATGTTTTTTCATCTGTACTTTTAAGCATTCTTTCAAGAGCATTCCTCTTCCCTCGGGTAGCTTTTGGACCAAAATTGCTTGATTTATTTCTGTGTAATTTTCTTACAGCATGAAAAGATTTATACATACCTATTGGTCTCAGTGCAAGTTTACACAAATCTTACATTTCTTGACGATTCTTTTTGATCTTTTTCCTAGAGGAAGGCAGTATATTGGCTGTCGCGCTTGAGGAATGTTAATGGAGTCTTTGATGAAGAGAAGATTTTCATTTTGTCGTTTCTGAGGTCAGAATTCTTCAGTTGAAGCTCAAAATTGTCAGGTTGCTTCTAGAGTGCAAGCTCAGCTGAAGGATTTTGAAATTCAAGACCGTAGATTAAAAAGCTGATAAATGGACATTTCATTGCGGATGAAGTTTCTCGATAGGGGCACCCTGGTACATAATGTTTTCTTAAATATTTTGCTATTGTGTTTTCTGGTTTTTGTAGTTTTTCTTCAGTTTTGTTTAGGCATTTTGCATTCTATTTTCTTTTAGCCTACAAAATTATTACCCCAGATACAGGATCAGAAAATATCCTAATGTCACTGTTGTATAATTGCTGTAGAGAAACTCTCCTTTGTAACATGTAAAATATTTATATATTTGCCCCTGGGGATTAAAATTAGATTTTTAATAGATTTTAATAGAAGTTTTTGAAAAGTGTGGTTAAAAAGTTGTGGGACCCATGAAAGATGTGGTTAATATTGATTGTTTGACTTTGACTCAGATTAAAATCAATACCAAACAGTCGCTTGCTTTTTGTGCCTGAAATTTCAAATTTATGCGATGTGTTTTTTTGGGTTCGACTCCCTTTTATTGTGGTTATTTTTCAACTGCCATAATATTTTCATTCACTAAACTTTTAGTTCCAATTGAGTAAACTGCATCACATTCTAAGAATGAGACTTACCTGATCAGTGATTTGCATCAACTGCACGTTACAGAAATGAGGACATTTTTCATTCTACGCAAGCATGCAGGACTTTCTATAAGTTTTGATATTGTTATACTCGGTTGAATTTGTTAGTTTATTCATCTCGTTGAATTCTTATTTTTTACCTTTAAGTAATTACCAGTCATGAAGAGGGTTTCTATCAAAATATTCTGCTGTTGTGTGCTTTGACATGACAATTAATATTTTGTTGCATTTTTATAAAAATATGATTGAAATATAATTACTTTTACGTCATTTCAATGGACTTTCAAGTAGAAACTGTTATTAAAGACAATATATACTAATTAATAGAAGGTTGATAAAAATGCACAAGAAAAAAAAAACAGCTAAGGACTGAAGGGTTGTAATGAGCAAATGTTAAAATATTAATTACAATTACAATATGGTGTGACCATTAGAAAATATAAAAACAAGTGATAATTGTAGCTGTTTTTTCAAACCTTGTAAACTTTATCCAAACCTTTTAGTTTTACCATTCACAGTAAACTTTCATTTAGTTGTAGCAGGAGACAAACATTAGTTGACCAAAAAAATTGATTTTGAAGAAATATAAAAAGGGCAAAATGATAATCTTACAATTTTAACTTAAAATAATTAAATAAAAAAAGAGAGAAGAAAAAAGAAATTGTTGGAGTTCTCATTTCTATCTAATCTCAACACGTTTGAATCCATTTTCTTTCTATAACGACTAAAATCACTTATTTTTACGAAATGTTCATCTCCCTTTCCCTAAATCAAACAAAGTGAACCCATCCTCGTGGCCCCGTCACCATTACCTGCAGTGTAGAATTTTTATGGGATCGTCGAAGTTGCGTGCAGTGATGAATTTTTTACCTAGATTGATGCTTTAGTATCATTGTTGATAAATATTATTATTCTATTCAATGTAGGGATTTTATTCAAGAAGAAATATAGTGAATAAAATTGTCCACAAAATTATAGTCAACTCATGCAACATTTAATACATCAATAGCTAATTATATTGTTTTTAGGAAAAATTGTAGTAGCGGTCCCTAACTTTTTAAATTTTTGCAGATTTTATCCTAACCTACAATTTGTGCCAGTGAAGGTCCTTAACCTTTCATAAATATGCGTCTGGAGTTCAATTGGATGAAAAAATTCATTTGACCGTTAGCTGACCAAAAAAAGTAGATTTTAACCAATTTTGATCGAACTGAAGGGGATAAAAGGGTAAGTTTGCATATTTTCAAATATTGACAATTAAAATAAAATAATAAAATTAAAACTTAAAAATAAAATAAATTTGCCCCCACCCATCCTACCTTTATCTTCTTCATTTCTACATCACCGCCTCTGTCAATCAGCTTATCCTCTACTTGCACTTCATCCCTCAACCATATTCAAAATTACCTGTTAAATCTTTAAAACCCATCCCCAAACTAATCACTATAATGGCATTTTCACCCTCCTGTAAAATGAAAGAAACAACCAAAAAAATAAAAAAATCCCGAAAGCACTTGAAGGTATTTCCAAATTAATTGCTATTAAAATGTTAAATCTGAACTCGACTTAAGTTGACACAAAGAATTCAGAGTTTGAGCATCAATTTTTTTCGATTTTTATCAATTTTGATTTTCAACTTTCGATCTCCTCTTGCTGCCACAACTTCATTTTTTTAGGATTTTATTCATAAATTTATTTTTCTGAGAAGTGGAAATTGCTACAACTGTTTCAAGAAAATCTTAGAACTCTGGCAACATGGGGGTACCTTTTGGGCTTTAAGTAGAGCCTACGTGTTGTAGAAGTGAGAAAATTACCTTGTTAGGTTCTGTTGTTGGTGTTCTTATGATGTAGATAATACAGATTCAGCAACTAAGTCAGCTACCACATCTTCAGCCAAGTCACATGCTCCCGTAACAACCATATCTATTAAATAGTTAGATATAGTTAGTCAATTAGAATAAATACAGCTACAATGTTGTTGCTCTACCTCTGCCTATGAATGTATCACATTACATACAAATCAAATATAGAACGAGAGAATTTATCTTCTTCCCATTTTTCCTCTCAAGTTACAGTTTTTAATTCAGAACTTTTACATGATATCAAAGCTTTCCCCTTTTTTTTTACTTCCAACTGAGGGTCTGATATTTCATTTTCTCCCTGAAAAGAATCATGGCAAACTTTCTTTTTAATCCAGCTGATGATCCTTCTAGTCACTATTTTCTGTATCCAAGTGATAACCCTGGTGCTTTGATTGTCTCTGAGGTCTTCAATGAAGACAATTACACTTCTTGGAGCCGCTCAATTTCTATAGCACTAAGTGTAAAGAATAAGTCAGCTTTCATTGATGATTCTTTATCAGCTCCAAGTCCACTGAGTGGTGTTGTGTATAATTGTTGGGTGCGTGCTAACAATTTGGTGCTGTCCTGGTTGTTAAATTCCATCAACAAAGAAATTCGTCAAAGTTTGTTATATATTTCGTCTGCTTGTGAAGTATGGAATGAACTCAAAACTAGATACATTCGCAGTGACGGTCCTAGGGTGTATCACTTGGAGAAATCTCTCAGCTCCATTTCTCAAGGCTCACAGACATTAACCACATACTACAATTCATTCAAGGCAACCTGGGATGAGTACATCAGCCGCAGACCACTCCCAAAATGTAGTTGTGGAATGCTTTTCAGCTGCACTTGTGATATACTACGCATCATATCCAATACACAACAATAAGATGCTGTTATGAAATTTCTCATTGGCTTAAATGAATCATATTCTGCATTGAGAAGCCAATTGCTGCTAACTTCTCCACTTCCAGCATTAGCTCGAGTATATGCTCTTCTTCTTCAAGAAGAAAGCCAGCGGGATCTGCATACTCACTCACTCCCAGATTCAGTTGCAATGGCAGCCAGACAATCTCCCAGAGCATTTAACAAACCTCCACCTTGGAAGGATAAGAAGAAGCCTAAGTGTACTCACTGTGGTTATCCAAATCATACTGCAGATAAGTGTTTTCAGCTCATAGGCTATCCCCCGAGTTGGAAGGGCCCTAGAGGAATGCTAACTGATACTCCTTCTGCTTATGCTGTAACAACATGCCAACCTGCAGATGAAATGGAACCAAGTAATCCATTTAATTAAGAACTTTATAAGCAATTCCTAGCTTTTACCAAAACTCAACAAACATCATTCCCAATAACACAAAATCTCACAGCAACCACCAACACAACAGGTATTTCCTTCTGCAATAATTCTTTCAAAACAAGGACCACTTCCTGGATAATTGATACAGGTGAAACAGATCACATGATCTATTCACCAAACCTCTATACTTCCATTGATTCAACCAAAGTTAGTAATGTTCACTTACCAAATGGCTCCTCTGTACAAGTCAGTCACATTGGCAAAGTCCAAATTTCTAACAGCCTAACTCTTGACAATGTCCTTTGTGTACCTTCTTTTTCATTCAATCTGATCTCAGTTTCCAAATTAACAAAATCTTCTAACCTTTGTGTATTATTTTCTGCCTCTCATTGTTTTGTACAAGATCTATCCAGCTTGAAGATGACTAGTTTTGCTAAGGAAGAAGGAGGCTTATATCACTTACTGATTAGTCGTGATCAACCTATATCTCAATCTATCACCAGTCCAGCAACATATGCTTCTCAACATTCCAACTATGACCTATGGCATCACAGGCTTGGGCATATATCCAATGCGAGAATGTCCAAAATCCCACAGATTACTTCTCAAATACCTTGTAACAATTTACATATATGTGAAGTTTGTCCTCTAGCAAAACAAAAGAAATTGCCCTTTCCCATCAGTGATTCAATATCAAATAAAATTTTTGATTTAGTCCATTGTGATATTGGGGTCCATTTAGTGTGCATTCTTTCAATGGTTACATATTTTTCCTTACTATAGTTGATGATTATTCTAGATGCACATGAGTTTTCATGATGCAATCCAAATCTGAGACTCGTGGCCATATCAAAAATTTCTATCAAATGGTCATTACTCACTTCAATACCAAAAATAAAAATCTATAAGAATAGACAATGGTGCTGAATTCCTCATGACAGATTTTTATCACTCTCATGGGATCCTCCATCAGAAAATTTGTGTGGAGTCACTCCAACAAAATGGAATAGTGGAAAGAAAACACCAATATATCCTACAAGTAGCTAGAGCACTCCTTTTTCAATCAAATGTTCCTCTCATTTTTTGGAGTGATTGCATACTTACAGCAGTCCATATCATAAACCGCATACCGTCACCAATTCTTCGCAACAAGACACCTTATGAAGTACTTTTCCAAAAACCACCTAACTACCACCTCTTCAAAACCTTTGGGTGTTTTTGCTTTGCATCTACAATTAGCGCTCATAGAACAAAGTTTTCTCCTGGAGCATCTAAGTGCATCTTCCTTGGATATCCTCTTGGGTACAAAGGCTACAAGGTGTATGACTTACTAACCCACAAAGTCTTTATCAGTAGGGATGTAATCTTCCATGAAAATATATTTCCATACAAACAGCGCTCCTCACCTTACTCACCTTCAAATCCACATATATTTCCTATTCCTGAGCCCACTTTTGACCCTACAACAACTACCCAGTCATTTCCTCCACTTAGTCCAGAAACAGATAAGCCAATTAGCTTAGAAATAGCTCCTGTAGATCCAAATTCTGATGTTGTTCTTTCATCTTCACAGCCAGATGATACCGGATCCAGCAATCCTTCAAACTCCCTCGAGTCTTCAGAAACTGATTTATACATTTCTCCTTCCTCTAACACTCCTTCTAACTCTCCTGAGTTATCAAACAGTCTACCCATCTCTCCTTTCCAACCTCCTTCCAGAAGATCTAACAGAATCAGACATTTGCCTCCTTCCTTGAATGACTATCAGTGTGATCTGCCTTTCTCTTCTACAGCAGTCCAGTCTTCTGCAATGCTGGCCAAACCATGTATATCAGGTAAACCATATCCCTTATCTCACTATATTTCCACTAATCGTTTAGCTCCTAAACACAAAGCCTTTACTACAACACTCTCCAATACTTTTGAACTAAAATTCTATAGCCAAGCTGTTAAATATCCCCATTGGCAAGAAGCTATGAAAAGTGAAATTAAAGCTCTTGAAAAGAATAATACTTGGACCCTTATGCATCTGCCCCATGACAAACATACCATTGGATGCAAGTGGGTTTATAAGGTTAAGTATAAAGCAGATGGCATTGTGGAAAGATATGAATCACGACTAGTAGCTAAGGGATATACCCAACAGGAAGGCCTTAATTTGTTTGATACTTTTTCCACTGTTGCAAAATTGACTTCCATTAGTGTGCTTCTAGCTATTGTTGCAGTAAACAATTTGTTTTTACACCAATTAGATGTCAACAATGCTTTTTTGCATGGTGACTTATATGAGGAAGTCTATATGGAGTTACCACATGGATATCCTGTTCATGACTCCTTGGTTTGTAAACTACATAAAAGCTTGTATGGACTCAAACAAACATCTAGACAATGGTTTGCAAAGCTCACTACCAGCCTCATTTCATATGGATTTCAACAAGCCAAGTTTGATTCCTCGTTATTTCTTCGAACTACTACTAATTTTGATGGTGCTCTTGGTTTATTGATGATGTCTTACTTATAAGTAACAATCTCAATGAAATTCAAGCTCTCAAGACATTTTTGGATAATGAGTTCACAATCAAGGACTTAGGTGAGTTAAGGTACATTCTTGGATTGGAAATTGCTCGATCATAGTGAAGAATTAGCCTTTGTTAAAGAAAATATGCTCTAGACATATTAGAAGACTCTGGTTTCTCTGGTTGCAAACCTGTAGCTTTCCCAATGGATTCTACCATCAAGCTAAAATCTGAAGACTGCAACTTCCTATTTGATCCATCAGTCTACCGAAGACTCATTGGCAGATTGATCTACATTACCATCACTAGGCCTGACTTGTCTTATTCAATCCAAGTCCTTAGTCAATTTATGTCTAAACCTGCCCAGTCACATTTGGATGCAGCTTACAGGGTTCTCAGATGCATTGAGGCTACACCTGGCCAAGGGTTATTCTTTCCCAGCAACTAAGACTTGCAACTCCAAGCTTACAGTGTCAGTGATTGGGCGGGTTGCCTTGACACTAGGTGTAGTATCACTAGCTTTGCCATTTTCCTTGGTGAGTCTTTAAGTTCATGGAAATCCAAGAAACAAGCTACAGTCAACAGGTCTTCTGCTGAAGCTGAGTACAGGGCCCTGGCTTCCACAACCTGTGAGGTCCAATGGCTGATCTACCTTCTACATGACTTGGGTGTCCATCATGCTCGACCTGCACTATTATATACTGACAGCAAATTGGCACTTTCCATTGCTACAAACCCAGTTCAACACGAGATAACCAAGCATATTCAGATTGATTGTCATCTTGTTCGAGAGAAATTACAAGCTAGCTTAGTTAAAATCATCCATGTTCTTTCCCAACATCAACTGGCAGATATCTTAACAAAACCCCTTGGTTCTGCTTTGTTCCACAAGAATATCTCCATGATGGGCATCCTCAATATACATGCCCCTCTTGAGAGGGGATCTTATGATGTAGATAATACAGATTCAACAACTAAGTCAGCTACCACATCTTCAGTGAAGTCACCTGCTCCCGTAATAGCCATATCTATTAAATAGTTAGATATAGTCATTCCAGTTAGAATAAATGCAGTTAGAATAAATACAGTTGTAAAATACAGCTACAATGTTGTCGCTCTACCTCTGCCTATAAATGTATCACATTACATACAAATCAAATATAGAACGAGAGAATTTATCTTCTTCCCATTTTTCCTGTCAAGCTACAGTTCTTAATTCAGAACTTTTACAGGTGTGGTGAAAGGTGTGACGGTCCCAAAAATGGATAATTGCAATGGGGAAAGGTGTGGTGACGATCCCATCAGTCACCACTGCCAACCAAAATCAACACAACCATTCTAGTCATCGCTACCACCAGTCACCACTGCCTTCCAAATTCAAAACAACCAGTCCAGTCATCAACACAACCAGTCACCACCACCAACCAAAATCAACACAACCAGTTACCAACACCATGTTTGCAACACCACTATCACAACACCGCACCAGCAACACCACCACAAAAAGATCACCCCCATCGCCGCCAGATTAAAAAAACCAAAAAACCGCCCAAAAGTGCAGATCGAAAAGAGAGAGAACTGCAACTTCACTCTGTTGCGAACGTCGCCTCCCCCACGCTGGTTGCAGTGTTCGCTGAGAGAGAAGGTAGAGATGGGCTCAAACCATAGCAGCGTCGTGATGAATGGGTCGTGACACTTCTTTCTCAGCAGCGTCGCCTCCCCATACGGACGTTGGCGCCAGTGCATCTCCTTCGTTGTTGGTTGCAATGTTTGAATGGGTCGCCGACGTCGAGAAGAGAGAAGTCGACGTCGAGTTTTGGATAAAGGAAGAGACGGATTGAAAGAAAAGAGAAGGCATGGTTTTTCGCGTTTCCCGTGTTTTCAATTTTTTAATATGTTTAGCTTGAAAACGCTCAAAACGTCTTTTTGACGTTTTGAGTTTTCCGTTTTTGAAAATGGGAAAGAGAATGCGTTTTCACAGTTCAAGCCATTTTTTTTTTGTTTTCAAAAATTTGTTTTCGAAAATGGGAAAGAGAACACGTTTTCACAGTTTTGAAAAATCGATAACAGAAAACGATTTGAAAATAGCAAAAGAGAACAACCCCTTAACTTTTTGAGATCGCAAATTTAAGCATTTTTGTTTGATGTTGAACATATTTCATATGTTGCGATCAGAGATGGGTGGGCTTGCATTGATGACCCATAACTCTTCACCTTCCAACAATTTGGTCCATGAATTTCTCTTTTGGTTCAGCTCGAGCCCTTTTCTTGTTTGCACACTAAGTCCTTCTTCTTTAAATCTTTATAATTCAATCATCATCATCATCATTCACAATCATCTATAACGATTGTACTATACGTACATCACAACTTACACATTTATTTACCAACCAATCATGTGGCGAAATTTGATTGGTTTAAAATTTCATCAACGAAATAAAAAAATAAAAAAATTTCTATTTTCTTTTTGACACCTCATCAACATGTAAAAGATTGTGTAAATGATGATGTATAATAAACATGTTTCATCTGTAATTGATCTGATGCAAGTTTTGAAAGTTTACAATTTAGTCCTTAAAAATTTTAAATGTTGAATTAACTCCCGAAGCTTATGAATTTCTTGAGAATGCTCTATTAATTCTTTTAATTGATCATGTAAACTATAATTTATCTTTAATTTGCTTCTAATCAACCAATTAAACTCCAAAAATGCCATTTTCACGTTGATTGTATTCAAATTTGGGGTTTTACCTACAATTAACTTCTTCAAATTAGGTAAATATTCGCTCAATTTAGTAGTAAATAAAAAAGTTTAGAAGCTCAAATAAGTGTATAAAATATACTTATCATATATCCAAACTTACAACATGTCAAGCAATGCTATTGACTAAATATACAAACAAACAAATATAACAATCAAAACTTAGCTAGTTTTACTAAACTATCGTCGGGTATTAAAATTGCTTGACAATTCATAAAAAGTTAAATAAGTAATGCTACCAAAAGCAAACTTTCACTTATCCCATACAGGATAGACGTGTGGGTATAGTCAATCTAATCATTATGAACTTCTAGGTGGGTTATTTCTCGATCCTCAATCATCATATATTTCATTTGTCTCTCATTGGATACATACTCTCAAACTTGTTTTTAAGTCTGACACCTGGGATGTTTAATCTAAAGTTGATTCCACGACATCTTTTCTTTTTCGCTCAAAATGTGATGATTATGCCTAGATTTAAGTGGCTCAACTCCCAAGTTTAAACTGGCTAATAATCTTGATAGAAACTTTAAATTCTAAATTAAGTGTTTAAAGTTTAGCAGGACAGTAAATCCCCAAGTTTAAACTGGCTAATAATCTCTCTAGAAATTTAAATTCTAAATTAAGTGTCTAAAGTTTAGCCAGACAGAAATAATCCTTATAGTTGTTTTGTCACAATCTCAACATATTTTGATATATTTTTCTTTATTTTATTTTATTCAGTACGTACTTTCTTCATCTTTAGAGATATATATATATATATATATATATTTTTTTTTTTTTAAGTTTTCGAATCTAGTTTTCACGCTACACTACAGACAACATTATTTTTCAATAGATCATTTTGTAAATATTAATGCTGATTATGATCTGATTACTCAAGACTCGCATCACGTAATGATGTAGGTAACTTTTTCCTACGTACCATGATTAGTACAATGTCTTTTAGGTTTTAAATATGTATATGTTGACTCTTAAATCACATCACTTGCATATATATTAGTTGAATGGCCATTGACCTGAAAAACCTCTCCCTTAATAACTAATTGTGTTCTATCGACTACTCAATAAGACCCTTATGTATAGTCTTAAACTATTCGAATATATACCATAGATAAAAACATATTATCATGAAGTATTTAATGGGAAGCGATGTTGAAGATGAAAACACATTATCATGAAGTATTCGACTAGGCAAGTCTTGCAAGTTGACGAGAAATCTATACTTGTTAAATAATTTTTCTTTTCACTTTTTTATATTTTCTTATAGCTAGTTGGGTAAGACTTTTTAAAAGTATTGCAAATATATTTTTGAATTTGTTTAATGTCGTAACTGGTAAGTTTGTTAATAAATATGATAATTGTACACTGGCAGCTTTAGAAATTATTAATATTATATCACTAATCTTTCCCTATAAATACGGGGCTTTGGTTTTCATGATAATGAATAATGCTCCTTGTACATTTTATGGATTACATGAAATTTGACATCCTTTGCAATCATTTGCAAATTAAAAATGTTGTGTGGTGGAAAAGTGTGTTGAATTTAAAAATTGACCAATCATGTGTCGACACTATACAATGTCAAATTTGATGTCAAATACGATGTAAAAGTAGCATGATTGTCATTATAATACACACAAGTTAATTGACTTTTTTTTCTCGCTTTTCACAACACGTTATTAGCACGAAAGCTTAATTCTTCAAAATCTAGTAAATGCAGTAATTTTTTATAAATACAATCATCTATGACATGTATTAAAATTAATTTGGTAGCATGTGAATTCTGTTTATACATATGCATTAATTCATGCTTCGTCCAGTTCAAATCCAATATTTTTCATGGTACGAATCAAAAACTAGAGGCTGCTTCGTCTACTAAAATTGCATTAATTTCTACCTCTTGATTTTGCATCTTGATTATGTGGCAGTTAATTGCATGAATTTATGTGAATCCATTAATTTAAATCATATACAGAAGCAATCATTAGATGCATATGAATTTGTCTATGTTTTCATGAACGGCACAACTGCATGTTTTCAATTTCCGAATTTGAGTTTGAGTCAATTTAGGTCATTTTGCGGCATAAACAATTTGTACACTATGTTTTAATTCATGTATATGAATTATTATATATTCTTTGCTTTATACCACGTGTATCATTAGTTGTAGTAATTCATGTATTCCTTGCTTTAATTTTTTTTATGGTTGTAAAATATGTCTATGATGATTATTCAATATTTTTGTCTTAATCTAATTAAATATTTTTGATGTTCTTTTATAAAATTTAAATTGATAATTTATCATTGTTGTTGCTACTGAAGTAGCACATCATTATAATTAATATTCTAAAAAATATTAATCGTAGATCTACCTATTACAAATAGTTTATTATTGCTTCTAAAATAACATAACATTATAATTAATATTTAAAAAAAATATTACTTCCTCCTGAAGAGTATGAATTATAATTTTCAATATTTCAAAAGAATATTGACATATTACTCTTGAAGAAATAATAATAAAATACAACGTGCTTTCAAATGAACACATGTTTCGAAAAACATATTATTTTAAATTGATGTTTATCTCTGGAGGAAAATTTGTAGCTTATGAACCGATGAAGATTGCGAATTACAACCCTATAATATTGAACCAGTTCAATATTATTAACACACCAAAAGCAATACATTCACAGACCAGAAGCAGTACATTGGCACACCAAATATTACTGGTCGATAATAACAAGTGTTCACATTATCGAAGAACACACCACCAGTGTATATAGCCATTGCGAAGTAGTTTTTGTATCCGGTTGGATGATAATGTCAACAAGGATTGGTACATGAATCAGTTTAAGACCCACATCAAACAACATGTACACACTTTTTTCAACAAAACACGTAAAAATCTGAACCAAAATACTTTTTACTTAAACTGCAAAAATGAAACAACTTACCATACACAATAGCTTCTTCAAACTCTTTGAGTCTTGGAGCCTCCACTCTCGATAATCACAATCAAACTGTAAACATACAAAAAAATAAAAATATTTCAATACCCCATTCCATAATTTCACATATTTTGCGAACACATATTTTTAAAAAATAAAAATATGTTTCTACAACTTACTGTCGTACCTTCGTCTTGCACAAAATCCCCTACTAGTGTTAGTTGGGTTTTATTCAAGGTGAAAATATGAATTAACGCATTTACCCTTTCTTATTTATTCATTGCCCCCCTATTTTTGGGATTTAATGGCAAACTAGATGGATATTGACTGTAGGGATGTTATTTGCACAAGACATTTGAAACAGGGGAGATTGTTGCAATTTTCATTAGGTAGGAGGTATATCACACATAGAAATTGATGAGAACCATGATATGGGAGTTAGCAAAGAGGACAAGGACTCGTTGATTTTGGATGAATGACCAATGACTAAGCCACGAGTAAAGAAGTCAAGGAAACCATGAGATTACTTTTTCAAACTACAGTGGACGAAACATCGATAACAACAAGTAAAATGAGAAATTTCATGTTGGGCGAGGAAGTGGAAACGAGATGGTGAACATAATTCAAACAAAGAAAGAATAAGAATTGGAATCATTGGATGTATTGAATCAAGAAAACAAAATTGGAAGACAGACGGATACACATATTGTTGTGTAGTACAAAAGGGAATGTTGTCGCATGTACTATTCTCAAAACAAAAAAGTGAAATTTTGGTTGTTCTATGCGGTTGCAGGAGTTATAACTATGCAATCACATAATTCATTTTCTGGACGCGTTTTTTCAAAATTTTCCTAGAAGCCTATGTTTGGTATAATTTTTGTTATGGTATTTTTTTTTATATAATTTCGTTTAATCAGGTTTTTATGGGTTCCCTATAAATATAACTCATTCTTTTCATTGCAAAACACAATTATTGAAATACTGTTGCGAGGTATATTACTTTTAACTTGTTCTCATCGAACTAAACTCAAACTTATTAAGAAATGATTTCTTGTAGCGTTCAACAATTCAAGTAGGTTCATAGGTTTTGTGATCACATGATCAAGATATTTATTTCAAGTGTCTCGGTTCTTTAGTTTAATAATTTATTGGGTCGAGGTTTCAAACGTTGATTCTTAGCTTTCTTAGATTTGATCTAATATGTCGTAAATTTCGTAGCTACAACTGTTACGTAAGTTCACATCAGTTAGTATCAGATCTTATGCTCCAAAAATCAAGGTAATATCTTTTACTTTTTTGTTTGAATCTTCATATCGTTCTTCGTATTCCAAGTCATTCAATTCAATTAAAATACTAACAAAATTCAAAAGTCATTTGTGCGCTAAAATTAGTGCCTAAATCAAGTCCTTTTCGATTTTTGGGCTCTTTATTTTGTTAAAAAAAATTCCAAAAATAATATAGCAATTATGATAAAAATAAAACAATTTCAAAGTCAAGAGTGTCAATTCGAATTCAAGAAATATATTCTTGAATTTATACTTAGTGTTTTCATTAAAAGTGTCAAATTTCTACTTTCTTGAGTTATTCTAGAGTCAATTTACTTACTCAATTCTTTGTCTAAACTCCACAAGGGTTGATTTTTTATTGAGATCGAATTAGTTCTTGAAGTGCTTACATGAAGCATTGAGCGAAAAAAGGCAGAATGGTAAGACTAGTAGAGGGAAAAAATTGAGTTATACACGAGTGTACCACGTGAGACAAATATTATTTTAGTTTTGGAATGTCTAACAGAGACGATTTTACTTCAGACAGGAAGAATAATCAAGTCATCATGACAGAGGAGATGATACGACGGTTTGAAAGGTTGTTTGATGATATGAGAGATATGATATATATGCGTTAAGCTTGGATGGAGAGATAAGACACATTATTTGCTAATTTACGTAGGGAACATTCTAAATAAGTTGCTAACGCAAGGAAGCTAGGTAGGCAAGAGCATAGGTGGTGAAAATGAAGCGGGTACTAAAATTGATGATGATACGTTAGTGTTGGTTGAAATAGGAATGATGATGAATAGATGAGATAAACATGATAGAAGGGCTAGAGATTATGTTGGAAATTGAGTTGATAGAAATATAGGTAATACTAAAATGACAATTCATTCATTTAGAGGAAGGAACGATTCGGAGGCATGTTTGGAGTGGGAGAAAAAGGTAAAATAGGTGGTTGTTGACTTTACTGATTATACTATCATTTGGTGGGATCAAATAGCAACATCTTGGAGGAGGAATTATAAGAGGCCTATTAAGATATTGGGATAATTGAATGCTATCACAAGGAAGAGGTTCATTCCTAATCATTACGATAGGGATCTTTATAAAAAATTACAAAGCCTTTATCAAGGATCTAGGAGTGTAGATGATTATTACAATAAGATGGAGATTGCTATGAATGTTGAGGAGGATATGGTGGTCACCATGGCCCGATTTTTGAAGGGTTTAAATAGGGAGATAGATAATGTGGTGGAATTACAACATTACATGGAATTTAATGATGTGCTACGTGTAGCTATGAAGGTGGAAATACAGTTGAAGTTGAAAAGGGTAGCTAGATGTCCATCGTGTTCTAATCCTTCTTTGAAATCGAAGTGGGATGATAATAGAGATGATAGCGCCGTTTCAAAGAGTAGAATCGAGCTACCAAAGGAAAAAGATGAAGTTGCTAGCAAAATTACACACAATACAAATTCACAACCTTCTAGGAATATGGATATCAAAAGTTTGCGATAATTGGGTCAGGGCACATTACTTCTCAATATCCAAACAAAAGGGCGACGATCTTGCGTGATAATGGGAAAGTAGTGAGTGCTAATGATGGTAAGAAAATGGAGTATGTAGTTGAATAACTATTGGTTACAAGACGAGCTCTTAGTGCTCAAATCAAAATGAATGACTTGGAGCAACAAAATGATAATATATTTCATACGAGATGTCATGTCAACAACAAGGTATGTAATATGATTATTGATGGGATAGTTGTACCAATGTTATTAGCACTACACTTGTTAAGAGATTGAGGTTAACTATGCTAAAACATCATAGGCCTTATAAATTGCAATTGTTGAATGAATGTGAAGAGGTTATGGTGAATAGATATGTGTTGTTGAGTTTCTTAATTGGGAGGTATCATGATGAAGTGATGTGTGATGTAGATCCTATATCTTTAGGACATATTTTGTTGGGAAGACCATGATGATATGATAGGAATGTGATTCATAATGGGTACAAAAATAGGTACAATTTTACTAAAGATGGGAAATTTATTACTCTTGCGTCGCTAACACAAAGCAAGTTTATGAAATTCAAATCAAATTAAAAAGTGAGGCCAATAAAATAATGAAGAAAAAGAGAGTGAGATTGATATTTCATAACAAGGGAGCTAGAAAGAAAATAGTAAGGTGGTTAATTGTGATAAAAAATAGTAGAGCTACAAGAGAGAAGAAAAATAGTCTTCTGAGAGGAGAGAAAAGTCGAAAGTGAATTTCTTTGCAAAAGAAAGTGAGTTTAAGAGGATGGTAGTTGAGAATCAACATATGACCTTGTTGGTTTATAAGGAATCACTCATCAACTTTGAAAAATCTAAAAGCATCCCTCCCTAGTTTGGCTACTTCTTTGTTGTAGGAATTCGAAAACTTATTTTCGGAGGACATGCTTGGAAGGTTACCACCCATTCGAGACATTGAGTATCAAATTGACTTCATACCTGAAGCTATCATTCCAAACAGGTTGGCTTATAGGAGTAATCTCGAAGAGACCGAGGAACTTCAAAGGTAAGTGGAATAATTGATGAGCAAGAGCTATGCAAGAAGAGGTAGAGTCCATGTGTCGTACCAGCATTACTTGTGCCAAAAAAGATGAAACTTCAAGAATGTGTGTAGACTGTCAGGCAATCAACAATATAACGATAAAATATCGTCACCCTATACCTATGTTAGATGAATTGCATGGTTCATACATGTTTAGTAAAATAGATCTTAAAAACGGATATTATCAAATTAGGATGAGAGAGGGGAGAGAGTGTGTGTGTGTGTGTGTGTGAGAGAGAGAGAGAGAGAGAGATGAGTGGAAAACTACTTTTAAGACTAAGTATGATTTATGTGAGTGGTTAGTCATACCATTTGGACTTACTAATGCACCTAACACATTTATGAGATTAATGAATCATGTCTTGTAAGCATTTATAGGCAAATTCGTAGTAATTCACTTCGATGATATTTTGGTATATAGTAAGGATTTAAATGAGCATACATGAAATTTAAAATGTTTGCTTGGAGTCTTAAGACAAGAACTACTTTATGCTAACTTTAAAAAGTGTATATTTTGTATGAAATTGTTGTTTTTCTTGTTATGTTGTTACTTCTAAAGGAATTGAGGTAGATGGGGAAAAAATCAAAGCCATCCAGGACTGGCCAACATCGAAAAGTATAATCGAGATAACTTTTATAGGCGTTTTATTAGAGACTTTAGAACAATTGCTACACCACTTTTGGAGATTGTAAAGAAAAGTTTAGAATTTCATTGGGGCGTTGAACATGAACATGCTTTTAATATTATTAATATTAAAAATATGTTGTGTACCGTACCGATTTTATCATTAACTAACTTTAAGAATACTTTAAAGATTGAATGTGATGCCTCAGGATTATGTATTGAAGCTGTTTTGATGCAAGAACGAATGCCAATATCCTAATTTAGTGGAAAGTTAAGTGGAGCAGCTCTCAATTATTCTACATATGATAAGGAGTTTATGTACTTGTTCGAGTTTTGAAGACATGACAGCACTACCTATGGCCAATTGAGTTCGTGATCTACGCCAACTTTGAGTCATTTAAGGGGTCAAGGTAAACTAAATAAGAGATATGCAAGGTGGATGGAGTCCATCGGGACCTTTTCATATGTTATTCGATACAAACAAGATAAAAAAAAAATGTGGTAGCAAACACATTGTCCATGTGGCATGTGTTGGAAAATAAATTATTTAAGTTTAAAATTTCAAATTAATACTTTTAAATTTGTTGTTTCTATTTTAATATCAATTTAATACAAAATTAAATTAATAATATTATAGTGTAACATACATGTTAAATTACTTAATTTTCCTAAGTGTGGAGGTTAAATTTATTTATCCATATAGTGTAACATACATGTAAAATGAATTAATTCTCATAAGTGTGAGGGTTAAATTTATTTATCCTTATAGTGTAACATACATGTAAAATGACTTAATTTTCATAAGTGTGGGGGTTGAAATTTTTCATATAAAAATGGATTGAGTTTCATATAACATAAATTAACCATAACTTCGAAAATTAATATTCTATACAATTCATACTATATTTCTATATTTTGGCAACTCAATGAGAGACTCGCTCACTTATCATCCTATGGTCGTTTCCATAGAAGGAGAGCCACGTGAGTTTTATTTTGGAGCCGTGTAGTGCAGAAAGAACCCGCACGAAGATGATGTAACATGACTTTAGGATGGCGTCTTCGACGTGACTCCCAATACTTGCTTTCTAACTCTTTTCTTTTATGTTTATATTATTATTGAATTATATTACTTCTTGAATTGTATTTTTTATTTTATTATGTTAATTGGTAATAAATCTACACACAAATAACTGATTTTTCCAACAATCTAAAGTCTTATTGTGTGAATTGTGTGTCGATTATGCGTGACCTTAAACTATGTTTGTATGATATGAAACCTCTAACTTACCTTTTGTGATTTACTATGGTGCTCTTTATACTAGCTGAAGATTACTTGATTCTTTTTGCTTAACTTTGCTCTGCAAAAGAAAACATGAATTTAGCGCAATTAAATTTTAAAAGTGATATTGCAGATTTAATTATTTCTATGAATAAGACTGAGTGTACAGCCTTTGTTGTACACTCTTTTTGACAGTATAGAGACAATCGTGGGGTCCACGATTACTTTAATCGTGGGCCCTATTTTTTGTATGTGAGTAGAATGTCAATCTTAATGTCCAAAAAAGTGTACTTGTAGCATTGTTCAATTTCTATAGTGTCAGAAATAAATAGTTAGGCCAGCAACTTAATGGTGCTGGAATTATGATACAAGTTATATAACATGTACTCCAACTATAATTAATGTTGACATGTCAAATGTCATCGAATTTTGAATTATATATATTATATGTTTGGTGATTTGTATGTAGAACAATTCTTGTTATGTAATTTGTGTGTAAATTATTAGTTTTATGATCTTGAATATTAACATTGCGAAATTTCTTGTTCTTTTATTTAAATTAAGAAATTTGAGTATTGTGACATCTTTACAAAATTGGGAATGAACTCCCATAATTTGTCATTGGTGTAAGCATTGTTATAAAAAGGATGCTTAGGCGGCGCCAATGTTGGTCTAAGTGTGATAGACGCGCATTGTTGTCTCTTTTTTTTTACAATTATTTTAAATTAAAATTTAAAGGCTGATTTTTATACTTTGTCTGCCATAAATTCAAAACAATCGCTTGAAGCATTGAATAAAGGAAAACTCCCAAAAATTCTTATCTATGTACTATTTAGTATTTACATTTGAAACTTGCCATTTTGTTGGAAATTTTGAAAAAATGTATAAAGTTTCTATAAATCTATTTTAGAAGTTTGGTAGGTATTATTTTTAATTATTAAATTTTTTTTTTCAATGATTAAAAATTAAAATAATATTAAAATAAGAAAACTTTTTTTTACGCTTTTTTACGTCTATGCATCGCCTAGCCCATAGCTTGACATTGGCGTATTGCCACGCATTACGCCTTTTAGAATACTGGGTGTACGTGACCTAATTTTTTAAATTAGGAGGGCCATGAAGTTATTGCATTTTAGGTAGATGTTCACTTAAGAAGTTGATGAGGGTGAACATGTATAAATAAAGAAGGGCTTATGGAGTTATCATAGTTGGCCGTCTAAGAGCCATGATATATAGATGATCATTGTTTCAATGAATTGGTAACTAGCCTTGCCTAATCAATAATAATAATATGATAGTCTATAAAATAAATTTAATTGGATCTTAAAAGTAGTGAAAATAATTTCATTCAATGAGCGTGTCTAGAGCCTTCAACTACTTCTTCATTGGTAACTAACTGTACTAAGATAAATCAATTTATAATGGTGAGTGAGTAACTATAAATTTTTATTCAACAATTAAAGAGTAAAACAAATTGCAAAAATTTCTATTATGCGTATGATTGGTTAAGACCAATTAGAAAAACTCCTTCTCACATTTGATTTAAAGAAAAACCAATATACAAATTAGAATGTAATACATTAGTTCTTATACTATTCATAATAGTTTGTTCGTAGTTTTCCAACACAACGTTTGTGATTCCTTAAATATATTTGGTTCACCTTGATAATATGAGTATCAATTAAGCGTCTTGTTTTTAATATGAAGAATAAACAGATTTACTATTTTCTTCAAAAATGAAGTTGAAGAATAAATAAAGGTAAAAAAAAATGTGGTACTTCTACATCCAATGAGGATTGCAGTGAAATTGGTTTGTGTTAGAAATTTTGACAATGCTATGAAAAATAATTGATCATGTTATAAGTTTGCTAGTGGTATTCTAAAATAAACTATGTGCATATAAGTGGAAATGGAAATTTGTTGAATAAATTATGCTACAGCATAATTGCTATCCATTTAAAATTTATTTTAACCAATTGGTAACAAAAGTTATGAGAATAATGGTATCAAAGAGAAGTTTTATATTTTAAACATTATATAATTGTTGTAACTTAAGTTTTAAATTTTCAAAACTTAAAATTGATTTTAATTTCCAGTTTTCTATTTTAATTATCTTTTTGATACATAATTAAAAGCTCATAATTTATATTGTAACTTATATTGTTTAAATGTTTCCTTCTTCCAAGACATAGTGCAAAAGTTTTAAATCTAGAATGCGAAATGAGACGAGAATGTGAATTTAATTTGTGGTAATGTTCTAATCTTATTCATAATTAGTGGTACTCATATTTCGGTAGTATTCTATATATAATCAATTATTTGGTTATAATTTATTGTTATGAAAATAATATTTTGCTAATGTGTTTAATAAGAATTTGTTGATCTATTGGTGGATGAAACTCATAAGAGTGTGGGAAACATGTGTTTTAAACATTCTCCACACAATGTTGGATTATATCAAAAGAGATAAATTGTAAGATTGTATACTCATTCTATTTAAGTTAGATATCTTTAGAAGGGAGGGGGGAGGTTTAAAATTTCAAATAGATGCACCTTACATACTTTGTTGTTAAACTGACTCTTAAAATATGTTAAAAGTTAAATAGAAGATTTGCAGGTGAAATGCAACAGCTCATTGGATGCACATGTTCAAACATATGACTAGAAGTCAATTTTAAATTTCATGTGTTTATCTTATTATACTTAACGTGATTTTGATATTTTGAAATGTTTTAGAAGATTTTGTAGATGTGCAAGAAGAAAATAAGAGTTTGCAAATGTTATTGTACCAAATTATTGTCCAAGCGGGACATGAATACATATCATCGAGGGAGATAAGTTTAAGCCCATAAGGGAGTCACCTCCAGGAGTAACCCAACCTTTGTGATTGAAAATCTCATGAAAAATGTTCAATGTGGTAGAAACAACTCACACTGCATGACATGTAATAGTACTATTTTTTTGTGCTCATCTCTATGGTGATGTAATGCTAATAAATATGATGTTATGAATGGTTTAAACTTGAAAGAGTACCGAGGCGAGAATTCTCGCGAGGTGTGAGTCACGCACACCCTTGGAGAACTCACCTATGTAAGAGTTGTCATTAAGTTGTGGCTATGAAATTGAGTTATTCTCTAAAGACTCTTACTAAAATCAAGACTAGCGCGCGTGACTATTAAAAACGCTATCCGCTATAAACTAGAGCTTAAATCGATACTGTGTGTGGAACAATTGAAGTTTGACCAAATGGACCTAATTTCAAGTTTAGTCCATTATGACTCCCTCAAATGAAAATGATTATTACTAAGTGAGGTTCAAATCTAAAAAATACTTACACTTATTGCACAGTATAATGTTGCCACTATATATTATATATTTATCTACTTTGAAAGTTTAAATCTTGTGGGGGATTGTTGGAAAGTAAATTATTTAAGTTTTACATTTTCAAATTAATACTTTTAAATTTGTTGTTTCTATTTTAATATCAATTAAATACAAAATTAAATTAATAATATTATAGTGTATCATACATATTAAATTACTTAATTCTCATAAATGTGGATGTTAAATTTATTTATCTCTATAATGTCACATACATGTAAAATGACTTAATTCTCATAAGTGTGGGAGTTAAATTTATTTATCTCTATAGTGTAACATACATGTACAATGATTTAGCCATTGTTTGAGCCCCATTTTGGAGAAAATAATGAATTTTTGAATAGTGTATTGATAGAAAATATGTGGTTAAAAAATAAGGATTTTTTTTTGGATTTGTGTATAATATTATTTTATTGAAGAATGTGTAATTGAAATGATGTCAAAATACTGTTGAAAAATGGATTTTTTTTTTCTTTTCAAAAGAATGGGGCTGAAACAAGTGCTTAATTCTTATAAGTGTGAGGTTTACATTTTTCCTATAAAAGGGGATTGAGTTTCATATAACATAAATTATTCATAACTTGAAAAGTTAACATTCTATACAATTCATTTATCTCATTATGGTCGTGTCCATAAAATGAGAGCCACATGAGTTTTATCTTGGAGTCGTGTGTGCCGAAAGAATCCGCACGAAGGGAAGGCAACACAATTTTAGGATAGCGTCTTCAACGTGATTCACAATGCTTGCTTTCTAACTCTTCTCTTTTATATTTATATTATTATTGAATTATATTACTTTTTGAATTGTATTTGTTATTTTATTATGTTAATTGATAATAAATCTATACAGAAATTACCGATTTTCCCAACAATATGTACTTCTTACTTTTTTAGGTGCCAAATTGCTAGGATTTGAATATGCTAAAGACATGTATGCTAATGACTTGGACTTTTTCTAATATATATGAGTCATGTGATAAATGTACTATAGATAGATTCTTTGAGCATGATGGATATTTATATCGGGAGAATAAGTTATGTGTACCTAAGTGTTAATTGAAAGAATTATTAGTACATGAAGCACATAATGGAGGTTTAATGGGCCATTTTGGGATTAAGAAAACCTTGGAGATATTAAATGAACATTTTAATTGGCCTAAGATGAAGTTGATGTTGATCAAATTGTAGTAGATACATCGCTTGTAAAAAGGTTAAGTCTAAAATTTTACCACAATGTTTGTGTACACCATTACCTGTTCCTAGTGAGCTTTGGATTGATGTGTCTATAGATTTTATGTTGGGTTTATATAGAACTAAGAGAGATTTCATATTTGTAGTGGTAGATAGATTTAGTAAGATGACACATTTTATTCCATGTCATAAAACTAATTATATCACTAATATTGCGGATTTATTCTTTAAGGAAATAGTGAGCATATATGGGGTGCTTAGAAATATTGTATCGGATAGAGATGTTAAGTTCCTTAGTCATTTTATAAGATTTTGTGGAGTAAGTTGGGGACTAAGCTATTATTCTCTACAACTTGTCACCCACAAAAGGATGGATAAACTAAGGTTATCAATAGGACTGTGATACAACTATTGCACACTATAGTCATTAAGAACTTGAAAAATTGGAAGGATTGATTGTCATTCATAGAATTTGCATATAATAGGGTAACACATTATACTACTTCTTATATTCCATTTGAAATTATTTATGGTTTTAATCCACTAACACTTTTGAATTTAATCCATTTACCTATAGATGAAAGAGGTAGCTTAGATGGAAAGAAGAAGACCGAGTTGATAAAATCACTCCATGAGAAGATACGGTGTCAAATTGAGAAGAAAAATGAGCATTATATTTCTCAAGCAAATAAAGGATGAAAGCGCATTATATTTGAACTAGGAGATTAGGTTTGAGTGCATAATAGAAAGTAATGATTTCCAACTAAAAGGAGGCCAAAGTTGCAATCAAAAGGAGATAAATTGTTCCAAGTGCTTGAAAAGATCAATGATAATGCTTATAAATTGGATCTTCCAGTGAGTACAACATTTTCTGCTACTTTTGATGTTTACGATCTTTCTCTGTTTGATGTATGTAGAAATTCGAGGACGAATTCTATTGATGAGGAGAGGAATGATGAGAACCATAGTACGAGAACTAGCTAAGAGGACAATGACTCATTGATTGTGGAGGAAGAATCAATGACTAGATCACGAGCAAAGAAGGTCAAGAAAGTCATAGGATTACTTGTGCAAGTTACAATGAACGAAATATCGACCACAATAAGCAAAGTGATAAATTTCACGTTAGGCTCGAAAGTGGAAACAAGATGTGTGAACATAATTTAAATAAAGGAAGAATAAGCATTGGAATCGTTGGATGCGTTGGAATCAAGAAAACAAAATTGGAAGCCAGCTAGATAACTCTGATGTCGCGTAGTACAAAAGGGGATGCTGTTGCACGTACTATTCTGAAAACAAAAAGTGAAATTTTGGTTGTTCTACGCGGCCGCGGGAGTTACCGTATAGTTAATTATCTAGACGCGTTTTGTCAAATTTTTCTTAGAAGTCTATTTTCGGAGAACTCTTGTTATGATATCCTTTTGAAATAATTCCGTTTTAATTATGTTTTTATGGGTTTCAATAAATATGATTAGTTCTTTTCATTGTAAAACACATCATTATTGAGGTGTTATTGTGAGACACATTGCTTTTAACTTGTTTTTCATCGAATTAAACTCGAATTGATTTCTTGTAGTGTTCAACAATTCAATTGAGATTCATAGATTTTGTGATCATGAGATCAATATATTGATCTCAATTGTCTTGATTTTTTAGTTTAATAATTTTTGGGTCGAGTTTTCAAATATTAATTATTGGCTTTCTTGGATTTGATCTAATCTATTGTGCGTATTGTAATTATAATTGCTACATGAGTTCATATCAGAACTATTTACAAGGGTATTCTGCTATTAATCCTAAATATAATCGTCATTTACTTTATAGTTAAAATATACAACTTATTTTTAATAGGGAAATAGTAATTATGCTAAAACTTGTGTACTTTTAAGTAATTTTATAAAATAAATTTAAAAGACTTCGTACTAGATATTTTAGTGCTTGTTTATGAGATATTTTTTAATTTAAAATGATTTTTTTTAGGGAATGTATAATTAAAAAGTATATGAAAAAATATAGATTCAAAGAATGTGATCGAAAATAATTTTGTGAAAAAAGGGCCTTAACTTCGAAAATTGCCACCTTGAGAAACGGTCCACTGCCGAAAATAGAAGAAAAATGAAATTTTCCATTTGACGAAAGAAATAGTCCTCTTTCACCGAGACGAATACGATCGCTTCATGTATACATACACGTACCAAACGCGGTTAGGTTAGAGAGGGAGGGAGACGCACCCTCTACGGAGATCCCCATTGGATTTGTGTACAGCTTCACCACATGTCGCTGACGATTTGCTAACCTGCGTTCCCGGGTACCTTTTCCCTCTCCTTATGTATTTCTCTGTATTTTGTTGTTTTAAACCTCATTTGGTGTTCATTTACCGTAGATATAGATGTATAGAATGTGATTAATTGGTGAGGAATCGTTTATTATTATTATTATTATTATTTTTTGCAGAGATGAACATCTAGGGTTCCTTATTGGTGATATTTATAAGCGTATACGCATATTTACAGGGATAAAAAGAGAGAGAAAGAGAGTGAAGATGGCAGCTCCACCAGCTAGGGCTAGAGCCGATTACGATTATTTGATTAAACTGCTTCTCATTGGTGACAGTGGTTTGTATCTGCTGTCTTTTTTCTTATCAATAATTCTGTGGGATTTATTGGATCGTATGATTGCCAATCACGGGTACATTAGATTGTGTATGGAGATATTATTATGATCTGTGGACAGGTCTGCTTTTCCTGAATTTATTTCTGTAACGCATTGATATCTTTTATGAGGTAGAGCTTTGTGACATATAGCAGATTAAAGTTTATAAGTTGTTGTGTCACCTTGAGCAAATGCTTGATTTAAGATTTTATTGTCAATTTTTAGATGCACTACTGATTCAACCTTTTCATAGCAGCTCTGTGGAACAGATTGCTTTATTCTATAACTCTTAAAGGGTCGATCTTTTGTGTGCATATCCCAGTTGAAGGAAATATTAGTACTTACAATGGTGTTTCTTGGGAAAATATCAAAAAATCATATTGTGATTTCAAATTTTAAATTTCATGGCCTGAGCTATATTATTTTAACTTTTGACATCGTTCTATCTGAAGAAGGTTCTGACTTCTCATTGCTTTTCATTATATGGAATTTTGTTGTAAATTTAATATACATGCTAGCCGTCACCAAACATCCATGGGACATAATCCTACGCTCTAGAGATATTGGCATTTATATTTAGATGCACTGGCTTTGTCATCTACCTAAAGTAGAACAAAATGTAACTTAGAGACAATAGAAAAGCAGCAGTTTTATACATCTCAGAAGATGGATCAATGGACAGAAAATGGCATTTTTGCTGCGGGCCCAGAAGATTAAATAGAAAAAGGAATACTGACACGCTTTCATGTGGCAACTCATGTTGGAAAAAGTTTCCATTATTAGGGTAACAGTATTATTATTAACATGTGGCTTACGTTTTTGCCTGCTGTCATGAATTTTCTGAACATTGTTCTATTTATGGCCTTCTATTTTATGTATCTGGTCCTTTTAGAACAATGCACACATATATGTACTTCCTTGGAATCAATTTGAATAATTTTTCACATTCTCAAAATCCATCCAACAATCAACGGAAACAATTTTTTGTATTAAATTGCTTTTCACTTCTAGTAACGAAGCAGTTCACCTCATTTCTTTATCTCCCGCTTAGATGTTATACATAGTCCATGTTGTGTTAATTCGACGTAGTTTGTGACCGTTGGATATAGTTTTCATTCTGAAGAATGCACATGTTAGCAATTCTTTCTTTGCTCTTGAAAGTAATTATATATGCTTTGCTGCTGTATTTGCACAAGGTCATGATGTCATTGTTGCTTTCTGATCACTGAATCCTTTGATTAAGTGTGCCACAGTTTGCCAACTTCAGCCCTTCCTGTTTCATGCCTCTTTGACTTGCAGGAGTGCAAGAATTTCTTTATACTCTCTGGTTCTTTATTTCCACATTACTAACTACCTGTTAATTTATATGGAATTTTGGAAGTGTTTATGCAAACCCTGCAGCATGTTGATTCTTCGTACCTCAGCTGACAATTGGACGAGTGATTAGATTGTTTGGTGTAGCTATAAACTTCAATCTTGCACTCAATTTTGATTTTTTGTTTTTGTTTTTTTACAGGTGTGGGCAAGAGTTGTTTGCTTCTTCGTTTTTCAGATGGTTCCTTTACAACAAGTTTCATTACCACTATCGGGTTCGTAGTTTTGAGACATCTTGTTAATTTGTAGCTTCAATCTGCTATACAATGGACTGTCATCATCTAGGATGTCAGGAGTTAGCAATAGCTGATGCCAGTAGTTGCACCATTAAGTAGTCAATATGACGCATGCGATAAGGGTTTTCAGCAGATCGGTTCTGCATATTTTCCCATGTGAATTCTTTTACTTGTTCTCTATATGAAAACCATTGGATTGTTTATCATCTTCCATTTTGGGGACAAAATGCTAATAACCAGATATACTGATAACAGTCTAGAAAAGTTTCAGATTAATTATATTGTTGTTGGATTTATGATGCCTGATAATATGTCAACATACAGACTGCATAAACCGAGCTCTCTGATGTAATTGGCATAAGATATCCATTTCTTTCATTTTTCCATTTTTCAATATTTTGAAGTGATATTTATTGTGCAGCATTGATTTTAAGATAAGAACTATAGAGCTGGACGCAAAGCGAATTAAGTTGCAAATTTGGGATACAGCTGGTCAGGAGCGGTTCCGAACTATCACAACAGGTATGTAGTTAGCTTCCCCCTCTTCAATTTAAAATTCAGGCATGAAGCATTACAGATGCTACTATATCCTTGTGCCAACTACATAGCATTTCATTAGCAAGGAGGCAAAGTTGTTGTGAATCTTTTATGGTGGCAATAAACAGGTTTTTGTCACACGCTGAGCAGTTGACTTACTAGCTTAGATCTTGAATTACTAATGTGGTCTAAGTACATCATGTTGATCTTTGTGATTGCATTCAGGCATTTTTTGTTACCTCCATTTCCTGTGAAAGTGTCTTCCTTTCTATTTGTTTGAAAACAATATCCAAAGATTTATTATTGACGAGCTATAGCTATTGCACCTATTAAAGGGACTAAAAGAACTATTGAAATGAGTTCAAATGGTAGGGAAAAAAATCTTTTGATAAATGATTCCAATTTGTTGGGTCTTTTTGTAATTGAAGCTGTTCTTTTCACCTGCTTTCTTCTGTAGTTATCCTCATTAAAACATTTCATGATAATAATTAACATTGTCATAGCTGTTGTTGCCGTGACATACCCCAATTGATTTGCCACTACCATCTCAACCCTAATTCCAGAACACCCCGGACACGCCAGAGGTCTTGAAACCCACTGCTACACTTTAGAACCATCACCATTAGAGTTTTAAATTCCCCAGTCGTCCAAAAATTATCACCATCATAGGATCGAAATCCACCTCTCAATTGTGAAAATGTCCAATTTCTTGGTTGCCAAGCCACCTAAATTTCGTTCTTCATTTTCTGTGGCTACTTCACTTTGGGACATTCATTAGCCGGTAATTTTGATTCTTGAGGAATTAATGGCTGTAAATTGGTTGGATGAGTACTAGGGGGTGTTGTAGAGTTCCATTGATTGTGATTTGGGTATTTTATGGCTCTTTCGATGGTAGATTTTTGGTTAGTGGGGTTGATGTCTATTGTTTTGGTTTGTACTTTTTGGCTCTGGTGCTAATGGTATACATGCCTTTGCCCCCCCCCTCCCCCACCACACACACACACACATATTTGTCTATGCTAGTTAGATGGTGGTTTGGGAGGTTAGATGATAGTGTTTTGCAAGTAGTTTTTGCCCAGGATAGAGGTTAAAAATTAGAGGTGCATTGCTTTAGTTTTTAAAAAACCGTGTTATCTTGCTTGAGGAAGATGAAAATGAATCATTACACTAATGAAGACCTCAGCTTAGAAATCAATTCAAGTCAAATAAATATACTCATTTTGACGAGGCAATAAGAATTCAACATGTCTGCTAGTTTATAAACTTACGGAGGATGAAGTATTGTGGTATTTTCTATTTAAAGTTGTTACCAATAATATGGCTTTTATCTTTTGTTCTCTCTTTCAAATTTCTATCATTTCCGTTTAAAAGTTGTTACAAATAATCTGCTTTTTTGCAGCTTACTACAGAGGAGCTATGGGTATCTTGCTGGTTTATGATGTCACTGATGAATCATCTTTCAATAGTAAATTCTCTTCTACATAGAATACATTTTTCATAGCTAATCTAATATCTCTTGCTTTGGCTAATTTTTTCTAATCTGAGAATCCATCTAGGTCATTCATTCACCCTTGTGTTATTTTAGCATGTCAATATTGCACTGCTATTATTTACTGTGTTTTGACTGGCAGAATTAATTATATTTTTGCCTATTTTCAATTTTATTTGATTGTTTTTCTTGTTCAGATATTAGGAATTGGATTCGCAACATTGAGCAACATGCTTCTGATAATGTTAACAAAGTATTGGTGGGAAACAAGGCTGACATGGATGAAAGCAAAAGGGTAGGTTGGTTGCATTTTTAGACTTTGACACGAGAATTTTTACTTTCTTTTCTGATGCGAACTAAGCTGATGGAGCATGCTGTTTCCCTTTTATAAATGGTTGCATCCCTGATCTGAAACTGAAGATCATATAATTTTTCCTTCATGGAGTCCAGTAAAGGTTCTTGCACAAAGTATCTTTTTATGTGCCATGGTTATTGATATTTTCATTTTCTTACATTTGCTAGGCTGTTCCTACCTCCAAAGGTCAAGCTCTTGCAGATGAGTACGGTATAAAGTTCTTTGAAACGGTAAGTAGAACTCCATCTTTCTCAATTGTACGTCTAGCCTAACTATTTGGTTTATGTCATAACTTCTGAATGATATTCTACTATAGAGTGCAAAGACAAACTTGAATGTGGAGGAGGTTTTCTTTTCGATTGCTAGAGATATAAAAAAACGGCTTTCAGAAACTGATTCTAAGATTGAGGTACAATTTTTTTCTTATTTGTTATATCCTCTTACTTAAGAATTGCTAATGAGAAAATTATTCAACAAAAGTTATAGAAAAAAAATGTTATTCTATCTATATTCAGATACCAAGAGGTAGAATTGTGTCAAACCCCTCCTTTTTTAGTTCCTGTGGCTACTAGAGTGGAAACTGGAGTGTACACGTTGAAGACAAAATTTAATTAAATCTTTCTCTTTAGAGCCCAAGCTTTTAGACAAAGTGGTTTAACACAGTATCAAAGCATATAGAAGTTGTGCGTTCAGGTCCCACCTATCTATTTATGAAAATTGTGTATGTCTAAGAGTTCGATGGAAAAATGAGTTCAGTCTGCGCGTGAGAGGCTTGTAGACAATTAAATTGAAATAAATAAATGTATCCTCTAGCAGCATAAGCTTTTAGATCTTGCATTATATTCTCTTTTAGTTTCACTGCCTCGATATTTTTACGAATGCACAATGTTCGGTTGTTGATTGCAGCCTCAGACCATTAGGATCAACCAATCAGATCAGCCAGCTTCAGGTGGTGCAGCTGCACAAAAGTCTGCTTGCTGTGGTTCATAATATGAGAATTGACAACTATATTCAGAGCATTAGAAGGTGTATAATTGTTGGGGAAGAAAATTGTTCATCCATATTTTTAACTGCCTCATCATTTTATTGTCTTCCTTCTAGCTTCTATGTATTAAAAGTATTTTTTTTTAAAAAAAAAAAAATTGTGAAAACGCTGGTTCGACTATTTATTTGATCCTTCATTTGCGCCTGATTGTATTTTTGTTACCTTGTACGCTGTTTTCATTTTCCCCCTTTTATCGCATAATTACACTACGTGTTTAGATGTTAGGGTCCTAAGGGAAAAGAAATGACAACATTAGGAGATTCCTCTGATTTGCTTTGGGCATAAAGATAAAACTAGATTTTGATTGACTTCTAAAGATATTCTTTTCTTTCTAAAGGTTTTTTTTTTTTTTTTTTTTTATTTATTCCTCCTAATGCTAGTTAAAGAATAACGTCGCGTGTTTTCGTCGGTTTATACTTTCTTCTCATCAAGTTTTATCATTATTTGTTATCGATACATGAACATACTTTTATAAGGATGAGCAAAAGTTTTTAAATGTAAAAAATGTTATGAATGTTATAGATGATTGAAGGAAGAAGGAAGAAGAGGAGGTTGAAGAGAGAGGAGGAGATTGAAAATAAGGAGATTGAAAATGAGGAGTCCGAAATGAAAGGGAACGATAGCACTTGTTTGGTGGATGGTAAAATTAGATTTTTAGTAAATTTTGATAAAAGTTTATGAAATTCGTTGATTGAAAAGTTATAAATTTCATGAAATATCTTTGTTCAAATTTAATTGTTAACTTTGATTTTAATAAAAATTTAAATTTAAATATTTATTAAAAAAGGAGCTATATATTTCGAACCTTATTATTAAAAAAATTAAAGTTGATTATACATTTTGTCAAATATCTGAGTGAAAATTGAACTAATCTAATTTTTAACTTTTTAACTAAAAATTCACACGTCAGTCAAAGATTATTTTGAAAGAAATATGAATATATTGGCTTATGATTAGAACTTTTTAAAAGGTAAAATTAATTAATTTTATAAAAAAAGTGGTTTTAAAAATAATCATAATCCAAGACAATTCCATATGGAAACTTCAAATAGTCAGCTATTTTAAAATAATAATAATAATAATAAAATCATTTATGCATAATTGAAATGCAATTTTTACTGATACACTGTTTTGGGTCCCGTGCTGTTCTCTTGCGAATAACAATCCTCAAATTCCTTTTAGCAAAACCCACGATCCAAAGACCGCCGCCGCCCCCACCGCGTCAGTGCCGCTCCAGTAATCAGTCGAACCAATGACTAGACAGGCCACTAGACTGATTAGCAACGTCACGTCAAAGGTGTTATACTCTAGGCAGCTCCAGCAGAACCGCAACTTCGGATCGGCTCCACCTCCTCCAGCGGTGTTTGTGGACAAGAACACCCGTGTCATTTGCCAAGGCATCACAGGAAAGAATGGCACTTTCCACACAGAACAGGCCATTGAATATGGCACAAATATGGTCTTTACTCTTAACTGTCATTTCCATTATATCTCGTCTACAAGCTTATTTGTTATGGGGACACATATTTTCAATTTAATCTTGTCTTCATGTGTCATATTTTCTGATCAAAGCTTAACACAGGGCACAAATAATCACTAGCATATTTGTGTAACCACATGGTTTCAAATATTTCTTGCGTTTATTTGTATGTGATTGTGGATCTTTTTTTGTTTCTCTGTGCGATTTTCTAATGTTTTTGGTTTCAGTTAGTGTTTTCTGGATCCATGGGGAAATTATAATATCAGACAGTATCCTTAGTAAAATTAGCATTAATATGAACACAGATCATTTACGAGAGTGTTCATGTGGAATAGAAATTTTTTGGAAGGAAATGGTATGATAGTACATCAAGTTGTATGATGTGCTCTTGCTAGATGCCTTGGTAGCTTGGATATTGAATCTATGAATTATTTGGGTTTACATTCATTTTTCTTAAAGATCTAGACTATTGATTGAAACTAGAGATAAAATTCATTTACTGAGAATATAAGTTTCCATCCTGATATTAAAGCGATCAAGGGTAGTTGCTAAGGTACTAAGGTAGCATTCAATGATCATTAGCCAAAGAGGAAGGAGGAGTATAGAAGATACATTTATATTTCAATTAAACCATATACCTCCCTCACCCTTCTCTCTATCTTTCCCTCTCCCCTCTATATAATTTCTGTGGGGAATTTTAATACTTCCAAGTTCTGTTTGAACCTTATATTGAATGGTTTGCTTGTATTTTCCTCACATTACAAGTCTGCTTACCTAGGTTGGAGGAGTTACCCCAAAAAAGGGTGGCACAGAGCACTTGGGACTTCCTGTTTTCAACTCTGTAGCAGAAGCAAAAGCTGAAACAAAAGCTAATGCATCAGTGATTTATGTTCCTCCACCTTTTGCGGCTACAGCCATTTTGGAGGGAGTGGAGGCTGAACTAGATTTGGTCGTTTGCATCACGGAGGGCATCCCTCAACATGACATGGTATCATATAATTTATGTAGAGATATTTAACTTCCCTTTCATTCCTCAACAAAGAAAATACAATTTGTGAATATGGAGCTAACTCCAATTATGAAGCTTCACTTGATAAAGATTTCTTTGACTGCTCTTTTATGAGAATAATGGGACACTTTTCATCAGTGATAGAAAACAAACGTATCTACTGTTTTTATTTCCCGATTTCTCTTCTAGGTCTAATTAGATTAGCTATTGGATATATTTCCTGCTCTGGTGGCTCATGAAAAGGTTGGTGTCCTGTAAGTTTGTGACTTCTGATTTGTCCATGTGCCCTCAAAAGTTGCAGGAATCACCAACATGTCATGGCTTGTCTGCTAGGCTGATGGAGGAAGGGGTTTGGGGAGAGGAGTGCAAAATCAGGATTTAGATTTGAGATATTTAACCTACAGAACATTTTGGTGATGGCAGCAAAACTTCACCATATTATACTTTTGACCAGTCCCATGTCTTGAATGCTTACATTCTTCGTCCAGTTTTTCCTGGAGTTTTTGTTAATATTTGGTTATAGTTAAAAAATCCAAAGTGGTGCGTAACTCATCTATTCCGGGATGAAACCCTTTACATTAGCTTATATTTGTCTTTATCGTCTAGTTCTGTAAATGTCCAGTCTCCTCGATTACAGGTTCGTGTCAAGGCTGCTCTCAACCAACAGTCAAAAACTCAACTCATTGGACCAAATTGTCCTGGCATTATCAAGCCTGGAGAATGCAAAATTGGAATTATGCCTGGATACATCCACAAACCAGGACGTATCGGAATTGTTTCACGATCTGGAACATTGACTTATGAAGCTGTGAGATACATTTATCATCTTGCATCTGAAATTTTTGTTACATCTTATATATCTCTTATGATTCAAGCCTTTAGAATCAATAATCTTTAAGAAAAGATACTCTGTGTTATTTGTTTATTTTCTTTTATATGGAACCTTTATGCAGCAAAAATTAATGGATTATTGGGTGATAAATTCTAAACTAGCGGCAATTAGAAAATCCTATAGGTTGTAGAGATTGGTGCTTAGTAATTCTGTTCTGCTGTGTGGTTCCAGATATTTCATTTAAATAAATTAATCTATGTTTCAAAGATATGTTTTTGAGATTTTATGTTCCATCCATCCATCCTGCAACTCGAGTAATGAGTAATATCATTTTGTAACAGGTTAAGACATCATCTTGGAAGTCCTTGTTATGCCTAGCACTTTAGGGTTTTCATTCAGAACATCAAAACTATTGATAGAAATCGTAGGACTGGAGTTGTCAAAGTTCACTGGATGAAAAAAGTTGGATTTGCCCACTTTTTGTAGTTTATAGATTCATTTTTGCAGCTTTCAACATTGCCTCTACGTCAGGCAATTTTGACCAACTTTTTGAAGTGCTATATCGATAATATTTTCATTTTTTTGGTGGAAGAGGATACGTTTTTAACATCCAGGTTTTAAATCATTGATTAAAAGGACTTAAACTGTTACATCTAGGAAAGGATCAAATCAGAGTACACGACGGGCGCATATACTGTTTGAGTTTGTGGTAGCAGTAAGGATTCAAATCAGAACACTGTTCTAGGATATAGCAAAATTTTTGGTTTACGATAGTTAAATTCAATTTTCCAATCTTTCTATCTTTTAGTCGCGGAAATTCCCCACCTAAAACTAAATTAAGACAACTAATATCATATGGAATAGCTGATTTTGGTTGCTAATATTCTTTTATAACTGATTTTAAGTAGAGCAGTACTCTTGCATCTCTTCTTCTGCATCCTATTTCTGTTGTGTATTTTTTATTTTTGGTGCATCACACTTGAAATTCGGCATGTATGCGTTTCTAGGTGTGTGATGGTTTGTTGACTACTTATCTCAACCGTGAATTTGTTAGGTTTTCCAAACCACTGCTGTTGGTCTTGGACAGTCTACATGTGTAGGAATTGGTGGGGATCCTTTTAATGGAACAAATTTTGTTGACTGCGTAGAAAAATTTCTTGTGGATCCACAGACAGAAGGTAAACTCTTTGCCAGGAAAAGCTTAATCTCGGTTGCCACCTAATATGTTCGCCAGGAAGACATTTTCTGACTTGAAAAGACCGTGCTTCATTCATCATAAAGATAGTTACATTCGCATTGGAGGTCTATCATACTACAAAGAAATTATTAAATATTTTTTTTTTTTGGGGGGGGGGGGGGGGGGGGGGGGGGGGGGAATTTCCATGTACAATCTCCATTTGATACTTAATAAGCACTTTAGACCCTATTAAAATTTCTTGTCATTTGGGCTTCCAACCCATAATTTGTGTAGCATTTGGATCCCTACTGATGGTGGTCTTATTCCTCCTTGCTGTCCTTATTCCCAAAATCAGCAAGGATGTTATTGTTATCTTTACTCTATTTAGTCTCGTCATCACTTTTCTCATTACTCAAATCTATTGTTCAGTTTCATTGCTGACAAAATGGATGCTATACTCAATTATTATTTGCATATTACATTTCAGGCATCGTTCTGATTGGCGAGATAGGTGGTACAGCTGAAGAGGATGCTGCAGCCCTTATAAAGGTTAGGACGATATTTCTCTCGGAATCTTGCGATGTATTGGAACTTACATTTTGTCTCTGCGTATGGATCATTTTTTTTTTTTCCCCTCAATTTAGTGCCAGCTTTCGCTAGTTTTAATTTTGATATGCAATTTTGTCCCTGTTTGGTAGGGATTAAATTCATATTTTTATTAGATTTTAATAAAAATTGATGAAATGTGTGATTGAAAAGTTGTGGAACCCATTAAGGGTATGTTCGGTAAAGATTAAAATCGGATTAAAATTGAAAAATTAGCCGTTATTGTTGACTTTTATTAGACGAGTGAGACCCAATAACGGTCATATTTTCAATTTTAATTTATTTTAATCTCTACCAAATGGGCCCTAAATATAGTTAAAATTGATTGTTGACTTTGACTTAGATTAAAATTTATATTTAAATCATGACCAAACATGGGGCTTAATAAGGTCCATAACAATTAAAATCCTTCTAGTTTAGGATTTGAAATCCTTATCTATAATTGTCCTTTAGTTTTAAGGTCAGTAGACCACCGTCGGTATGGTATATAATTTACTATCAGTGACATGAATATTGAGTTATTATCTAGTTTTTGAAGCCTTTTTAGCCCCCTGTGATGCTATCATGATTTGATGTGAGTTGCCTTTGGATCCTAGGGGTCTTTCCAGGCTTTCATTTCTTCTTTTCTTTCTCATCTCATCGAACTTCACCTTTATTTTGGGAATAGCTTCTTTCCTGTCTCAACAATGGTCGTCCTACAAAACTAGTTTCCAAATATGGTATAGAAGTAGGACAACGATGATAAAAACAAATGCTCAAACATAAAAATTTCTCATTTGTATTAAGACTGCTATCAGAGATATGACAAAGATGAAGATTTCATCTTTACAATTGTGGCAATTTTTTAATTATTATTTTATGGCTTATTTGTTCAATGAAATGAAGAGATTAAGCCCTTGTTTGGGCCCCAATTTTTTCAAAACTCATTTTCAATCACATATTCTCTCAAAAAAAATAATTTTACACGTAAACCCAAAACTTTTTCAAATTTTTAACTACACATTCTCCAAAAACTATTCCAAAATCTATTAACTCAAAAAAATGGGGCTCAAAGAAGGGCTAAATATGATGTTAAACATTGTGACTGCGTAAGTAGGTCTGTTCAGATTCAGTGTTTATGGAAATATCAAATATTGTTTGGTGTACTATATTTTTACAATTGACTGGGTGACATGTTAACTCTAAGGGAGTGTTTTTTTTTTTTTTTTTGGATGTAATATCAAGCAATTATGAAGAAGGATTTTCTTTTTTTCTAAAATAATTTATCTAGTCAATTTCATGTTATTCTAATACACCGTGTTAACTAAGAACTATGCATAATGTTTGGCAGATTATTAATTTAAAAATCTTTGTTCAACTATTTTGCTTGTAGTTGGATTTGACAAAGATTTTGAACTTTTGACTATTTAATGTTTGATATCTCATTGGTTTCTGTGTTGAAAATATTTGTTCAACTAAAACAGGAAAGTGGAACCGCAAAGCCTGTTGTTGCTTTTATAGCTGGACTTACTGCTCCACCTGGTCGGCGAATGGGTCATGCAGGAGGTACTGTATTTTTGTCAATTCTTAAATATTCAACTCTTCTATTCTTGGTATCATGTTTTATCTGGTTTCTAATTAACCTTCGAGTAAAAGACATGATAATGATGAGACTTGTTGCTTTCCTTTTTCTTTTTTCGTTTGATGTTTTACAAAAATATATGGTTATTTTCTATTTGAGTCTATGTAAAGAGAGGTTATCATGCCATAGCTTTTTTTATCATGATCAAATAGATTTTCCTTTTTCCTTCTGTAAATGCATATTTTTTTACATGAATTTGCATTTCAATTGAAAAAACCGGGAGAAAATGTTTGACATTGCAATGTAATCACAGTGTGTCCAGCTATAGTTCACTGTTTCTTTTTTCTTTTTCCTTTTTTTGACTTCCTCGACCTGCACTACCTGCAATCTGTCTTGCATGAATTCTTTGTGGATTGAATATCCAATCTCGATATATATGATATCACTAGTAAATCTATAAAACGATATTTAAAAAAATCATAGTTAAATATTTTCCTTTTGGAAGCCAGAATCAAATTGACAGCTTCTACTCCCTTGAATTTGCAGCTATTGTATCAGGTGGTAAAGGTACAGCGCAAGACAAAATTAAGACCCTCAGAGAAGCTGGGGTTACTGTAGTCGAGTCACCTGCAAAAATTGGCACTGCAATGCTTGAAGTCTTCAAGCAGAGGGGTCTTGTTTGAGCCAGTAAGATATATTTACTAATGATTTTCTTTCGTTTTTCCCCATAAGCCAGTAAGATATATTTACTAATGATTTTCTTTCGTTTTTCCCCATTTTGGCAGACGGGAAATAGCTATCCATTTGCCAATCAATTCCTGTTACTGCATACAATAACGAATGATCATTGCCTAGCAACCTTTAGAAAGCTTCAGAATTCTTTCTTGATATGCTATTGGTTTCATCATCATCAATAGGTACATAGCATTCTTCTTGTGTGAACGAGTTTTGAAATAATGATTTCACTTTGTTAGATGGAACTATCTTTTCATGGTCGGATGGCCGGCTGGGCTCGGCTGGTCCTATCGTTGTGACATCACTAGTGTTGAGTTTGTTGTCCTTGCAGCAGTGTTGAAGCTTAAGATGGGGCTTTAAATCATTATAGGGTTGGATTCTCCAACAGTGAGGGGTTCCACAACCTAAAAATTTGATCCCCAACCTATTCAATCATGTGAAATTGGTTCCCCTCGTGATACGAATCCGTTACTTTGATGGTTAGAAAATCAAAAGTTCTTTAGAATGACTATAAGGACCTTTTATGAACAAATTTATTTTTAAATTTTGGTCTCAAACATCCCAACCTCATTACTACTACCACTAGACCCCATTTTACAATTAATATTTAATACTTGCACTTACAACTGGTGCATCGGATTTTTCAGTAACATACCCAATAGAATGAAGAAAATTGAATAGGAGAGGGAGGAGAAATGTAAGTCACTTCAATCAAAATCATTCCAATAAATTTTCAGTGGTGGTAGTCGTAATGGGATGGGCAGGGCAGGGCAGGGCAGCGCAGGGAGAATGAGAAGGAGAATGGATTTTATTTTATTTTTGGGATAATTGCAGTAAAAGTTCAAAACCTTTAAACCTTTGATTTCCTACAGCCGATCTTTCCAAACGTTGTAGGTGAAGTCTTTTTGGACAATTTTCATTTTTAATTTCGCTAGTTGATAAAAAATTTAACTTTGACCACATTTTTAATATTTTAAAAATGAGCAAAAGAGTAACTTTTTATTTATCACATTAAAAAGAAGAAATTAATAAAATAAAAAAACACGCACACAATAGTCTTCTTCCTTTCACCCCTCATCCACCCCCACCTCAAACCCAAAATCTACTCGACCATCGTCACCTCAACCTCTACCCCAAATCATTTTATTACTAAACATTAAACTATAGGTGAGCCCAAAGGGTTTAGTGCTTGGAAATGTTAATATCCTCATCTCACCGTCTCGCTCAAAATTGTGTGATTGAGAAAATTTAGATTCATTAAGCAATGTCGAATATTTAGATTGCCCATATCTTCAGCGAGGCCTTGTATGTCGACCCGAATATGCCACTGCCCAGTATCTTCAACCGAGGCTTTTAGCAAATCCCCCATGTCGAATTTCATCGTCATCCCGAAGAAATGTGAGCTTTGTATTGTTATCGCCCTTCATGCCATTTGTTCTGTGCTCAGGTGATGCTCCACTTTGTTCCATTTGTCTAGGTCGGTCAAGTGAGCTTTCCGTGGGCTGGGAAGGGATACTGGTGGCTGTTCTTGCTCTAGCATTTGCTTTCGCCGATAAAGAATGATGATGACTGAGATGAGTGTTGCTATGGCCAAAGCCACGAGTATCACAACAATGATGATTGTTCCGACGGAAAGCTTAGCTGGAGCACATGATTTGAGCGACACGCCGCATAGGCCTTTGTTGCCTGTTTAGGAGGGATGGAGAAGAAGTGAGTTATGCACTTGACAAAATGGGCTGAACTTGAGATTTGGGGTTGGGTGGTGGAGGTGGAGGTGGTTGTGGTTGGGTGGCGATTGTGATGAGGTGGATGATGGTGGCCATTAGCAAGTGGAGGTGGAGGTGGAGGTGGAGGTAGAGGCGGAGGCGGAGCCAATCCTGTGGCCTGGCAAAAGAGAGCCTGCGCCTCAGGCTCAAAATCGGAGGGGGTCTCATTTTGTCCAAATATATATTTTTTTAAAAATTATATGAAGTAAAATTGTAAAAGCCAAAAGGGGGGAAATTATTTTTTTCATTCGTAAACTGTAAAAGCAAAAAGAGAGGAGGAAAATTTTTCATTCGTTAATATACCATTGAATGTGGGGCATAATTTATGGATTTCACCTCAGACCCCGACTATCACAGAATCAGTCCTGGGTGGAGGTGGAGAATGTGGTGGTCGGATGGATTTTGAGTTTGAGTTTGAGGTGAGGTGAGGTGGGGGGGTGGGGTGGGGTGTGCGAGGAAGAAGACGATTGTGTCTTTTTTTTTTTTAAATTTAATTGTTTAATGTGATAAATATAAAGTTACTCTTTTGTCCCCCCCCCCCCCCCCCCCCCCGCCCCTCACTTCCTTTTTTAATATTAAAAACGTGGTCAAAGTTAAGGGGGCGTTCTCTTTGCTGTTTTCAAATCGTTTTCTATTTTCGATTTTCCAAAACATTGAAAACAATGTTCTCTTTCCCATTTTAGAAAATGAGTTTTTGAAAACGGCTGAAAATTTTGAGAAAAAACAGAAAACAGAAAACAATTTTTTTACGTTTTGGCTGTTTTCTTCACAAATCTGTCAAAATTTCAAAACACGGGTTGAAAAATATTTTTTTCAAAACGACAAAAAGAACAAATTTTCAACAATCTCAAAATGGACACCCAAAACACAAAATACAAAATGAATTCAAAACTCAAATCACAAAACTTGAAATACGAAGAGAACGTCCCCTAAATTTTTTATTAACTAACGAAATTGTGGACGAAAATTATCCAAAAGGACTTCACTTGCAACATTTGGAAAGATTAGGATGACAGTTGCAACAAATCCAAATGTTTGAGAAAATTTTTCTAGTGTTTCAAAAGTTTGGGGCTTTTGCTGCAATTATCCTTTTGTTTTTGTTTGTTTAACATATTTTATTATTTTTTAAATTTTGGTTTATTTTATTCTTTTATTAATATATATAGTCCATAATAAGGGCATAATAGTCATTTTAAAGAATTTTTTGATTTTCTAACCGTCAAAGTAATGAATTAGATCACATGAAGACCAAATCTCTCATGTTGGAGAGTTAAACACCGGTTTCGAAGGTTGGGAATTGATTCTACACCCCATGAAAGGTTGAGGTGTCCGACCCCTAATTTTTCAAAATACATTTTTTTACTGCTACTTGAATTCTTTTTGTTCTAATTTTCTGCTTTCTTCATTTTCAATATTTTTTTTTCAATTACTTTAGCTTGAAGATGAGAAGCGTGGATTCCAACTTCATAGGACAATGTGGTTGCACCACTAGAATTGAATAATACTAAGGGTCTGTTTGATTGATCGTAGTTTTTCGTGGAAGGTGGAAAATGTTTTCCTACTTTTTACTATTCACCGTTTGATTGCAATAATTTTCCAAAGAAAACGTTTTGCAACGTTTTCAAGGTACAAGCGGTTGATGCAAAAAAATTAGAAAATGTTTTTTCACCATAATGGTAGGAAAACGTTTTCCAACTTTTTGATAATTTTTTTTTTTTTTTTTTTTTTTTTTATCTATTGGAACACATTCCAAAGTCAATTGTAAAAAAATTTATCTATTTAATTGACAATTTACATAAAAAATAAAGTTAAACGAAAATTTTGTCAGGTGGAAAATTATACCAATCAAACACCATTAATTACAATTCCCTGTAAAACGTTTTCTAGGCAATTCAATTCCCTGTCATTCATTTTTTTTCCACCCATTTTTCACCTTTGCAATTAAACAGACCCTAAATGAATTTTGATAGTTCAAAATGTATATTATGAATTGACATAACTAAAAGAGTGTACATAACACAAAACTTGGGGGCCCCATCCATTGGATGAGGGCTGTAAACACTGTCGTACAGCACGTGCTGTACAAACAGTGTTATTCTTTATATATAATAAGCTAACTGGAACTAGTTTCCATCTTCATTTTAAAGTTTGTTTAGTGTAGATTTTTTTTTTTTAAATATATATTTTTCGAATTTTGTTTTTAAATGTATGGTTAAAAAGTAGAAAAAAGTTATGTGTTTACATGCAAAATTATTTTAGTAGGAGAATGTGATTATAAATAAGTTTATGAAAAAAAAAATAAGTTTTAAAGAATCTTTATGCAGCTTTGAAAGTTTATTGAAATTATTTAAATATATGAAACATTAATGGATTTAATAATTAGCTTATTGAATTAATGTAGTCATATCTGTTGTCTTAAAACTTTGTCATCCAAATAACAAACTTTTATTTTATGTAATATCTAAAATTATTTATAAGTTGATAGAATGGGATTTTCAGTTTAGATTTGTGCGGGATATATTTTCATAAAGGGTACCGCTATTTCCATTCACACTTTTTATATTTACATCCACTTTTAAAAACAAAATTTTATTACATTTTAAATCCTGTATAAATTTATTGAAATAAACTGAAATAAAAATACATAACTCTATATTCATCCACTTATTTTTATTTTCATTAAATTACCTTTCTACCTTCTTTTAGAATTTATATTTAACTAGAACTCTAATAGATCAGAGAAAATTAAATAAATGTGTTTGAAACATTCTAATATTCAAAATTTTAATAGACAAAGCGAATAATATATGTTTATATAATGCTCAATTAATTCAACTTTATTTTTATTTCGTTCATTTGATTCAAAAGAGTTTTTTTTTTTTTTTTTTTTGAAATATATAGATCTATAATGCTAGAAATATATTTAAAGTAGGATGAATATATAAAATTTATTTGTATATATAGTAATTAAATGAATGAATTTAATAAAGACGATATTGGAATATAGCGTGGATGTAAATAGTATTTTTTTTTTTTTTTTTTAAAATTTAATAGGGATGAACTTAGAGTGGGATAAATATATAAAAAAAGTGGATGGAAATAGCGGTACCCTTTCATAAATTAGTATGAAGAGAATTTTAAATCTAATATTCAATGGATGTGAAATTTTATGTGAAAAACGATTAAATTTATAAACAATGTTTAATTTGTTACTCTGTAGGATTAATTTTAATGTTTAATTTAAAAATAAATTTGTTCATATTTCAAAAAAAAAAATTGTTTTGATAAATGACTAAATAATTTATCGGGATGGGTCTTTCTATTTATAAATTTGTCACACTTATTTGACAGATAATTGTAACCAATGACGGGGACCTAGTGGGTCACGTTCCCAACCAAGTTTGATTTTTTTTTTTTTTTTTTTTTTTTAAATGTGTACAAACCAGTATAGAATTCAAATTGTAAAAAGAAAACCCATTAGATTTAGGATACAGGAAGTGTGCCCAAATAAATTAGTAAATAAATTTGTATCTACCCAACGACATTTAGCGGAAGAACCAACTTCACAGTTTGAAGTAGGTATTTTAGGGATTTTTTATTTACTACTTTTTGTGATTTTAGCAATTAAATAAAAAAAAAAAAAAAAAACCTCTGTGTCCGTCACTGATCGTGACCTTTAATTTAAATCAATTCAACGCTCAATATTTTATGGATCTCAAGTAGTTATAACTAACTCTTTCATGATTTTAGTTAAATACATACTGAACATTGAATTAACTTAAATTAAAGGTTAAGATTATTTGCCAAATAAGTGTGTCAAATTTATGAATATGTGGATCCGTCCTGATAATTTATAACACCTACGTGTTATCATAGTATTCAATCTTTATGTTTTGGCATTTAGATCCTTCATATTTCGACTGTACAGCATCTTGGTCCTCAATGGACTGTGTCCATCCATTTTCTCATTAGAATGGTACATGAATTTCAACATTCTCGTCCTTTTTTTTTTTTCCCCGGGGGGCAAAATAGTTTATTAAAATGAACATAAGCAATTTGATTTTGATCAATTAAGAAATGGAAATCTTAATTGTTAAGATACTTCATTCAAGAAGATATTGCTAAGAAGAAAGTTCGCAAAGTACAAGCTCAAACTTTGGGGACGGGTGTTATGTATCCTATTGATGTGTCAGTACTCGTATATGTAGAACTAGGGTGCATATGGACTTGAAGCGTCACAAATTAAAATTTGACCATTAATGTCTAAATGACCAAATAGAAGCACGTGATTAAGACAAAGTTCGACTTACCATAACGATGCAGACATGGTCATTGAACCAAGCTCATAAACTGAGTTAGAGCCAAAAGAAGAAGCACGCGACATCTTAAGACTACAAGAAAGTAGAAACTTAACACCTAGACATAATATGATTATCAATATAAACGACAAACTACATGCTCCAAGTTTTAAGTTGCATGACTCTCTCTTTCACACTCCCTAGAACCATGGAAAATGTACTAGAATTTAATATCTCATTGAAATTTTGTAATAAATCTATTCTCAAGCTATAGTATTCGTTGACAAGGATATCATAATGCAATGAGTTATTCACTTCCTACATTGTTCGATAGCACAACACACTTGAGGTATCTTATTTTGATGAAATTAAGGAATTTCATGTAATCTTGGTTGATTAGGGTCTTCCATCAAATTTCAGCGCCATAATAAAACATGCATTACGGAATGGCTTTCATTAATATTCATATTTACTCCCACGATAGAACTAAGGAAATCTAAATATTTTCAATTTTACAGACTTTATCCTAACCTTTGATTGTAGGTTTGGTAGGGTTGTAAAAACGATAGTGGTGGAGAATTTAGGACTAAACTGTAATGCTTTGAAAATTTTAGGACTATGATTGTAATCAGTTATATATTTTTTGTTTTGTTTTGTTTGAATATAGGGATGACAATGGGGCGATGCGACCTTTCCCGCCCCGATCGGATGGGTAATTCCCCGCCCCATACCCGTTACCCCTTTAGGACAAGGTGTGTATGGGTCGGGAAGGGTAAGGATCCTAGCCCCGTTTATTACCCTCTTTTTTTATTAATATAATAAAAGTGTTTGATTATGACAGTTCCATAACACAATAAATACAAAACCCCTAAAAAAAGGTTAGATCCATAGTACTTCATCAATCATCATGTCATGTTATACAATTTCATCAATAAAAAGTAATACAACGTTTATTAAAGAAATTTAATAGATCTTTAAATACAAATCAATGACCAAAAACATAAGACAAAAATCAATGAATAAACAATTTTTATAATTACCTTGGATTGTAGACTGAAATGATGTTATTGAGAGAGAAAATCTTTCTATTAGTTGACAAGCCCTCAGTCCAACGGTCATAGAATGAAGGCCAATATATATTTTTTTTATTTTCTAGATTTTCAATGGTGGTATAGCAGGTGGGAGGTGGCGTGGAAAACTGGGCAAATAGACAATAGTTGGGTTAATGGTTTAGTTGTGGGTTTGGGCATGGGTTGGGATATAGTGAAATAGTCACAGAGTAAATTAATTAATAAAATGCTAAAAATTTAAATTTTTTCGGGACGCGAACCTTAAGATCTGTCCTCGCCCCATACTCGTCCCAAGCCGACTTCCCCAACCCGTCCCGGTCCCGAATACCCTATTAAGCGAATTTTTTTTCCATTCCTATTTGAATAGGAGGATAAAATCGTCATTTTATTTAAAAAAAAAAAAAAGGATGAAAATGACTTTTTATACAATGAAATGTGAAAGGTAGGGGTGAAAATATCAAGATATGAAAGTTATAGACGTTTTGCACAATAACATTAAAAAGTTTGAACATTTGTGCCAATTACCCTTCTTTCTGATTCTGTTTGATTTTTTATAATATGGAATTAATTAAGTTGCCATTTTTTCTATACCAAATTTGGTCTATATATATATATATAATGGTCAAATTTGGTGCTTTCCATCCGTTTGGACCTAATCTACATATTTATGAAATGTTAGGGACCGTTGCTGCAATTTTTCCCATCATATATCGTATGCCCATTTTCACGAAGGTGAATTTTGCTCTTCACCTGGCTTGGTACCTTGAAATTGAAATTAAGATAGTTTTTTCGAGGGTCACTTGATAATTTCATAAAATTCTATGAAAATGGAGGATTGATTCCTATTTTGGGGGAAGAGTGCATTTTGAATAGTTAATTGATAGAGAACGTGTGGTTAAAAATTAAGGAAAAATTTTTGGATTTGCGTGTAATATTATTTTATTGAAAAATGTGTGGTTGAAAAGAAGAGGAAAAAAATGAATTTTAGAAAAATGAGAATAAAAAAGGGACTAAGAGTAAATGAAACCCAAAAATTCAAACATTTAAAAAATTATATTTTTGTCACAAATTAAATTGAGTGAGAGCCAACTTGTTGAATTTGGGAGTCATTGAAAGGCTTATTTGCACAAAACGTTCATATCTTTGACATGTATTGTGACGGACGTCCCTACCTTTCATTTCTTGGCATTTATGTCCTTACCTATCACTTTTCGTGATTTGGACATCCTCTTTACCGTTTTTTCACAATTTTACCCTCCATTCAATTGAACCAAAAAGAAAAGAAAAACAATCTAGTAAATTGCAATTATAAGCCCAAAATTTTTATAATGTGCAAATAACCCACAACTTTTTATAACATGTAACTTGCAATTTCATCTCTTTTATGCATTTTCCACTCAACTTGCTCGACGAACCGGAGCTTTTTTTTTCTTTTTGATCTTGTGTGAACCTTGTTCTTAGAGGTGTCAAGATGGGTGGGTCGGCCTGGCCTGTCCAAGCCCGCTCGAAGGCGAACTGGCCCTCGAATCGAGCGGGTTGGTTCACGGGCCTAATATATTTTTTAGCGGTACGGGTTGGGTTTTAACCGCGGGCCTTTTTTTTTACCATTTAATTTTTTTAAAGTAATAATATTTGGAAAAAAAAAAAAACAAACAAATGGGCTTGCAGTCCCGGCCGGGTCACTTAATTTTTTTTTCCGGACCGGCCCGTAAGCCCGCATGATGCGGGCTTTTTCCTTGAGCGGGTCAGTCCGGGTCAAAAGATCCGCGGGCCGGGCCGGATCGTCCGTTTTGACACCACTACTTGTTCTAAAACGCTTCCTGCCATTGGGATTTGAAGACAGAGGTGCGGATATGGAGTTGGGAGTGGTGGAAATTAGTGTGTTGCTATCAGGCGGTGGATCGGATGGGCCATGGCTGAGAGGCAGCAGCATGTGGGGTGCTGAGGGGTAGTAAGATGAAGAAATTGATGGTGGGGAAGGTGAATTTGGGTTGTTGCTATTCCCGCGATTCGTTGGCTGTGACGGTGGAGGATGGTGACGATGGTGCGGCTGGTAGTCAAGAGCAAGTGTGGTATTAGGTAGAAGTGGATCTTTTAGTTCGCAGCGGTGGAATTCCGGTGACATCTACACGCGGCGCATTTCAACGAAGTAGGCTCAGATGGATTTGCAATAGGGGACGACATGAACTATCCACAACTATCCACTGCGTGGCCAGCCAAGCTCGTGTGTGCCTCTTCAACACGTCGTTGGTGAAATCGTGAAAGACAAAGGCTTTGAATTTGTGGTCTTGATCCAAGTGGGCGTCTCATTCTCAGCTTCTAGTGTCTTCACAGTTGCTGTTGCAATCGAATTGCTTAAATCCATGTCTGAAAAATCAAAGAAATTTAACAAAATTTAAAATTTGATGAACAGAGGCTAGGGTTTTTGAGGAAAAAAAAATCTCTCTCGATGTGGGTAGAGAGATGATAAAGAGAAATGAAGAACGGGTTTGTGGGGGTGGGGTGGTACTGATAATGAGCAGTGATGACGATAGGCTGAGGGCGTGTTTTGGGAAAAAGGTAGAGTTTTGTGGGTTATTTGCACGTTATAAAAAATTTGGACTTGTAATTGTAATTTGCTGGATTGTTTTTCTTTTTTTTTTCTTTTTGGTTCAATTGAATGTAGGGTAAAATCGTGAAAAAATAGTAAAAAAGACTTTCAAAGCACGAAAAGTGATAAGTAAGGGTATAAATGTTAAGAAATAAAAAATAGAGACGTCCGTCACAATACATGTTAAAAGTAAGGACGTTTTGTGCAAATAAGCCGTCATTGAAATTATGAAATTTGAAGGTCTTAACGTACAAATTCGGCATTTTAGAGTCAGACGTTTCCTCAAGAAATTTCTGGAGGTACCCAGAAAGAAGTAGCGAATCCAATGGCTGGAGGCCACACCGACTTCCCTAAGAATATTCTAGGCCTGCCCAACTCCACACTATTTAAATTCCTTCTCAACCCCTCTCTTCTTCACGCTCTGAGATATACTCAATCACTGTTTAACGCAAACTTTTCTAAGAATTATTTTGTGTGTGTTGTTTTTATCGATTTTTGTGATTCTGTTTGTTATCTGAAACAATGGCTGGAAAGGGTGAAGGACCCGCGATTGGAATTGATTTAGGAACCACGTATTCTTGCGTGGGTGTTTGGCAGCACGATCGGGTTGAGATCATAGCTAATGACCAGGGCAATCGGACGACGCCGTCTTATGTAGCTTTTACTGATACGGAGCGTCTAATCGGAGATGCAGCCAAGAACCAGGTCGCCATGAATCCTGTTAACACCGTCTTTGGTAAGTTTTTCAGTTCTTTCTCCTCTAATAAACATTAAACTTAAGTGTGTTTTATTTGAATATTTTTGCACATTCTTATACCTTTTAAACTAAATGACTAACTGGTGAACAGATGGGAATTTTGTAAAATTATGATTTTTATCGAACTTGTCAACTTGGATAGATTTTCACAAAATATTTTTAACTTTTATTAAAAATACTGAAATTTCAAGAGAGTTTATGCGGTGTTTCTTTAAGATTCAAATTTATTTAAATATTTTATAATTCAAAATTTTATAAATTTATAGAGGACATAAAGTATTTAATTGAAATTAAATTAAAATATCTGCTGGGATACCTATGTCTTAAGGAATTTTAATGAAATTCTTTAAAATTTTAATTGGGACTTCTGAATTTAGAAAGGCTTCCTTTTTTGGGAGTTTTTTTCCTACTGGGTTTGACACTTTTTGGGTAGCGGAAACTTGGTGCTTGTAAGTTTGTAGAAAAATAAGGGTAATTTGGGATGTATTTCTCAACCTATTAAATCACCCTTTGGTATTTTTTTCTTATAAGTAATAATTAGTTTTTATTTATATATTTTGTTCAAAATTAACTTTAATAAAAGTATGATAATTAAAAAATAATTTATGAGCATAAAAAATATTTTATAATTAAATTTTTTTTTTTGTAATAAGTAACTTATTATTATAAAATAAAAAATAATATATATATATTTTTGTGTGTTTCTGTTTTTCACTTTGTTCATATCGCTCTCGAATGTGATGATCAGCTTATTAATTCATAATATCTATTCTATTATGGGTGTGTGCTTCATGAATTTTCTGTTGCTAACGTATATCCATTTCTAAGTACAGATGCGAAGAGGTTGATTGGTAGAAGGTTCAGTGATCCGTCGGTTCAGAGTGACATGAAGCACTGGCCATTCAAGGTTATTGCAGGGCCTGGTGACAAACCTATGATTGTCGTCACATACAAAGGTGAGGAGAAGCAATTTTCAGCCGAGGAAATCTCATCCATGGTCCTCACTAAGATGAAGGAGATCGCTGAGGCTTATCTTGGATCGACAGTTAAGAATGCTGTTGTGACTGTACCGGCCTATTTCAATGATTCCCAACGACAGGCGACAAAGGATGCAGGTGTTATTTCTGGTATGAATGTGATGCGTATAATTAACGAGCCTACGGCTGCTGCCATTGCTTATGGTCTTGATAAGAAGTCTGGCAGTTCATCCGAGAAGAACGTGTTGATTTTTGATCTTGGAGGTGGTACTTTTGATGTTTCTCTTCTCACCATTGAAGAGGGTATTTTTGAAGTGAAGGCGACGGCTGGTGATACACATCTCGGGGGAGAGGATTTTGATAATCGGATGGTGAATCACTTTGTGCAGGAGTTCAAGAGGAAACACAAAAAAGACATTAGTGGCAACCCGAGAGCGCTTAGGAGATTGAGAACTGCATGTGAGAGGGCAAAGAGAACGCTCTCGTCAACTGCCCAGACTACTATCGAGATTGATTCTTTGTACGAGGGTATTGATTTCTACACGACTATAACTCGTGCTAGATTCGAGGAGCTTAATATGGATTTGTTTAGGAAGTGTATGGAGCCGGTTGAGAAGTGCTTGAGGGATGCTAAGATTGACAAGAGCAGTGTCCATGATGTTGTACTTGTTGGTGGCTCAACTCGTATTCCAAAAGTGCAACAATTGCTGCAAGACTTCTTTAATGGAAAGGAACTCTGCAAGAGCATCAATCCTGATGAGGCTGTTGCGTATGGCGCGGCTGTTCAAGCTGCAATTTTGAGCGGTGAGGGCAATGAGAAGGTTCAAGATTTGTTGTTGTTGGACGTGACTCCTTTATCTCTAGGTTTGGAGACTGCAGGAGGTGTCATGACTGTTCTTATTCCAAGGAATACAACAATCCCAACTAAGAAGGAACAAGTTTTCTCCACTTATTCGGACAATCAGCCAGGTGTCTTGATCCAAGTGTTCGAAGGTGAGAGAACACGAACCAGAGATAACAATTTGCTCGGGAAATTTGAGCTCACAGGTATTCCACCAGCACCCCGGGGTGTTCCTCAGATCAACGTCTGTTTTGATATTGATGCCAATGGTATCTTAAATGTTTCGGCCGAGGACAAGACGACAGGTCAGAAGAACAAGATTACCATTACAAATGATAAGGGAAGACTGTCCAAGGAAGAGATCGAAAAGATGGTACAAGATGCCGAGAAATACAAGGCTGAGGATGAGGAACTCAAGAAAAAAGTCGAGGCCAAAAATTCATTGGAGAATTACGCATACAACATGAGAAACACTATCAAGGATGAGAAGATTGCCTCCAAGCTTCCTGCTGCTGACAAAAAGAAAATTGAGGACGCGGTTGAGTCGGCTATTCAATGGTTAGAAGGTAATCAACTAGCCGAAGTCGATGAATTTGAAGACAAGATGAAAGAACTGGAGAGCATTTGCAACCCAATTATAGCAAAAATGTATCAGGGTGGTGCTGGTGGCCCTGACATGGGCGGAGGCATGGATGAAGACGGCCCTTCTGCTTCTGCTGGTGGCAATGGTCCAGGCCCTAAGATTGAGGAGGTTGATTGAGCATAAGAAATTTCTGAACTTGGTGTTATTAGATGTTTAACAGTGTTTTACATTATAATCATATCATCTGGCTTCTGAATTAGTCTTTTTGGGAGCTCCTCGGCTCTGTCGCGGTGCTCGATACAAGTTGCAAGTTCGGTTGTCATACGATATATGTCGTGTTTTGTATCCGTTTGATGTTTACCTTCTGCTATTATTTGTATAGCCTATGTTGCAGTAAAAGATAAATAAAAATATCCAATATCCAATACTTGAATTTTTTTTCTGTAATTGATTTAAAATTGGTTATGTAAATTCTTTTTCTTTCCTCTAATCAATTGCAACGTCTATCGAAAAATTCCATTATGGGATTATATAAGTAAAATTTTGTAGTTAAATATAAAATAATAATTGATAATAAGAGTTTTGGTTAATTTTCTTAATAAACTTTGACATTTATGAGGGAATTTAAAGATTCAATTTAATATTGAAGCTCGAAAATTTAAAGTAAGCAATTAAATTTCAAGATTAGCGTGACAATAAAATTAGGAGGAGCTATGACAACGATTTTGGAACTGTCGATGACTTGGCAAAGATGTGTGGCAAAGTAGGGTTGGCAAGCAAATGAAATTGATGATGGAAAGTTTTGGGGATGATAAAAATTATCCATCAAGGGGATGGTGCCGTAATTGTGGGGAAATTGTGGAGTGAAATGTTTCAAAAATCACTGAACTTATACATTGATCACAGACTAATCACTGAACTATGAAATGCTTCAACTTGCTCACTAAACTTATCACATTTGCACTCCATCAATCACTTCTTAAAATCTGTTAAATATTTTGTTGATGTGGACGACGAATTTCTTGCGTGGCTGTTAATGACGTGCCACATCACCCAAAAATTCGAAGTCAATTATTTTTAAAACAAAAAAAAAAAAAAATACAAAAATTGAAACCATTTTATTTATTTATTTATTTATTTTAACAATGGGACACGCTTTTACCACTAAAAAAAACATTAAAACCCATAAAATCAAATCCGACATCAGACACCAATTTGATTTCCAAACCTCCAATTTCCCCAAATTGCCGAATTCACGATTTTCCTCAAGAACCCTATCCTAATCTTCATCTTCTCCATAAATTGGTCACAAATCTTTGTCTTCTTGTACTCCTAATTGATGTAGCCCATAACCCAGGAGCTCACCATCAATGCCTCGAACAATTTGGAACCTAACAAAGGCAAAAAATGAAGATCGAAATGGAATCCGAAGTGATCGTGAGAGGGATGCAGATCCATTGGATTATGATATAGAGGACAATGAAAAATTGGAAAAAAGTCTAGAGCTTGAATGTACTGTGTTTGTGGAACGATTTGCACGTGATCATGATGATGATCCAAGACTTATGGGTTTTAATGATCATAATAATCAATTTGGTGTTTGATTAAGGTTTTTTTTAGTGGTGAAAACGTGTTTGCTTGTTCAAATCGTGTCCCGTTGTACCAAAAAAAATGGTTTCAGTTTTTGTATTTTTTGTTTTAAAATAATTTAATATATGACTTGGAAATTTTGGGTGACATGGCACGCCGTTAGCTGCCATGTAAGAAATCCATCCTCCATGTCAGCAAAATATTTAACAAATTTTAAGGAGTGATGGTGGAAGCATTTCATAGTTCAATGAGTAGTTCGTGACCAATGTATAAGGTCAATGATTTTTGAAACATTTCACTCGAAAATTTTGGAGCCCATTGGCGTGTAGGAGAATGCAATGCGGAAGTGCAAAGATAAGGTACACGGTTCACTATGGGACGTTAGTGAATTGAATGGGGAAGTGAATCAAGGGAAGAGTGAACTCCCCTAACTATATGGCACGACAAAATTGCTAATTGTAGGTTTAAGAACAAATTATCGAAAAGTGCACTAATAGTATCTAATATGCAGGTATAGTTGCAAACTTTATACCAGATTATATTGTGTGTTTTATCCCGTGTCTTAGCTTGTTGGCCCATTTGTATGGGAGGCTACCTCGAGGGACTTGGGCGGTCCCATCACACACATTTACTCTGCTGACAATATGACACAAGACATAGTTATTCAGAGAGTATAAAAAATTGGACAAATTTGGACTTCATATAAAATTCAATCTTGGTGTGGTTCTAGTTTATTAAGATAGGTATTTGAATCAATTATTCATTGATTATTATTTCCATGTTTAAAAAATATCAAGAAAATCAGCTAATTATTGAATTTTAGATGAATTGAATAAGTCAAGAATAACCGAGTATGTATAGGAGTGGCAAATGTGCCGAGTCACTCATTGGCTTGCATGCTTAGCTCAGTTTGACTCGATTCTTAGTTGAGATGAGCTCTTTCATGAGCCGACTTGTTTTTTGGATTATTTTACTAATTTTTAATTTACTTTTTTTTCCTCTCTTTTTTGGCTTATTTTCAAACAATTTTAAATGTTGTAACCAACAATTTTAAATCTTGTAACTAACTAAACTCGGTTTCTATTCAAGAATCAAGAGCAGATCCGAATTTGTAGATTTTCAATTTCTGATTTTCGAATTCGATTCCTACTTTATTTTTATTGAAATTGGGGTTTCGATTTCAGTTTGAGTGGTTCGATTCTGGTTAGAATGTCTACCCCCAATAGACCCCGATCTAAGTACTATGTCACTAGGTTTGTGGTTTAATTTGTAGATCGTTGATTTCTTACACGAAATACATTTTACAGTATCTTGATTTTCTTTCGAATTTAAATATTTATAAGGGAATCCTAATGAATTTATTGATATCACTTTTAACTAGGGGTGAGCGTAAGTTGGGTTGGATCGCCCAACCCAATTATTGGTCCAAACACAACCCAACCCAACCCAACCCAAATCGTATCTTGATCGTTTTTAATTTGGGTTGGGTTTCTCACACGAAATACATGGGTTGGGTTGGGTTGGTTTTTATTGGTCGGTTCGGGCTTCAACTCAATTAAAGTTGAATTCAGTTTATTTGTTAATTTGGATAATTTTTTAGAGTTCCGTTTTTTAAACACACATATAATGAATTATTTCTAAAAATAATGTATAAATAAGTTTAAAATTTATGAAGTATTTTCTTTTTTATAATTTTTTGAAATTCATTCATTTTATCATCGTGTCTTTAATTTTTATTTTATCGTTAAATAACATTGCATTTGTACATAGTGTTCATTTGAATCGATCTATGTGAAGAAAATTGGCGTTTATATATTATAAGTCATTTTCTTATCTTTACTATTATGTCTATTAATTTTTTTTTAATCTTAAATATTAATTTTTTAATTCATCGGGTTAGGTTGTGTTGGAATTCATAACTTAATACCCAACCCAAACTCAAATTCAAATTTTCAATCCAAACCAACCCAATTGAACTTAAAAAATCGACACAAATTGATCGATTTAGTTTGGGTTGGTCGAATTAAACGGTTTGGGTTGGGTTTTGCCCAGCTCTACTTTCAACCGTCCCTTTCAATCATTACAAATGTTATATTTAACAATTTGATGTTTAAAGATGAATTGCTGAATTGGGCAACGCATTCCCCACCCATGATTGCGGGTTTGATCCTCGCTTGGGACAAAAAAAAAAAAAAAAAAAAAATGAAACGTGAAACAAGGAATTCAAACGAATAACTTAAGAACACCGAAATTGGAATCCATCAGAGAATGAAAATTAAGCTCACGAAATTTTATTAATTTTAAAATTATAAAAAACAAAGAATCAACATTTTATTTATAAGGGTTTAGATAAAAACCTAGTCTAAAAGTACTAAAATTGAAATGAATTCTAAATAAACTAAATGACAAAAATAGTACTAAAATTTTAAAAGCAGTTTTTAATTCCTAAATGAACTTGGATAGGTAAAATTCATCATACAAATCTGAGCTCGAACGTTAAATTTGCAGTTCATTATTTTTCTTTTCGGTTCAACCATTCCTCAATCCATTCAGCCATTTGTTCTACATCAAATAATTACGCCAAAAATATGTTGTTGATAGGTTTTTTTTTTTTTTAATGAAAAATGCCATGTTCGATTTTGACCGGGACAGTTGCAGTCTGGTCCATTAACCAAATCCAATCGATTTCAATTACAGGTCATCGATTTTTGGGTTGGCTCAATCAGCTTGATCCAATTTTGATTATCGTAAGCTGTGAATTGCTTAAAGAATAATTTAAAAAATGTCACAACCTAAACAGCAAGCACCCGTTTGCTATTAACAAAGTTCGAATTTGTTAATAATAAAATTTCCTAGCGCAATTCGATGGAAGAATTTGTTAAGAAGAAGAGGAAAATAGCAATTCGACGGAATTCTTGCCTTAGCGCAAGGTAAAACCGTCTCCAACGAAAAGTACAGAAGTGATGGTTTCATACTGATTTAGAGAAAGATCAAAATTAGGTCACCATTTCGATGAATCCGATTAGAGAGGAGTTCTTGAGCAATGAAGAAGGACAAATCTGTCAGAGTATGTTAGTAAGAGACGAAAATGGCTATGAAAGTGAAGATAATTGAGTCATTGCTTAAAAATCGAACTGTGGATTTTAAAATTTGGAAGATGAAGACAAAATCTGGACGTTCAAGCATGTCGTATGTTTTGAATAATTCTTGGAAGACAATTTGTAAGGATAATAATTTCGATGTTGGAAGTGTTGTGTAACTTTAGGCTATTCGAGTTGATGGAGATTTATGGTTTGCGCTTGTCAAGTTGCAGGCGTGAAGATGAACCATATTTGTTAGTATTCAAAATTCTAGTTTTCTAGTTACTTTCTAGTCATGTTTAATTATTTATTTCACTTCTCCTGAATAATTTTTTTTTTATTTCATGAATTCAATTATGATGGGTATAAGATAAGTACTCGAAGTGTTGATTTCAAATGCGTACAAATTCGTAAGTGGTGTTTTCCATATAAGAAGATACGACTATTTATTGCAAGGATCTAAAATATTAACTTGAAATAATTGAATAACCAAGAAAGTTGAAGATTTGAACTTGTTATTCAGCTTCAAAGGATAATATTACGATTTAGAAATAATTAACTTGAATCCTTATGCTTTACAACTTACATTTTAAATCATACAATGTAATTGAATTTGAGCATTCTTTGAAATCTTTTTGAGCATTGTAGTTGAGATGAAACTCATTGTCGTTTAAATTTAATCAATTTAGATTTCTTAATTCACCTCAAACACGACTTATATGTGCCCAAATATTCTATGTGTGAAGTTAAAAATACTCTTACAAAGTTGTTAGTACATTCTTTGCTAGAATTCTATTTGCTTAGTTAAATAGAGAAGAAGATAGATGATTGCAGAAAACTTGCAGATTAATAGGGATAATTGATTTAGAGTCCGTTTGATTTTATGATGAAATTTGAGTGAAAAGAAAACGAATTACAGGAAATTGAATTGCCTAAAACTTGTTTTTACTGGGAATTATCGATTAATTGTGTTTGATTGGTATAATTTTTCACTGAAAAAATTTGAAAATTTGAATCTTTTGATATTCGTTTGGCTTTGTTTTTCTGAAAATTATCCATTAAATGGATAATATTTTTTACAATTGGGGGCAATTAAAGGGATAATTTATTTATTTATTTATTTTAACAATTGGGATTAAAATTTGTTCCAATTGCCACAAAAAAAAAAAAAAAAAAAAAAAAAAAAAAAAAAAAAACTGGAATTGATTTTTCAAGGAAAAGCAAGAAAATGACCAAAGGTGGAAAACAAATTTCTTAGAAAAAATGGCTATCAAACAAGTTAAAAGTGGAAGATGAAATTTACTTTTCCAACTTCTTAGGAAAATATGTGTGAATCAAACAGACCCTTATTGTTACGTGCTAAAATAATTATTGTTCATTAATATTCGTAGCAAGGCTGCTGAAGCACAATCGAAGCATAAGGCGCCTCGACTGCGAAGCACCATCTAGTAGCGAAACCCGCTTTACCCCAACACTTGGATCAAAGAACAATTGTAAGCCTCGTTCTAATGGCTGAAGTAAGGCCTCGACTTGACCTCAAATGCAAACCATCTAATTGCGCTTCCTAACACAATCAAATCAACATGGTAGTTCATGAAAAAAAGAGGCACAAACCTCAAAATTTTGGAATTTGAAATCATTGATGACTTTTAACATAATGATAAGAGAATGTTAACTCTTGAAATGATCAAATAGTACCTAAAAATTGTCAATATGATTAAGGGCTGAAAATCAAAGAAAGAAAAAAAACTAGAGACTAAAAGTCTTTAATGATTCAATATTCCACTCTAAAAACCCTCATCGGATCAAGGAAAAAATAAGGGTGCGTTCTCCTTACTGTTTTCGGGCCGTTTTCTGTTTTCGATTTTCCAAAACATTAAAAACGTGTTTTCTTTCCCATTTTCGAAAATGAGTTTTTGAAAACGGCTGAAAATTTTTGAAGAAAACAGAAAACAACTTTTTTACGTTTTGACTGTTTTTTTCAAAAATCTGTCAAAACTCAAAAAATACGGGTTGTGAAATATTTTTTCAAAACGACAAAAAGAACAAGTTTTCAACAATCTCAAAATGGAACACCCAAAACACAAAACACAAAAACTGAAATACGAAGAGAACGCCTCTTTAATTGTACACATATGACTAATTATAATTGTTTTGTATTTTGTAATTTACATTTTTACTTTAAAAAATAAAAGAATTTATGAACATTCTTATTTATAGACAGATAAATAATACATGTGAGCCCCCATCAAATTTAAAATAAATGTTTCATTTCACAGCCTGTCACCCTACTCTCTAACACGCACGCAAACGAACTCGTCCACGTAGGCACACATTTTCCCGCCCTTCGAAGCTCTTCCGTTTATATGCGTATCTACTGGACCCCATCTGGAATCTTTCACGCTTTTTCGATTCCGAATATACGAAAATATACATGCAACTTCTTCTCTAATTCTCGAAAATCTCTTCGCCAAATTTGAAAATCGAAATTGGAGGGAATTCTTGCACCAGGTAGTTACTGGTTCTGTTTGATCATTAACGAAGCGTTAAGTTTCGAATATTATCACCGATTTTATGATTTGATGAGTTGATAGATATGGATATGCATTTCAATGGTGACTTAGCGAGCCTTGTTGCCGAACTGTTTCAACTTCTGGAGCCGAAGGTGTCTCCTCTGACCAGCCAAGCAATTCGAGATTTCGCCGAGAAGCTTTTGGATCAGTTGCTTTCGCTTCCGGAAACAAGTAATCAGGTAAATTGTTGTTACCTTTTTTTTTTTTTTTTAAATTTTAGTCTCTCGTCTTAATGAGATGTTTGCATTAAGTGTATATAAGCTGCGTACTTAATTAATCGAAGTTTCATTTAGGGGTCCTTTTGCCTATAGAACGGATTGCATTGTCAATTAGGTTGATTTACAATGTGAGTTAATAACACGTTTGAAAGATGAATAATATTTTGCGTGCAATGTTGTTTCAGCAGAGTGGCGAAAACAGGGGAAATTACAAAAATAATGAGAAGAAGTCTTGTGGATTTCATAGTCTAAATCTTGATTTTCGTTTGAAGGGAAAAAACTTGTGTAATTTCGCAAAATGAAGGAACATTAATTATAGCTTGGTGTCCATTATATTCACCATACTTTACAACTATCTGTGAATTGCAGGTAAAATATTTGCTCTATAAAGCAAAGAGAGGTCGTTCTTTGAATGTCTCTGGAGCAGCAGACCTACCTGCTTTAGGTTCTCCCAAGAAATTGGTGAATGACCCCGGGAAAGAGCTCATACCGCAGGTCGGAATAGTCAATATTTTTATATTGTAGAGGGAATTTTTCCAGGTTTTTCTCCCTTCGTGTGCTGCTTTTGCTGAGACTTCAATTTTAAATATTGACATTCTGTTGATAATGGTGATTAAAATGCAGTTTTATTTTCAAAATGGCCGTCCACCCTCTCAAGAATTGCTAAATGAGTGCTTGTCTAGAATCAAACAGTTTTTTTCTGCTGAAAGTAATGGACTCCGAATCCAGGGTGAGACTTGCTAGTTGATACAAACTTGTTTACACAGTTGCACCGTGCATAAACTTACAATACAAGATGCCAAAAGAAAATGTGTACCATTGTCTTTATGTTATTTACATTTTCAAGATGTCAAAAAAAATTTACCATTGAGCTACGAAATTTACATTTGCAAGCTCCCATCATTCTTCTCCACCGTACTTTTTACAAAGATTGGTGTCAACTGCACAAGCATTGTGACCAAGTAGGTGTTTTGTTATTCATTATTTCCTTTGCCTTTGTCAAGATTCACCCCATGCTGATTTCAATATTCCTTTTTTGTATGTATCCGAGTGAGAAAATATTGACTCACACATCTCAATTTGAAAAACTTAGTTATGTTATTTATGAGTTCTCTGTTTGACAAATTTATATATCATTATAAAAAGGAACAATAGTGGACCCACAAAATTTGTGGATAAATTATGAATTTGTGTTTAAAATTAACGTTTGACTGAATTTATAAACAATTTGTAATTTGGGACAGAAATAAGGAACACTATCCGTGTCTCAAATTTGGGTTCATGTCGAATTATTTTATTTTATTGTTACAGTTCTAATTAAATCGTATATAAAAATAAATAAATGACTATTTCTATAGCATGGATTGCCATTCCCACATCCAAGCAGCCCAACTGCCCAAACATTGATGCTAAGATATGTAAGTATTTGTTAATAAAACCTTTAGTTCTGGTATAGACAGGATATCATAGTATTGAAAGTGATGTAAAATTTTGACTATTAATGCTAATCGTTTGAAATGAATTTATGTTGTCGAAATTAAATCAATTATGTATTGTTATTTGGTTTAATAAGCGTAACGGAAGTATTGAACTTGTCAACTACTTTAGTTTTGAATGAGAAAAGCAATTGTATACTATTGAACTTTTAGGTTTCTATGTCGTCTCATGCATGCACACAAATGAGAAAATATTGACTCATTCCAATTAGTTACGGGAATAACGTAGTTTTATCAAGTGCATGTTCAATCACATTTACCTCTCTAACTTCTCAATTACCTTGAATTAGGAAATAAGTTGTATGTGCAAAAGCAATTATTAGAATTTGATTGATTTTGAATTCCGCATGCATGGCTCCTGGCAACAAGTCCCATAAGTAGTGAAAAATGGAGGGAGGCATTGCCAACATTATTGGACTTATATTTGCTATAAGTTGACCTTATTTTTGTTCGTCTGTTTTACTATGATCAAAACATACTCTTGCATTTTATTGGTCAAATTCTATGGAACTGTATATGCCGATTTGTTTGTGGTAAAAAAATTGTGCACACTAATTTTGTATTGAAGATGCAAATTTTGCATAGGATTTCATGTGTTAATTCTGTTGAGATTGGTTAAGATAAGATGGTTTTGGCCTACTTTGACCAATTATTTAAGCAGCCGTTAGTCGAATATGAGAATTCTAGGTCAAACGTGCTCTACTTCGCAAATAAATTATTGTAGTATGTAAATTATTCAAAGTCAATTTCGGGTGGATGAAAAATTAAGATCAAAAGTTAACTCCTTGAAACAATTCTATCTGATTGAAAAGTCATGATTTCTCCAAAAATGAACGTTTTTTTGGACTGTCCTTTTCGATCAGCCACATGTCTTCAGACAGAGACATATTCCAACAGCCATGTTTTTTCCGATTTAAAATTAATAGATATGCACTTCCATTTGCAGAGTTATTCATTCCAATTCGTTCACTTTCGTTTCAAGAAAACCGTCCATGCACTTACCACATATGTCATTAAAGTCCAGGAAAATTCTACATTTCTTGTTTGATAAAAAAAGTGACAAAACCATTGTCGGTTCTTTTTTCTCGTAATCTGGAGGATTAGCTTTTGTTTGGTTTTCCTTTTAAGTGGCTTATAGTTTACTTTTCAGAGTTGAACATTAATTTTAATTACACATTTCGTAGAACCTACCACTATTACCCGTTTATTCACCAGTTATTTATTCCAACTTATTATTTTAAACCAAATAAATTATTTAACAAAATTTAATGTATAAAAGGAACGAATAATAATCGATAGAAAGGGATGTGTTTGTTAACTCTGAGACTTGTTTCAGATACTACTACCAATCTTCAATTGCTTTATGAAGTCTTTTAAGCCATTCTTTATGGGGCTTTGAATCTTCTAGCTTTAGTCTCCATTTAATGAGATATGTTTCTTGAATATCGGATCAACTGCAACTCATTCATAATTGCAAAACTAAACTTCTGATACTAATATTACTATTAGACTATGTTAAACCTAGTAGGTTGGCTTGTGCATGTATCCGGGATTAAATTAATGCTTTTTACCAATCTTGCTTAGAGTTGATGCATTCCCTCTTAGGCTCTTACTTTTGTCTTCTGACACGCAAATAGTGATACATTTGTCGACTATTGGATTATCGACAACATGTTGATGAAAGATACAGCAACCCAGATATACACAATCTTGAAGCTGCCCAATCTCAAATACTTGACTCAGGTTATACGAGTATCCATAATGATCTTTGTTTATCGAAAATTAAGTTCACTCTATCAATAATGTTAGTCAACTTGATGGTAGGATGACTTTAAACCTGTGCTCAGAGAACTTTTGGCAACTCATCCAGGGTGGTTGCAGTTCTTACAGTGTACACCTCCATTTCAAGACATGTATGGTATGTTCTAAATCATTTGCTAAACTTAGCTAAAGGTTTTGATTAATTTTTCCGATGCTTATTACAACTGCGATAATAGAATTCTGTTGCTAGTCAACATTAATCTCTATTACCAGTCTGCCACAATCACCAGTACCGCCCCTGCATTCATGGTTATCTCATCATGCCACTTGTGTCTTTTTAGTTGCTGATATGGATTACTAATAAGTAATTCAGTGGCCCAATTGAGACAGAATGAGGTTCTATTATACAAATGAAATTGGTGCACAAGTATGGTTAGAAAAATACCATTAATGTTCCTTGTTTCTATTTCTCTTGTCATTGTGTTGCTTGCTGTTAGTTGGAAAGCAAGATTACAATCACAGATTTTTGGCTGGCCTTTCAGTATATAGTCCAATGATTATGGTTGCTTTCATACTTTCTAGTGTGATCGTTGTTTCTTGGAATAAGTCAGGAGGTAAGTGTCAAGTTGGTTGTTCGCTAGCATGCACATTTTGCTGACTTTATGTGGACTGTTCTTTTCAATTTAGAGGTGTTTACATATAAGGGAAGCCACATTCTTTGATTAAATATTAACAGTTCAATTTACTGCAATGGCCAGCTGAAACTGTAATATACAGAATATTTTACGACGTCAACCGCTCAAGTAATAACCGTCTTACCCTCAGAGAGCTGAAGCAGTCGGACTTAATTGCTGCAATGAAACATGTGGATGATCAACTAAATGTCAACGCAGTATTAAGGTAAAAACAAAGTAATTGGTTATAGATTGGAGGAAATGTTCCTTCTTCTTCTTTTTTTTTTTTTTTTTTTTTTCCCTTTAATTGCTAATGGTTATACCATTACTTGGTGAAGTTTCCACAGTAGGACCAGGTTATCCAAGAGACATTCTTATTTTTGCTGTCTGCTGAGTGTGATTTTGCAAGATGGAATTTCTGAAAAAGAAAACAAAATTGCTTTTTTACTGGGCTTACCAATAGAAACAATTTTCTAGCTTAGTTGAGATCAGATACGTTATCAGATTAACAGTGTTTAACTATATACAACAATTATCTAGCTGATATGTTGTCAGAATAACAATATTTAGCCATATGCATTCACTCTTTTTATCTTAATAGTGTTCATATAGTTGTACAAATTTTTGTTTAGCATTTTTATCATATTGTGTCTGAGACAACACCCAGCCCCCATCTCCATTAGCTTTAATTTCCAGTTTACCATCTTCTGCAGGTACTTCTCTTATGAACACTTTTACGTGATCTTGAACACGTTTGAGGAGTTGGATCCTGACGAGAATTATCTGATCAATAAAGAGAACCTCATTACGTATAGTAACCATGCAAACAGGATTGTAGATAGAATATTTTCTCAGGTTTGTCTTCTCTGTTTTATGGTATTCCTGCTTTGTTAAAGTGACTAATGATGCTTCCTCATCTCTTAAGTAGTTTATGTTATCAATTTGTCCAGGTTCCGAGAAAGTTCGCGAGCAAGGTTAAAAGAAAGATGGGATATGATCAGCAATTGCCCATAGTCTGTCATCAATCGGGTCCGATTAGGAACAAATCTGGGGAGAAGATATTCACAAAAGTACTAAGTTTTTTTAAAAGTGTATATGACAAAATTGAACCTACACCTGATACTAGCAAGCCCGGCACTTCAGTTAAAAAAAGTAGAGTGCCGGATGCAGTAGAGTTTATTGTCCTCACACTGCCACGAGGCAGTGTTTGGACAAAATCATTCTCACCATTCGGCGGTGAAATTTAATGAATAATTCTATACAAATATAATGCTTGACCTAAGCTTTGACATAATTTTGTCTTTTATGTGTATTGTCTATTTTATCCTTATCTTTATGTTTAGTTATTTTTCGCCATTAATTCATTAATTGGTATCAGAGCCTAGTAACGAATCTGAAGAAAAATTTTAGTATTTTAGAAATATTTTCTAGAATGGATAGAAAAGATAAACTAATTTTAGAAGAATTATAAAATATTGGTATATTAACTAATACTAATCAAATTAAATTACAAGAATTAACGACAAATTTAAGTAGCAAATTTAAATCTCCAAGCGAAGAGATAAAACAAATAAATAATTCTCAACAGTTAACTGAAATAAAAAATAAAGCATTACAAATTTTAGTAGATGAATCTCCCGAATATGAAGAAGAAGATATTATTATAAATCAATTTTTAGAACAATATGATAATTATGCTTTACCTTTAGAAAAAAATCGATATGATAAATCAAAACATTATAACTCATGTGAAAAATATTGAATCAAATTTAGTAATTGTAAATGATAATATTAAGATTGGACCAAAAATCCTATATAAACAAATTGAATCAAAATTTAAAGAATTAAAACTTAAAAATAATTCTTATACTTCAATTGAACCACCTTTACCGGCATATGTTATAGAAGAATTAGAAACTAATTTTTTTAAAGTTACTAGAGAGGAATTAGAAGCTTATAAACAAAGTCTAGAACAATTAGCTATCCAAACTAAGAATATATATATGAATGATTTTCCACCTAAAGAGGAAACTACTGAAATTAATACTCCAACTTTAAATGAACAAGTCGAGCCGTTAGTTGGAGAAATTAGTGGAACTAATGTTACTACTGATTGGATTCAAGATGAATCTGATGACTGAAATTTAGAATGGATAAGAGAACATGGAATAATCTAATGAGCGAGAAGGTTATAATTTTAGAAAAGGTCCAAAAATTATAGCAACCAAGTCTATACATCTTAGGAATAATAATCCAGTTAAATTATTTACTAAACCAATTCCTACAACAAGAATATGGTTAGATATTGATGATAGCAATAATAAAAGCGAAGTTATTGATTCTTGGGCAAAAACTACTGATTTAACTGTTGCTTTTCATAAATAGAATACTACTCAAACTTATAACTTTATAATCCACACATTTAGGGGAATTACTTCAGACATTTGGAAAAAAACTTCTGAAGAAACCAAAAATCAAATCAAATATGGAGAAAAATCTACAACTACCATAGATATCAATGAAAGTTTAGATGTTGAAAATTTTAAAACGAATAAAATTTTTTTTTAGACATTTACTCTTAGGAAAAATTATATCTGAAACTAAAATTGATATGATTACTCAAGAAACCTTACAAGCTGAAAGATAAATGGAATTATTAAAAATCTGTTATATGTGTGAATTAAATGAATATACTAAGAAATTCGAAAAAATATATATCGAAGCATCCAAATCTATAAAAGAATTAAATATATTTGAAGAGGATAAAAAATTATTAAATAGATATTTCCTTATACTACTCTGGCCATGGGGTCAGAAATTATTTGAATAATACCAAATTTATTGGAAGAAAATAGAATGGAAAGATCCTAATTAAAAGGTTGATACTCTAGGAATGAGAACTTTATTCGCTAAGAGAAAAATATCTGAATGGTGCAAAAAATCTATGTACCAACACCTATTTAGAGAACATGGTAAGAAATCTATTTTATGTTGTTATGGAAAAATAACAGCAGTACCACAATTTGGTTGTCATCAACCATCCAATAAACCATATTATAAAAGGAAATTTAAGAAATATCTTAAACCTTGGAAGAAAAATAGAGAATTTAAGAGCCACAAGAAATATTTTAAGAAGAAAAAAGCTTGAAAAAATGAATTTAGCCAACATAGGAAACCCCAGAAAAAATCTAAGGAAGAATTTTATAAAAAATGTAAATGTTTTACATGTAAGGAAATATGAATGGTATCTGGAAATCTTGTTTATAAGAAAATTATATTTACTATAAGACCTGATTTTGCCATGTCTTTATCAGATGAAAACTTAAGTTTAAGACTAAATTTATATCACAAAATTGATAGATTACTTATGCCACCAAGAAATAAAGCCGTAACTTTACATTGTAAACATTTGTATGCTTTTACAACTACACACCAAAAAGAAATCAATAAAATTTCAGGAGAATTCATAGAAATTCATGAAAACTTTAGAAATCTAACACAATTTATACAATCAAGAATGTTAAGTGATAATAATATCTCTTTACCACAAAATATATTGCTTGATTTTCATCAACGAGTTAAAAGAATAGACAATAACGTAGGAAACCAAGGATTAGCCACTTTGAGTCCCTCTGGACAACTTGTAGTCAGAATGCCTAGTAGAAGAATAGAAAGAAGTATCAGTACTAGAGAACTCGCAAGCTCTAATAGACCATCTACAAGTAAAAACTACTCAACATTACCTAGAAATAGTATAGATATTGACCTAAGAAAGTGTGAGGAAGATAATTTCTTTATCTTAATAGAATATATCAATAATCAAAATAACTACGAAGAAATCATAGTCCTTGTCAATATAGGAGCTAGTATCAGTCATATAAGAGCAGATTTAGTGGATCATTTATCTGAAGAAAACCTACCACAAGGAATAACTCTTACAGATTATCATGGAATTAAATATGAAATCAGAAGATTTGTTAATCTTGAACTAATATTTACTGATATAAAAGGAGAACAATTTAAATTAAACTTTAAAATCACAAAAGATTATTTATTGTAATTGTAGTTTTATGCCTGGATATACTATTGAAGGATTAGATAATTTATTAGAAAAATTGTTAGATAAAATAAATAATATTACTTCTCAATTAGAAAATATAAATATATTATCTAGAAATAGTATAGATATTGACCTAAGAAAGTGTGAGGAAGATAATTTCTTTATCTTAATAGAATATATCAATAATCAAAATAACTACGAAGAAATCATAGTCATTGTCAATATAGGAGCTAGCATCAGTCATATAAGAGCAGATTTAGTGGATCATTTATCTGAAGAAAACCTACCACAAGAAATAACTCTTACAGATTATGAAGGAATTAAATATGAAATCAGAACATTTATTAATCTTGAACTAATATTTACTGATATAAAAGGAGAACAATATAAATTAAACTTTAAAATCACAAAAGATTATTTATTATAATTGTAGTTTTATGCCTGTATATACTATTGAAGGATTAGATAATTTATTAAAAAAATTGTTAGATAAAATAAATAATATTACTTCTCAATTAGAAAATATAAATATATTATCAGAAGAATATAATAGACTAAAAGAAAAATATGAAAAATATGTTACAGATTATTCTAATCTATTAGATCAAAGAATTGATATATATTTTGAAATTCAAGATAGAAGATAAAGACTAATTTTTTAACCTATTTTAAAAGAAAGGGTAATTGTGTCTTTTTATCATTTTAGGTCATCCTTTCGATCATCCTTTAGATTACCATAGCAAGACTCTAAATTTAAAATCGATGAGAAATGACAGTTGTTAGAATAAACTCATTAATATACCATGTCAAAATAACTGCAATTAGCATAACCATTCAAGTCATTGTTAGAATTCAGATGCGAAAATAGATTTAACTCAACAAGAAGATTATAAGTTTTCAATTCTATGCATAAACACAAGGTTCCACTTTCAACAATATTGGATTTAAATGGATGGAGTATGACATCAATATAAATAAATATAGAAAGCGAGTCAAACTTTATGTTTTTATTCCTCCCCTCTTCTACTTCCTATCCAACTCCTCAAAGTCGGGCTGTGGGGACTGAACATTACACGCGACCTTATTTTTCACAATCAAATAACCCTGATATAGCGTCGAACCCGAGCCAACAATGAGAGCCGAGCATGAAGCTGGGCCAAGGCCTAGGCGCATCTTGAGGAATCCTTCGGCAGCAACACCAGGGAGGATGGAAGTCCATGGATCATCCTTCTGCCTTACATATATCATAGAACTCTCGAAGATGGCAGAAAGACCACCCCAGACAGCACAGGAGCCAGCACAAAGGGGGGCCTTCAAGCGTACAGCTTGTAAGCCCCGGATGAGGCGCTCACCTTTAGGGGAGTTGTACATGCCATTCAACATGTAAAAAGTCGACCCACAAACGATTCCCAAGCAGAATAAATCGCCAGTGTGATCCACTAGGCGATCGTACCATGGTCTGTCACATACCATTCTTGATTCTACATTCAATTAATTCTAATCAATTTGCATATAAATAACTAGCAAACTAACTCAAAATAAAAAATACAGAAAATAACACAAAATTGGTAAATTACAAAGTTTTATCAACATGTAAACGACATTAATCTAAAAGACACTAAAAATCGTGGACGCAACTAATCGGAAATAGCAAAAAGCAGTACGAAATCATAAACCCTGAAAATATTCTATTTAAAGATTAATAAGGAGGCTCGGGTTGGCTCCATTTTATTCTAGTTTTTGGCTGTCATAGAAGATTTCCCTTTTCTGTTATTAATGATAATGGGTTAATCAATTCTAAATTCAGGCTCTATCCGAATTCACAGAAACAAGAAGTAAATAACAAAAACATAGAAACCTGGAAAAAGAGCCCCAGTCAATGCCGGATTCTGAATGAGATTTCTCCTCGCGTGTCGCTGGTTCTGCTCTCAATGCCTCCTCGGTACCCTTTTTTAAGTGATTGGATAGGTTTTGGACTGGGCAGGATTTGGGCCTATTTATTTTTTATGAGGCCCTTGATTTTTGAGGCCCAAGGCAGTGGCCTAGTTTGCCTTAGGCCAGGGCCGGCTTTCACTTTTGGTTTTGAAGAGATGTCTGTGTTCATGTCTTAGATTTGAGTGGTGCTTCCCAACGCCCATGAACATTGATGCACGCTAAATACCTTACCTCTGCAGTGGGCATAATGTGTGACGATGCTATGATTTTGATTATGCATGGAAAGATTCCTCAAACTTGCTGTCTTTTTCCTCTTTCTTTATCTCCACAAAGGCACGTGCGAATCCAAATTGGACCAAGTGGGACCACTTTGCACACAAAGAATATGTGCTTTCTACGGACAATGTCTCTAGTGGAAGTATATACTGGGATGGATCTCCGGATGATAACTTGGATGCAGCGCTGGTTGATGACCCTCGTGAGATCTGATTGTGAGGTATTTGTTGATGTTATCATTGACTTCCTTTTCAGTCATTTAGATTTCATTTAATTGACCAACTGTATGATTTAGATTAATGCATCAACACACCTTTATTGTGATTGACAATGCTCATGTGGTAAAAATAATTGAATTTTATGTTTCTCCATGTGGGTATCTTCACTTATTAAAGTAAAAAGGAGGAAGTAGTAAATAAATGCAGTTTTAATTTGCTCTACTAAACTAGGGGAGTAAGCGGTCCAGTTTTATCGATTTTTGACAGATTTTCAAACCAAACCGTTTATATTAGTTTGAGAAAAACTCAAACATAAATCAAACCATTTTGAACGGTTTGAAAAAAAAACTCAAACCTAAACCTAACGGTTTAGTCCGATTTTAAACCACCGGTTTCGCCATATATCTTTTTTTGTCTGTCGTCCGATTTTAAACCGCCGATTTCGCCGTATATTTTTTTTCCCATATAATGTCATTAATTTAGGAGTGTGCATTTTTTTCTAGAACCGGTGGAATCAGACCGGAATCATTTAAAAATGGTCGATTCGGTTTCGGATCTTCTAAAAAATAATTTGATTTTGAGACAAATTATTAAGAATCAACCGGTTCCGGTCCACTTTTTGGGTTCTAGTATGAGAACAGTCTGGTTCTCATAGGATTTTTTTCATTTTTTTGGTAAATTATATGATTCAATCTCCAATCACTTTTATAAAAAAATAATAGGGTTCTTTTTTTCATTTTAGACCCCAACACTTTCCTTCTTTTCTTTGATTATTTTCTTATCTCTTCTTATAATTATTTGATTAACTGATTTTCAAGCCAAATTAAAATATTGGGTAAGTCTATACCTTAATAAATTTATTTAAAATATATAATTTCATTTCTAAAATCTGAAATTTTTATTTTGTTTTCACTTTGATTACATAGTTGTCGATCCGATCAAAACTTTTCATCTAAATTTCTACAAATTATAATCGACAGAACCAGAAATTGCAATAATTTTTTAAAAGATGTCCAATTCAATGTAGGATTTTGATTTTGATTGAAATTTGTTTAATAATTGGAGTACTATGCAGTTTATATAAGTTGATAATTGTTTGGTGATAGTAATTTATATGGAATACAACGTGAGATTGCTTGATGAATCGTTTCAAACTTTTAGTTTATAAGCCTATAGAATATATGACCTCCATTCAAAAAAAAAAAAAAAAAAACCTAACACAAAAGTTTTACAAGTTACAATTAAGAAAATTTCATTTTTTTATTTTTTTTTATTTTTATGTATTTTTTTGTCGATCCGATTTGGTTTTAAATTGCAATAAAATTTCTTAAACCTAAACCAAACCGTTTTTGATCGGTTTGGTTTGGTTCAAAACCATTTCGTTGACGGGTCCACGTGACACCAAACCGACGATTTCCAAAATGCGATTTCGGTTTTATTTTTCAGTTTGGCGATTTTTGCTTACAGCCATATACTCTACCACAAGTCTCGACTACTAAGAACTGATGCTGTATTAGACACCGGAGAGTAAAGAATGATCTCTATTTTTTGAACAAGTAATTTTGGTTCTTAAAAGGGAAGGTCTTCTACTTTGCTACACTTCAAAAGGGTTCTCTTTAGTGCGTTGTATCATGACTGATTGTTTAATTTAGTTAGAAGATTCTTAAAGTTTTGATTTTACTTTAGCTCCAAGGATGCCTATGGAGATGCAGAAAATCTCAGTAATCTGCTTATCAACAGAAAAGAAGTTTCGGTTGCACTTTAGCTACCTTTCAGTAGTAATCTTATGTACATTGCATCTAAAATTTAGTTGACATTTTTTTGCCAATAGCCAATATTTTATTCGTTTATCACAAAAACAATCTGTGGAAAAGAAGTATATTGCGAGTCAGTATAAAAATCCAAATAAGAATCTATACATTCTGGAACAGAGTAGGAGCTCTAAGAATATCATAAAGAAAGGTAAAGAGACTTCAAAACGATTTTGGAGCTGTCAAAGACTTGGCAAAGCTACGAGATGTGTGGCAAAGTAGGGTTGGCAAGCAAGTGAAATTGATGATGAAATGTTTTGAAGATGATAAAAATTGTCCATCAAGGGGATGGTGCTGCAATTGTAGAGAAATTTTGATACCCATTGGCGTGTAGGAGAATGCATGCGGAAGCGCGAAGATGTCAGGTACACGGTTCATATGAGGGCGTTAGTGAATTGAATGGAGAAGTAAGTAAGGGGAATAGTGAACCCTGCTACCTATATGACGCGACAAGATTGCTAACTTCGGATTTAAGAATAAATTATCAAAAAGTGCACTAACGATGTTTAATATGCAGGTAGAGTTGCAAACTTCCTACCCAAGATTATATCGTGCATTTTATCACGTGTCTTAAATTGCTGGCCCCGTGGCCAATTTGTATGGGAGGCTGCCTCGAGCTACTTGGGCGATCCATCACACATTTTTAATCCACTAACAATATGACACAAGACATAGTTACTCGAGAAAACATAAAAAAATGGACAAATTTGGGCTTCATATAAAATTCAATCTTGGTGTGGTTCCAGTTTATTAACATGAGTATTTGAATCAATTATTCGTTGATTGTTATTTTCATGTTTAAGAAATATCAAAAAAATCAGCTAATGTATTGAATTTTAGATTAATTGAATAAGTCAAGAATTCGAGTCTATATAGGAGTGACAAACGTGTCGAATCGCTCATTGGCTTGCATGCACATCTCAGTTTGACTCGATTCTTAGACGGCTCTCGTTCATTTTGAAACAAGCTATTGGCTGAGATGCGCTCTTTCATGAGCCAACTCGTTTTTTGGATTACTTTATTAATTTACTTTTTTCCCTTTATTTTAGGCTTATTATCAAACAATTTTCAATGTTGTAACCAGTAATTTTAAATGATTTAAAAGTTGTAACTAACTAAACTCAGTTTCTATTCAAGAATCAAGAGCAGAGCCAAATCTGTAGATTTTCAATTTCCGATTTTCGATTCTGATTCCAAATTATTTTTATTGAAATTGGAGTTTCAATTTTAGTTCGAGAGGTTCGATCCTAGTTAGATTGTCCACCCCCAATAGACCCGATCAAAGTACTATGTCACTGGGTTAGTGTTTTAATTCGTGGATCATTGTTTTCTTACTCGAAATACAATTTACAATATCTTGATTTTCTTACGAATTTAAATATTTATAAAGGTATCCTAATGAATTTATTGATATCACTTTCAACCATCCTTCTCAAAGTATTATGCTATTTGTACAAAGTGTTTACAAAATTAGTTGACAAAATAAGTGTTGGCAAAATTCAGACAATTGATTTTCAATTATTTAAAAATCTGTTTTTGAAAGGATTGGTGTAGATATTACTTTATCAACCAACTTTGTACATATAACATAACTCCCTTTTCAGTTATTACAAATGTTATATTTATCAATTTGATGTTTAAAGATGAATTGCTGAACTGGGCAACGCATTCCCCACCCGTGATTGCAGGTTTGATCCTCCCTTGGGACAAAAAGTGAAGGAATTCGAATGAAAACCTTAAGAACACCAAAATTGAAATCTACCAAACAATGAAAATTAAACTCACAAAATTTTATTAATTTCAAGATTATAAAAAATGAAGAGTTAACATTTTATTTATAATTAGATAAAAACCTAGTCTAAAAGAACTAAAATTGAAAAGAATTCGAAATAAACTAAATGACAAAAATAGTACTAAAAACCTAGTAGGTTGGCTTGTGCATGTATCCAGGTTTAAATTAATGTTTTTTTTACCAATCTTGCTTAGAGTTGATGCATTCCCTCTTAGGCTCTTACTTTTGTCTTCTGACACGCAAATAGTGATACATTTGTCGACTATTGGATTATCGACAACATGTTGATGAAAGATACAGCAACCCAGATATACACAATCTTGAAGCTGCCCAATCTCAAATACTTGACTCAGGTTATACGAGTATCCATAATGATCTTTGTTTATCGAAAATTAAGTTCACTCTATCAATAATGTTAGTCAACTTGATGGTAGGATGACTTTAAACCTGTGCTCAGAGAACTTTTGGCAACTCATCCAGGGTGGTTGCAGTTCTTACAGTGTACACCTCCATTTCAAGACATGTATGGTATGTTCTAAATCATTTGCTAAACTTAGCTAAAGGTTTTGATTAATTTTTCCGATGCTTATTACAACTGCGATAATAGAATTCTGTTGCTAGTCAACATTAATCTCTATTACCAGTCTGCCACAATCACCAGTACCGCCCCTGCATTCATGGTTATCTCATCATGCCACTTGTGTCTTTTTAGTTGCTGATATGGATTACTAATAAGTAATTCAGTGGCCCAATTGAGACAGAATGAGGTTCTATTATACAAATGAAATTGGTGCACAAGTATGGTTAGAAAAATACCATTAATGTTCCTTGTTTCTATTTCTCTTGTCATTGTGTTGCTTGCTGTTAGTTGGAAAGCAAGATTACAATCACAGATTTTTGGCTGGCCTTTCAGTATATAGTCCAATGATTATGGGTGCTTTCATAATTTCTAGTGTGATCGTTGTTTCTTGGAATAAGTCAGGAGGTAAGTGTAAAGTTGGTTGTTCGCTAGCATGCACATTTTGCTGACTTTATGTGGACTATTCTTTTCAATTTAGAGGTGTTTACATATAAGAGAAGCCACATTCTTTGATTAAATATTAACAGTTCAATTTACTGCAATGGCCAGCTGAAACTGTAATATACAGAATATTTTACGACGTCAACTGCTCAAGTAATAATCGTCTTACACTCAAAGAGCTGAAGCAGTCGGACTTAATTGCTGCAATGAAACATGTGGATGAACAACTAAATGTCAACGCAGTATTATGGTAAAAACAAGGCTGCGTAAGTGGTTATAGATTGGAGGAAATGTTCCTCTCTTATTTTCCCTTTAATTGCTAATGGTTATACCATTACTTGGTGAAGTTTCCACAGTAGGACCAGGTTATCCAAGAGACATTCTTATTTTTGCTGACTGCTGAGTCTGTGATTTTGCAAGATGGAATTTCTGAAAAAGAAAACAAAATTGCTTTTTTTACTGGGCTTACCAATAGAAACAATTTTCTAGCTTAGTTGAGATCAGATATCTTATCAGATTAACAGTGTTTAACTCTCTATACAACAATTATCTAGCATGTTGTCAGAATAACAATATTTAGCTATATGCATTCACTCTTTTTATCTTAACAGTGTTCATATAATTGTACAAATAATATTTTCCATCACATCAATAACTTCTCCTTCAACCACACATTTCCCATCATACCACTATTCAAAATTTGACTCGCTTTTTCTATATTTATTTATATTGATGATGCTATACTCCATCCATTTAAATCCAATATTGTTGGAAGTTGACCATTGTGATTATGCATAGAATTGAAAATTTATAATCTTCTTGTTGAGTTAAATCTATTTTCGTATCTGAATTCTAACACTGACTTGAATGGTTATGCTAATTGCAGTTATTTTGACATGGTATATTAATGAATTTATTATAACAAGTGTCATTTCTCATCAATATTAAATTTCACCGACAAATGGTGAGGATGATTTTGTCCAAACACTGCCTCATGACAGTGTGAGGACAATAAACTCCACTGCATCCGACACTCTACTTTCTTTAACTAGAGTGCGGGGCTTGCTAGTATTAGGTGTACGTTCAATCTTGTCATATACATTTTTCAAAAAATTTAACACTTTTGTGAATATCTTCTTCCCAGATTTGTCTTCTCTGTTTTGTAACTGAGGAGAGGATATTCATAGAAGTATTAGATTTGTCCAGATTCCAAGAAAGTTTGCGAGTAAGATTGAAGGACAATTGCTGATCATATCCCATCTTTCCTTCAACCTTACTCGCGAACTTTCTTGGAACCTGGACAAATCTAACACTTCTGTGAATATCTTCTCCCCAGTTACAAAACAGAGAAGACAAAACCGAGGAGAAGATATTCACAAAAGTGTTAAATTTTTTGAAAAATGTATATGACAAGATTGAACGTACACCTAATACTGGCAAGCCCCGCACTCTAGTTAAAAAAAGTAGAGTGCTGGATGCAGTGGAGTTTATTGTCCTCACACTGCCATGAGGCAGTATTTGGACAAAATCATCCTTACCATTTGTCGGTGAAATTTAATATTGATGAGAAATGATAGTTGTTATAATAAATTCATTAATATACCGTGTCAAAATAACTGCAATTAGCATAACCATTCAAGTCATTGGTAGAATTCAGATGCGAAGATAGATTTAACTCAACAAGAAAATTATAAGTTTTCAATTCTATACATAAACACAAGGGTCCACTTCCAACAATATTGGATTTAAATGGATGGAGCATGGCATCAATATAAATAAATATAGAAAAAGCGAGTCAAACTTTATGTCTTTATTCCTCCCCTCTTCTACTTCCTATCCAACTCCTCAAAGTCGGGCTGTGGGGACTGGACATTACACGCGACCTTATTTTTCACAATCAAATAACCCTGAAATAGCGTCGAACCCGAGCCAACAATAAGAGCCGAGCATGAAGCTGGGCCAAGGCCCAGGCGCATCTTGAGGAATCCTTCGGCAGCAGCACCAGGGAGGATGGAAGTCCATGGATCATCCTTCTGCCTTACATATATCATAAAACTCTCGAAGATGGCAGAAAGACCACCCCAGACAGCACAGTAGCCAGCACAATGGGGGGCCTTCAAGCGTACAGCTTGTAAGCCCCGGATGAGGCGCTCACCTTTAGGGGAGTTGTACATGCCATTCAACATGTAAAAAGTCGACCCACAAATGATTCCCAAGCAGAATAAATCGCCAGTGTGATCCACTAGGCGATCGTACCATGGTCTGTCACATACCATTCTTGATTCTACATTCAATTAATTCTAATCAATTTGCATATAAATAACTAGCAAACTAACTCAAAATAAAAAATACAGAAAATAACACAAAATTGGTAAATTACTAAGTTTTATCAACATGTAAACGAAATTAATCTAAAAGACAGTAAACCCTGAAAATAGCAAAAAGCAGTACGAAATCATAAACCCTGAAAATATTCTATTTAAAGATTAATAAGGAGGCTCGGGTTGGCTCCATATTTAATCTAGTTTTTGGGTGTCATAGAAGATTTCCCTTTTCTGTTATTAATGATAATGGGTTAATCAATTCTAAATTCAGGCTCTATCCGAATTCACAGAAACAAGAAGCAAATAACAAAAACAAAGAAACCTGAAAAAAGAGCCCTAGTCAATGCCGCCGAATTCTGAATGAGATTGGTTCTGCTCTCAATGCCTCCTCGGTACCCTTTTTAATTGATTGGATAGGTTTTGGCCTGGGCAGGATTCGGGCCTATTTATTTTTTATGAGGCCCTTGATTTTTGTGGCCCAAGACAGTGGCCTAGTTTGCCTTAGGCCAGGGCCGGCTTTCACTTTTGGTTTTGATAAGATGTCTCTGTTCATGTCTTAGATTTGAGAAGTTAATTGTTTCAATGGACATCAAACTTTGGACAGCGTCACATTTTACTCAGTGTACTTAAACTTGCACCCAGTTACTCACTCAACGTTACATCGTTGCACTCCATTATTAACCAAGTTAATTCCGTCAATAAACACTACAGACATAGATGCAACGCTTGATGATGATCCTCGTGAGACCTGATTGTGAGGTATTTTTTGATATTATCATTGACTTCCTTTTCAGTCATTTAGATTTCGTTTAATTAACTACTAAGAACTGATGTTACATTAGACACCGGAGAGTAAAGAATGATCTCTGTTTTTTGAACTAAGTAATTTTGGTTCTTAAAAGGGAAGGTCTTCTACTTTGCTACACTTCAAAGGGTTCTCTTTAGTGCGTTGTATCATGACTGATTGTTTAATTTAGCTAGATGATTCTTAAAGTTTTGATTTTACTTTAGCTCCAAGGATGCCTATGAAGATGCAGAAAATCTCAGTAGTCTGCTTATCAACAGAAAAGAAGTTCTGGTTGCACTTTAGCTACCTTTCAGTAGTAATCTTCTGTACATTGCATCTGAAATTCAGTTGACATTTTTTTGCCAATAGCCAGTATTTTATTCATTTATCACAAAAACAATCTATGGAAAAGAAGTATATTGCGAGTCAGTATAAAAGTCCAAATAAGAATCTATACATTTTGGAACAGAGTAGGAGCTCTAAGAATATCATAAAGAAAGGTAAAGAGACTTCAAAACGGTTGATTTCTCTATCTCTGAAGGTCAATGAGTTGCCTCTTTCTGGTTCTTCCTACTACAACTTTTCTTCCTCGTCGTCACAGAATAAAGGACACTTGTTTAGGAGAAAGGCCATTCCACATTGCCTTCCAATGAAAAGACTCCCTCTTATTGTTCAACAAACGAAAGTAGATATTTTGCATCTTTCCAACATGTGATTTCCTCCCTCAGCACTCAAACGTTCAAACTGTGCTCTTTGCAAATAATAACTGGTTTCTTTTTAAAATATACCAATATTTTGCATCTTCTTTCCAAGTGAAACTGCACCTCAACGTCATCCACATCAGAAAGCAACATTCCATCAACCCTGATTTTGCTTCTATTTGCTGCAATTTTAAAAGAAAGAGAAAATTTATCCTTTAGCACCACCACCCCACCCACATATCAAAGAAAAATCTCACTCTGTTAATTACCAGCAGAGAAACCAAGGAATTTCGTGAAATTACTTCAAGCATTTATACTACATTGGAACAAAGCCATCTCGGATTATTCCTCCAAAATTTGGTTCAAAAGTAAAATCACTAGAACCTTTTCTCAACCAATCCCTACTAGATGGGATCAGATCCCTCATTCCAAGACTTCACACTTCAATAGGACCTTTCACAAGTTCCTAACTCACCAAATGTTATTTCCTCTAATCCTCTTTGCCTTTAGAAAGAATATCTCTTTGAAATTTGTTAATCTCTCTGCCACTGTAATAGGAGTTATGAACAAAGGCATCAAATATATTAAGAAGCTGGATAATGTACTTCTTAACAAAACCATCTGCTTGAAGTAGAGGCAACTCATAATTGTAATTCTCACTTTTTAAGCTAAAATTCAACTTATATGAAAAAATTACTTATAAGTAAAATATAAAAAAAAAAAAAAAAATTAGAATATGTAATTAAAATTTCAATTTTATTATTTAAAATACTTCCAGAATTGAATAACGATATTCTAAACATGAGTTGGAGTTTTTTAATAATTGTTATTAAAAATTAGCTAAAATCAAACCGTCAATACTTCAAAAAATCCAAAAACTCCCGAGCAGGATCTAATATTTGTGTTGTATGGATACTTATTAGGGTGACTTGTCCGTGTTCGATATATGTTGGACACGTGTTCTGACACCGTTTAACATGATTTTTTTTTTCTTTATAAGAAATATTATATATTTTAAATTCAAAATTATTATTAAATAGTAAATAGGGTATAAAGAAAGAATTTTATAGAATTTTAATGAACATGTTGGCGATGTTATCAACGTGTGTTGAACACGTCGAGTGCATATTCATGCCCACGTCGGTGCATCGTAGTCTAAGAGTTTTGGATTCATGTTAAATAATAGCAATGGTCCAGGCCCTAAGATTGAGGAAATTGATTGAGCACGAAATTTCTGAACAGGGCATTATATGATGTTTAAAAGTGTTTTACGTTATAATCATCTCATCTGGCTTCTGAACTAGTCTTCTTTCGAGCTCCTCGTCTTTGTTGTGGTGCTCGATACAAGTTACAAGTTCGATTGTCATTCGATAAATGTTGTATCCGTTTGATGTGTACCGCTTAAATAAATCCATAATAGATTTTGCTATGATTTGTATAGCCTGTGTTGCAATAAAAGATAAATAAAAATATCCAATAATTGAATTTTATATTTTATTTTCTGTAATTGATTTAAAATTGGTTAGGTAAATTCTTTTTCTTTCCGAGGTCTATCAAAAATTTCCATGATATGCTACTATATCTTACAAACAATTGAAATGGGATAATGTATAAAAAGGGTAAAATTTTGTGGTTAAATATAATAATTAATAAAAAGAGATGTGGTTAATTCTCTTAGTATATTTGACATTTATGAGGGAATTTAAAGATTCAATTTAATATTGAAACTCAAAAATTTAAAATAAGCAATTAAATTTCAAGATTAACGTGACAATAAAATTAGGAGGAGTTTTGGCGGCTCCGATGACAACGATTTTGGAGCTGTCAAAGACTTGGCAAAGCTACGAGATGTGTGGCAAAGTAGGGTTGGCAAGCAAGTGAAATTGATGATGAAATGTTTTGAAGATGATAAAAATTGTCCATCAAGGGGATGGTGCTGCAATTGTAGAGAAATTTTGGTACCCATTGGCATGTAGGAGAATGCAATGCGGAAGCGCGAAGATGTAAGGTACACGGTTCATACGAGGGCGTTAGTGAATTGAATGGAGAAGTAAGGGGAACAGTGAACCCTGCTACCTATATGACGAGACAAGATCGCTAACTGGGAATTTAAGAATAAATTATCGAAAAGTGCACTAACAATGCCTAATATGCAGGTATAGTTGCAAACTTCCTACCCAAGATTATATCGTGCATTTTATCACGTGTCTTAAATTGCTGGCCCCGTGGCCCCTTTGTATGGGAGGCTGCCTCGAGCTACTTGGGCGATCCATCACACATTTTTAATCCACTAACAATATGACACAAGACATAGTTACTCGAGAAAACATAAAAAAAAATGGACAAATTTGGGCTTTATATAAAATTCAATCTTGGTGTGGTTCCAGTTTATTTACATGAGTATTTGAATCAATTATTCGTTGATTGTTATTTTCATGTTTAAGAAATATCAAAAAAAAAAATCAGCTAATGTATTGAATTTTAGATTAATTGAATAAGTCAAGAATAATCGAGTCTGTATAGGAGTGACAGACGTGTCGAGTCGCTCATTGGCTTGCATGCACATCCCAGTTTGACTCGATCCTTAGACGGCTCTCGTTCATTTTTAAACAAGCTATTGGCTGAGATGCGCTCTTTCATGAGCCAACTCGTTTTTTGGATTACTTTATTAATTTACTTTTTTCCCTTTATTTTAGGCTTATTTTCAAACAATTTTCAATGTTGTAACCAGTAATTTTAAATGCTTAAAAAGTTGTAACTAACTAAACTCAGTTTCTAGTCAAGAATCAAGAGCAGAGCCAAATCTGTAGATTTTCAATTTTCGATTTTCGATTCTGATTCCTAATTATTTTTATTGAAATTGGGGTTTCGATTTTAGTTCAGGAGGTTCGATCCTAGTTAGATTGTCCACCCCCAATAGACCCGATCAAAGTACTATGTCACTGGGTTAGTGGTTTAATTTGTGGATCATTGTTTTCTTACTCGAAATACATTTTACAATATCTTGATTTTCTTACGAATTTAAATATTTATTAAGGAATCCTAATGAATTTATTGATATCACTTTCAACCATCCTTCTCAATGTATTATGCTATTTGTACAAAGTGTTTACAAAATTTGTTGACAAAATAAGTGTTGGCAAAATTCGGGCAATTGATTTTCAATCATTTAAAAATCTATTTTTGAAATGATTGGTATAGATATTACTTTGTCAACCAACTTTGTACATATAACATAACTCCCTTTTCAATTATTACAAATGTTATATTTATCAATTTGATGTTTAAAGATGAATTGTTGAACTGGGCAACGCATTCCCCACCCGTGATTGCAGGTTTGATCCTCCCTTGGGACAAAAAGTGAAGGAATTCGAACGAAAACCTTAAGAACACCAAAATTGAAATCTACCAAAGAATGAAAATTAAACTCACAAAATTTTATTAATTTCAAGATTATAAAAAATGAAGAGTTAACATTTTATTTATAATTAGATAAAAACCTAGTCTAAAAGAACTAAAATTGAAATGAATTCGAAATAAACTAAATGACAAAAATAGTCCTAAATGAACTCAGATGGGTAAAATTCACCATATATCACAGCAAAGTGGGGACTTGAATTCGTCTCGTCATTCCCTTCCCGAGAAGGTATTATGCTCCCAAATCTAAGCTCGAACGTCAAATTTGCAGTTTATTATTTTTCCTTTTTACGTTTAACCATTCCTCAATCTATTCAGCCTTCTGTTTTACATCAAATAACTACACCAAAAATACGTTGTTGATAGGTTTTTTAATGAAAAATGCCAAGTTCGATTTTGACCGGGACAATTGTAGTCTAGTCCATTAACCAAATCAAATCGATTGCAATTACATGTCATCGATTTTTGGGTTGGCTCAGTCAGCTTGATCCAATTTTGATTACTATGATTCGTAAGATGTGAATTGCCTAAAAGAATAATTTTAAAAAAATGTCACAACTTAAACAGAAAGCATCCCCTTGCTATTAACAAAGTAAAACTGTCTCTAACGAAAAGTTGGTGATACAGACGCGATTGTTTTGTACTGATATAGAGAGATCAAAATCAGCTCACCATTCTGATGATTCAAATTAGAGAGGAGTTCTTGAGCAATGAAGACAAGACAAATCTGTCAAAAATTGTCAGTAAGAGACGAAAACGGCTATGAAAGTGAAGATAATTGAGTCATTGCTTAAAAACCGAACTGTGGATTTTAAAATTTGGAAGATGAAGAAAAAATCTGGACGTTTAGTCACGTTTAATTAGTTATTTCACTTATCATGAATAAATTATTATTTCATGAATTCCATTACTAAGGGTATAAGATAAGTACTCAAAGTGTTGATTCAAACTCGTACAAATTCACAAGTGGCGTTTTCTATATAAGAAGTTACGACTATTTATTGCAAGGATCTAAAATATTAACTTAAAATAATTGAATAACAAAGAAAGTTTAAGATTTGAACTTGTTATTCAGCTTCAAAGGAGAATATTATGATTTAGAAATATTTAACTTGAAAGGTGTTCATCGAAATATCAATCCCTATGCTTTACAAATTACGTTTTAAATCATACAATGTAATTGAATCCGATCATTTCTTAAACTCTTTCTGAGCATTGTAGTTGAGATGAAACTCGTTGTCGGGTAAGCTTAATCAATTTTTAGGTTTCTTAATTCACCTCAAACATGACTTATATGTGCCTAAATATTCAATGTGTGAAGTTAAGAATATTCTTACAAAGCTGTAATTACATTCTTTACAAGAATTCTAATTAAATAGAGAAGAAGATGAATATGACGAAGTTTACAAATTACATGGATGGTTCGTGACATGAAGAAAACTTGCAGATTAACAAGGATAATTGATTTATTGTTATGTGCTAAAATAATTAATGTTTATTAATATTCGTAGCAAGGCTGTCGAGGGACAATTGAAGCATAAGGTGCCTCAACTGCGAAGCACCATCTAGTAACGAAATGCGCATTACCCTAACACTTGGATCAAAGAAGAATTGAAAGCCTTGTTCTAATGGCAGAAGTAAAGGCCTCGACTCGACCTCAAATGCAAACCATCTATTGCGCTTCCTAACACAATCAAATTAGCATAGTATTTCATGAAAAATCCATTATGTGTGTGTGTGTGTAATGAATTGCATGACAAATGTCACCAAAACACGAACCTCAAAATTTTGGAATTTGAAATCATTGATGACTTTTAAATTAATGATCACAAAATGTTAACTCTTAAAAATGATCAAATAGCACCTAACAATTGTCAATATGATCATTTTCACAACAATTATGGGCTGAAAATCAAAGAAAGAAAAAATTGTCCCTAATAACTAATTATGTTAATATTGTAAGGTTTTAATCGATCATGTGAGTTTATATGTGAATTATTGTGTATTAAATTAAAAGACTATCAAATTTGGTTAAACCCATTTAAAGTGATCCAATAAAGTTTCGGTATTTTGGGCTTTAAAGTATCTAATTAAAATATGAGTTTTTATGTGTAGAGACCAGACCATTGTTCCTAATTTCATGATGAGTCAAATTAGGTTAACAGACAATCGGTATATAAACACGGTTATGGTCCTCGAATTACATGTATTTTTCATTTTGTTCTGGCTCCCATCACCAGAGAGAAAAAGAAACGACGTGTTGATTTGGAAGACATAATCGCAGGATTCAATCGGTACAATTAACAATGCCTAATTCAGGTACGCTTCTGCTTTGGTTTATGTTTTTTTATGATCCAACATGATAGATCTGACTATTTTACGGTAACGATTTCTCCAATAAGTGGTATCAGAACCAATTTCATGTTGAATCATTGAGAATCGAATATTCATTTGGTTCTTATGATAATTTCAATGTTTTCAAATTTAACAATTTCGAATCTATATTTAGTGAATTTGAAGCTCTTGCGGCATGTTGTTTTTCATATTGTCTTTCATAATTCGGATAAAAATATTGGAAAATTTCAGATAACGGATTTAAAAAAATATTTTTGAGGTTCAGCACCTCTGTACATCAGCCAACAGCAGCGCCGACTTGGGCCGACGATGCACGCTGGCACCGCCGTTTTTTAAGATTTTCAGACGGCTGAATTTTTTGGGCGCAAGGGCTTCAGCTACAAATTAGGTTATTTCAGTGCCTGTTTGCAATTTAAAATTAGGGTTAGAGTTTTAATATTTAAGTTTCAGTTGCTAACATTTGAAGTTCATACAAATTGGGCCTTTAAAGTTCTGAGTTTAATAATTCAGTCCCCAAAGTTTAAAAATTTATTAATTTGGGCCATTAAAGTTTTGAATTTTGTAATTAAAGCCCTCCAAGTTTATAATTTGTTCAAATTGGCCCCTAAAGTTTTGAATTTATTAATTTTTGCCCCATGAAATTTTGAATTATTAACCCTTAAACCCCTAAAAATTTAAAACAAAATAAAATATGCAAATTTGGTGGTTTTCTTTCTCAAATTTTGGTATTAAGAACTCCTTTAAGAGATATAATATTCGTAAGTGAATTAATTGAAGCAACATGATGCCAAAAGCAACATCTCTTGTGGAAATTAATTAACTTAAGTTATTAAAAGGTATTTGTGTGTGTGTTATTCATGAGAATATTGATCGGCCCGATGGAAGGTCAATATTTAGCCGAATTATGCGTGCACCTGTGATGATAAACATGTGACGATTATTTGGTTTAATATGTGATCAATAAATCGTTCCAAAGAAAGGTTGGTCGACACATTTTTTTTATTGTCAATGTTTAATCACTACACCAATAGTACCACTTACAAGTCAATATTTTTGTTTAAAGATCAGATATTGATGTTGTGCTAGGTATCTAGTGATGGACCCTACTACTATTTGAGATTATCGTTATTTGCATATTAAGGATATTCATGTGAGTTGTTACAATTAAATGTTTTCCAATTCAATTTCAGGTTCTGATGCTAATATCTCTGCTAGCATCAATTCAATTTCAATGCTTAATGACACCAACTTCAGGGCGTGGTAAGAGAACGCGATGATTGTTCTTGAAATCATGGACCTGAATCTTGCTTTACGGGTTGATCAACCTGCTGCATTTACTGATAATAGTACCTTTGATGACAAGAGAGAGATGGAAAAGTGAGAATGATCGAACCGCATAAGCTTAATAGTCATGAAGTGTGCTATTCTAGAAGCGTTCCGGGGCATTATGTTCGATAAAGTGACTATGGCTAAGGGTTTCCTTGAGGACATTGAGAAAAGGTTTGCCAAGAATGAAAAGGCTGAAATTAGTATACTTTTAGAAAATCTTGTCTCAATAAGGTACAAAGGGAAATGAAACATACGTGAGTACATTATGGAAATGTCTTATATTACTTCAAAACTAAAAGCACTCAAGTTGGATTTATCCAAAGACTTGTTAATGCACTTGGTTCTGATATCCCTTCCGACACATTTTAGTCAATTTAATGTGAGCTACAACTGTCAAAAGGACTCATGGTCCCTTAATGAGTTCATCTCACATTGTGTCTAAGAAGATGAAAGATTGAAGCATAACAAGATAGAAAGTGCTCACCTAGCTACCACATCTAAGGACACAAGGAACAAGAAAAAGAAAAATGATAAGGTAGCTGCGGGTACAACATCACAAAAGAAACAGCATAAGGAACCAATTGAAGGAGTTTGTTTCTTCTGTGGAGCTGTAAATCATAAGAAGAAGAGTTGTACCAACTACCACGCATGGCGTGCCAAGAAAGGTATTCTTCTTTCTTTGATTTGTTCTGAGGTTAATTTAACTTCTGTACCTAGGCATACATGGTGGATAGATTCTGGTGCAACAACTCTCATCAGTATGTCTATGCAAGATTGCTTGAGTTGCTGAAAACCAAGTGATGGTGAAAGATACATCTATGTTGACGATGACAAGACAATGAAAGTATAAGCAATATGAAATTTTAGATTATTGTTAAAGACTGAATTTTATTTGGATCTTAATGAAACATTTACTGTACTGTCTTTTGGACGAAATTTGATTTCTATTTCTGCTTTGGACAAATCTGGTAATTTTTGCATTTGAAAATGGAAATTTTAGTTTGTTTCATGATTCAAAATTGGTTGGTTCTGGTTCTTTATCAAGTTACGATAATCTTTATTTAATTGATATAATTGCTTCTTTTAATGAATCATTGCATGTAAGTACTATAGGTGTAAAGAGAAAATTAACCGGCGAGAATTCTGTCTTGTTGTGGCATAAGAGATTGGGTCACATATCCAAAAGGAGAATCGAGAGACTTGTGTCCAATAAAATTCTTGATCCCCTTGACTTTACAAATTATGACATGTGTGTTAACTGTATAAAAGGAAAACAAACCAATAAAAGGATATTTCAAGCCAACAAGACTTTGGATGTCTTAAAACTTATGCATATGGACATTTGTGGACCATTCCACATGGCTTCTTGGAATAGTCAACAATATTTTATAATGTTTATAGATGAATTTTCAAGATATGGCTATATATATATCTCATTCATGAAAAATCTGGATGTGTTCAAAAACTATAAAGCTGAAGTTGAGAATCAACTCAGCAAAAGGATTAAAAGCGTTAGATTTGACCGTGGTGGTGATTACTATGGCAGATATGACGATTCAAGTTAAGAACGTTCAATACCATTTGCTAAATTCCTAGTGGAATGCGGTATTGTCCTACATTACACTATGCCGGGTTCGCCCATTGTTCGCTGAAAATGTACCGCAAGCGCACGAATCGTGAACAAGTAATATAGTGGACTTTTTGAGTCCAAATATCGATCACACGAGGAATGTTACTTTGAAGTTATGTACTCTAATCGATTTTAGTTCTAACAACGACTGACACACACACACAATTAATATTCAAATTAAATTATAAACTAATAACTATAAAACGAATCTAACAAATTATAAAACGTAGTTGCATCTTTGATTTGAAAAGTGGTTGGAATTTATGATTTCACTTAACCTTTATTTCATTAACATCAATTCAATAACGTACATGCAAATTACCAAAATACATAGTTAGACCCGATTCTCCAATTTTAAATTAATATCCTCTTTCGAGCGATATTAACCCTAATTAATTAAATTGTACCACATATTTCTATGTCGATACAAAATTAACCAATTGCATTAAATTGCTGTGAAAAATACTCAACGGATCACATAAGGTAGATGTCTATTTCTAGATCATCTAAATGCGTATAGTCGGAACCATACAAACCTATGGTATCAATTATTTCGGTCTAGCAAGTGCAACTATTTTTCAATAATTGCCCAAACATCCTAACCACAACATCTAATGATCAAGTAAATGAAATGATTTTAAACTAATAATCAATACACCATTATTTTGATAACAAATGCATTTCTAACAACATATATCAAAATTAATGAAATTAAAGTTAAGATTCAACATAAACTCCAACACAAAATCTTTAACTCATCATATATAAATTATAACAAAGGAAATCATGTTTACATAACATTGCAAACTTGATATTTAAATGAAAGAAAAACAAGCTATAGATATACAACCCTTGTAGAATCAAGCCTTGAATTCCACCATTTTAACCAAGCATTCCTTGTTGTTGATCACCTTGTTAATCACTTTTCATCCCCAAGATGGGCCAAACATCAAAGAAGCAACTAACTAAAAGAAGAAAAGGAAAGAAAATAAAGAAAAGAAAAGGAAAACTAGAGAGAAACTATCCAAAACCTAAGCTAAACTAAACTAATGTCTAACTCCATATATGAGGGAGAGAGGGATATATGCAATGATATGTGAGACAACCCAAAATATCCCAAAATATCTCCATTAAAAAAGTCCCAAAATATTGCCAAAGTTGACCAAAAACGCGTGGAAAGAAAATAGACCGCCATTGAATTTTTACTTCCATGCGGCTGCATGGTTATAATCCATGCGGTCGCATGGGCAAACAAAAATAATGGTTTGACGTCTCGGACCAATCCATGCGGTCGCATGGTTATAATCCATGCGGTCGCATGAATTTTTTCATATTTGCAGCTCAGGTCCTTGAACGTTCTGTCCTTACGCGATTTCATCCCTCATCTTTGAATTAGTACAATTTGGTCCTCATACTTTGAACTTTCTTTCATTTAGGCCCCTACCAAATTGCAGTCAAAGCCCTCCATCTTTTGGTCAAGTGCATTTTAGTCCTCAACTTTACAAAAGTGTGCAATTTAAGTCCTTTTTCACTTGTTTTGTCTCCGTTTCATTCCAATTTAGGGTTTTGGCCTATAAATACAAAAAGTAGACAATTATGGATAGAAATATACTCAAATTTATCAACAATTAAATTCCAAAATGTGTCTAATAAGTGTGCAAAAGAGCACTTATCACCCACTATGAATGGTGTAGCTGAGAGACGAAACAGAACACTTAAGAACATGATGAGAAGTATGATTACTCATGCTACTTTGCTAGAATTACTCTGGGTGAAGCATTAAAAACCGCAACATATATACTCAACAGAGTTCCAACTAAAGCCATTGATAAAATCCCTTACGAGCTTTGGACGGGTAAAATGCCTAGTTTGAAATACCTATACATTTGGGGATGTCCAAATGAGGCAAGACCTTATAGGCCAAATGAAAAGAAACCGGACGAAAGAACTATCAGTTGCTATTTTATTGGATATTCTGAAAGGTCCAAAGGTTACAAGTTTTATGATCCCACAACTAAAGCGATTTTTGAGACAGGAAATGTCCGGTTCTTTGAAGATGTTGAGTTTACCGGGAGGGGGGGAGGGAGAGGAAGGGTTACAAACTTTGTCTTTAAAGAGGAATATGTTGAAATTCCTCCAATTGCCATTGACAATGACCAGGTTTCTATTCCTGACATTGTTCGAGAAGCAACTCTGGATCAAGACAATGTCAGTGTATCTTTCTCTGAAGGTCAACAAATTGTTCCAGGAGAACAAACTCTACACCCTCAAAAATTAATGTCATTAAGAAGATCCACTAGAGAGAGGAGAAGTGCGGTTTCAGATGATTACATCGTATTTCTCCAAGAACATGATGTTGAAATTGGAGTGGTGGAAGATGATCCGATCAACTTCCATCAAGCCATGAAAAGTTCTAACTCTCAAAAGTGGTTCGATGCCATGAATGAAGAGATAAAGTCCATGAAAGACAATGACATTCCATTGCCTGGAGGTGCGAATCTTATTGGTTGCAAATGGATATTTGAGACCAAGAGGGATTCGAAGGGTAACGTAGAGAGGTATAAAGCCCGTCTTGTCGCAAAGGGATTTATACAGAAAGAAGACATTGATTATAAAAAGACGTTCTCTCCAGTTTCTTCGAAAGACTCTTTTAGGGCTATAATGGCATTGGTAACACATTTCGATCTTGAGTTACATCAGATGGATGTCAAGACATCGTTTCTCAATGGTGACATTTATGAAACAATTTATACAGTGCAATCGAAAAACTTTGTATCGGATGATGCAGAGCAAATTGTTTACAAACTAAAGAAATCCATCTATGGACTCAAACAGACATCTCGTCAATGGTATTACAAGTTTCATCAAGTAATCATCTCATTTGATTTTGAGATGAATTTGGTTGAAGATTGTATATACCACAAGTTCAGTGGGAGTAAGTTTATTTTTCTAATTTTATATATCGATGACATATTGTTTGTCAGCAACGATATAGGCCTATTGCACGAAATTAAGAGATTTCTAACAAAGAATTTTAAGATGAAAGATTTTGATGACGCCTCTTTTGTATTAGGAATCAGATACACCGAGATTGTTCTCAGGGTATTCTTGGATTGTTGCAAAAGAGCTCTATCGAAAAGGTACTTAGGATACAAGATTGTACACCAGACGACACCTCCATAGCTAAAGGAGACAAGATTTAAGTCAATGCCCCAAGAATGACTTAGAAATTAAAGAAATGCAGAAGATTTTTTATTCCTCAGCTATAAAGAGTCTGATGTATGCTCAGGTTTGTACGAGTCAGGATATAACGTACATTGTTGGGATGCTAGGGAGATATTTAAGTAGCTCGGGAATGGATCATTGGAAAGCAGCCAAACGGGTCATGCGGTATTTACAGAAAATAAAAAAGACTACATGCTCACATACATGAGATCAAATCAATTGTAGATGATCGATTATTCTGATTAAGATTTCGTGGGATACCAAGATAATAGGAGATCCATTTCAGACTATATTTACCTGCTTACGAAAGGTGCTATTTCCTAGAAGAGTGCTAAGTAGACACTCATAGCTACTTCTATCATGGCAGCGAAGTTTATAACATGTTATGAGCATCAAACCATAGAATATGGTGATGAAATTTTGTCATTGGGCTGTGCATTGTGGACAATATAGAAAGACTACTCAAGTTATTTTTTGACAATAAATCTGCAGTATTGTATTCCAATAACAACAGGAGTTCGACAAAGTTAAAGCATATATAGATCAAGTTCCTGGCTGTTAGAGAATGAATTCAAAGTGGACAAGTATCTATCGGGCATATCAGGACAAACTCCATGATTGCGGATCCGCTTACGAAGGGATTGATACCCAAAGTCTTTCATGAGCACACTACTCATATGAGTGTAATATCTCTTGAGTATGTTTAGTTTCAGTGGGAGTTTGTATTTTTTTGCTTTTCATATTAGACACATATACTGTTATTTTGGATATGGTTTATAAATATTTTTTCGATTATAAAGTTTTGGTTTATTATCTTTGAACTTGTTTGAAAATGATCTCATTAAAGTATTAAGGTAGACCAGTTGGAAATAGGCATGTTAAGATCACATTACATATAATTTTCATATTACATATCCATGCTTGATCCATGTCATTCAGTTGTATCGATATACGTGATCATTAATGGGTTTAGTTATGATAAAAGTAGCAAAAGCCGCTTTGATCCTATGTTGATATTATTGATAAACTGGATTGTTTGGGGATTCATTTGGTAATGATAGCAAAATTCTGAGTACTCATAAAGTTATATTTAATACACAATTATAAGGTGATACATGTAGTCCAAGTGGGAGATTGTAAGGTTTTAATCGATCATGTAGGTGTATATGTGAATTATTATGTATTAAATTAAAAGACTATCAAATTTGGTTAAGCCCATTTAAAGTGATTTGATAAGGTTTCAATATTTTGGGTTTTAATGCATCTAATTAAAATATGGACTTTTATGTGTAGAGACCATGCCATTATTCATAATTTCATGATGGGCCGATTTAGGTTAACAGACAATCGGTGTATAAATACAGTTATGGTCCCCGAATCACATGTATTATTCATTTTGTTCCATCGCCCATCACCAAAGAGAAAAAAAGGAACGACTGTGTTGATTTGAAAGACATAACAGCAGGATTCAATCGTTGCAATTAACAATGTCTGATTCAGGTACGTTTCCACTTTGGTTTATGTTTTCTTGATGATTCAACATGATAGATCTGACAATTTTACGGTAACGATTTCTCCAACTAATATAACTAATTATGTTAATATAATTTTGGACCCTATGAGGTTGCACAATCTACGTAACCTCAATGTTGTCCCTGATAACTTACTATGTTAATATAACTCGAAATAAGTGTGAAGAAATTGTCAGCCCTCGCTTAGAAAGTTGACTTTCGGGACCCTAACTACCAACCCTAGTCATGGTGGATGAGACTATCCGATCGAGTAGTAAACTCTCCTATGAAGTCGCTTCTAAATTTTAAAGAGATAAGTGTAAAATTTTTAAATTTTCTTAGAAGTCAATCTTAACTAGTGTTATAATATATAACCAAATTATTTAAAAATTTGAGCACTATAAAGTTATTTATTTTGTAATTTACATTATTACCTTTTTTTTGGAAACTATTTATAAAAATTCTTATTTATAGACAGATAAAAATGAATGATAATTAAGTGAATAATACATGTAAGCCCATCAAATTAATATCTATTTAAAATAAGTGGAAATTACAGTTAACCCTACTTTAAAAATTGAATATTCTAAAATCATACCAAAAGTTTAACTATTCAAAAATCAGATATCTTATTTATTAATTAATAGATATATAAAATAATTAATCATTAATTCCCCCCCAAACCCTATCTCTCTACCCTCTCGACTCTTTCCCTCTCTCCACAGGCGGCGAATCTCTCTCTACTGAAAGAGTTGCGCCGACGACACTCTCTGGCACGGTGGCGACACGAAGGCGGCGACTTGTTTTTGCAGTCCTTACATAGCATCGCGACGCTGCTGCGATCCCAGTGTAAGAGTCCCCCATTGTGTTTCGGTGGTGGTCGTCGCTATTTTGGTTGCAGTGTAAAGGTAGCGGCGACGTTGGGGCGTGGTGATGGTGGAGGCTGGTTTCACGAACATGAACGCCGCGGTGTGGTGGTCGCAATGGTGGTTTGTGGGGGTGGATCTGGAATCGCGGCGGCTGTGACTCAAGTTTTGGTTGGTGTGGTGGTGGCAATAGATTTTGGGTTGGCAAGAGATCTGGAATCTGGAGGCGGTGAAGGTGAAGGTGAAGGTGGCAGAGGCGATTGGTGTGGAGGCGGTTTGTTGTGGTGGCTGTGGTGGTGGAGGCGATGGAGTGGCAGAGGCGATGGGTGTGTGTTGGCGGTGAATGCGGGGGCAGGTGGTGGTGGCATCGCCTCTGGGTGGTGTGGTTGCGATGTGGACTGGGTGATCTTGGTAGTGTTGGTGATGTGGCGATGATGCAGGTTGTTGTGGTTGTGGTTGATGCATTGGGGTGATGTTGGTGGTGGTTTTGGCGGATGTGACGGTGGCGGTGGTGGTGGTCACAGATTATTTCGTTGACTGTTATTACTAAATTGGTTAATTTGTGACCAATAAAAAATTTGTGACCAATAATTTGTGATCGGTGAACAAACTGTGATCCACGAAATTTTTGAATCGTAATCTGTGATTTATTAAAATTTTGATTTGTGAGCTCGAAAATAAATTGTGACCTATTAAAATTTCGATCTGCGACCTCCAAAATAATGTGACTAATGATTTGTGACCGGTGAATAAATTGTGACCTATGAAATTATTGAATCATAATCTGTGACTTATTAAAATTCTGATTTGTGACTTTGAAAATAAATTGTGACTTATGAAAATTTCGATTTGTGACCTCGAAAATAATCTGTGATATTTAAAATTTTTTATTTGTGACCGAAAAATAATATGTGACTAATTAAATTGTGAATCTGTGATCGATGAATAAATTGTGACCTATGAATTTTTTGAATTTTGACCGTAAAATAATTTTCTACATTTAAAAATTTTGATTTTTGATCGAAAATAATATGTGACTAATTAAATTGTGAATCTGTGACCAAATTATATAAATCTGTGATCATAATATATTTAATTAATTAAATATATATTTAATTAATAATTTAATAAATAAAATTTAATAAAAATCTGATTTTTGAAATTTGAAACTTATTTTCTTATTATTGAAATGGGTCAAAGTTATACTCTTACTTATGAAAATTACCCTTAAAATAAATTGTTTATAAATCTTGCAGATTTCATGAATTTGTTATTTCATTTCACAGCCTCACCCTACTAACACGCACGCAAACGAACTCGTCCACGTAGGCACACATTTTCCCGCTCTTCGAAGCTCTTCCGTTTATATGCGTATCTACTGGACCACATCTGGAATCTTTCATACCCTTTCGATTCCGAATATACGAAAAGATACACGCAACTTCTTCTCTAATTCTCGAAAATCTCTGCGCCAAATTTGAAAATCGAAATTGGAGGGAATTCTTGCAACAGGTAGTTACGGCTTCTGTTTGATGATTAACGAAGCGTTAAGTTTCGAATATTATCACCGATTTTATGATTTGATGAGTTGATAGATATGGATATGGATATGCATTTCAATGGTGACTTAGCGAGCCTTGATGCCGAACTGTTGCAACTTCCGGAGCCGGAGGTGTCTCCTCTGACCAGCCAAGCCATTCGTCATTTGGCCGAGAAGCTTTTCGATCAGTGGCTGTCGCTTTCGGAAACAAGTAATCAGGTAAATTGTTGTTACATTTTTTATTTTATTTTTTCAAAATTTTAGCCTCTCGTCTTAACGAGATGTACGCATTTAGTGTATAGTAAGTTGCGTACTAATTGGAGTTTCATTTAGGGGTCCTTTTGCCTATAGAACGGATTGGATTGTCAATTAGGTTGATTTACAATGTGAGTTAATAACACGTTTGAAAGATGAATAATATTTTGCGTGAAATGTTGTTTCGGCAGAGTGGCGAAAACAGGGGAAATTACAAAAATAATGAGAAGAAGTCTTGGGGATTTCATAGTCTAAATCTTGATTTTCGTTTGAAGGGAAAAAATTTGTTTAATTTCGGAAATGAAGGAACATTAATTATAGCTTGGTGTCCACTATATTTACCATACTTTACAACTATCTGTGAATTGCAGGTAAAATATTTGCTCTATAAAGCAAAGAGAGGTCGTTCTTTGAATGTCTCTGGAGCAGCAGACCTACCTGCTTTAGGTTCTCCCAAGAAATTGGTGAATGACCCCGGGAAAGAGCTCATACCACAGGTCGGAATAGTCAATATTTTTATATTGTAGTGGGAATTTTTCCAGGTTTTTCTCCCTGCGTGTGCTGCTTTTGCTGAGACTTCAATTTTAAATATTGACATTCTGTTGATAATGGTGATTAAAATGCAGTTTTATTTTCAAAATGGCCGTCCACCCTCTCAAGAATTGCTAAATGAGTGCTTGTCTAGAATCAAACAGTTTTTTTCTGCTGAAAGTAATGGACTCCGAATCCAGGGTGAGACTTGCTAGTTGATACAAACTTGTTTACACAGTTGCACCGTGCATAAACACTTAGGATCTCATTGCTATTTGTTTTGTTATCTATTCATACATCTGAAACTTACAATACAAGATGTCAAAAGAAAATGTGTACCATTGTCTTTATGCTATTTACATTTTCATGGATCTCAGAATTTAAACGAGCTACAAAAGAAATTTGCAAGCTCCCATCATTCTTCTCCACCGAACTTTTTACAAAGATTGATGTCAACTGCACAGGCATTGTGACCAGGTAGGTGTTTTGTTATTCATTATTTCCAATCCTTTGCCTTTGTCAATATTCACCCCATGCTGATTTCAATATTCCTTTTTTGTATGTATCCGAGTGAGAAAATATTGACTCACACATCTCAATTTGAAAAACTTATTTCGATCACACTTACCCTACTTAGACTCTGTTTGACAAATTTATATATAAATATAAAAGGAACAATAGTGGATCCCAACAAAATTTGTGGATAATAAATGAGCAGCAATTATGAATTTGTGGTTAAAATTAATGTTTGATTGAATTTATAAACCATTTGTAAATTGGTTGCCAAAAGGAAGCTTAGCTTTTCAACCACTTTAGTTTTGAATGAGAAAGCCAATTGTAAACGATTGTAAACTCTTAGGTTTCTATGTCCTCTCACGCATGCACACAAATGAGAAAATATTGACTCATTCCAGTTAGCTACGGGAATAAGTTAGTTTTATCAAGTGCATGTTCAATCACATTTACCTCTCTAACTTCTCAAATACCTTGAATCAGGAAATAAGTTGTAGGTGCAAAAGCAATTATTAGAAATTAGATTGATTTAGAATTCCGCATGCATGGCTCCTGTAAACAAGTCCCATCTGTCTGATTGAAGAGTCATGATTTCTCCAAAAATGAACGTCTTTTTGGACATATCCTTTTCGATCAGCCACATGTCTTCAGACATAGACATATTCCAACAGCCATGTTTTTTCCGATTTAAAATTAATAGATGTGCAATTCCATTTGCAGAGTTATTCATCAATTCGTTAACTTTCGTTTCCCGCACATGTCATTAAAATCCAGGAAAATTCTACATTTCTTGTTTTAGTCTAGTTTGATAAAAGAGAGACCAAAACCTGTTATTTATTCTCATAATCCGGAGCGTTAACGTTTGTTTGGTTTTCCTTTTTAGTGGCTTATAATTTACTTTCTAGAGTAACATTAATTTTAATTTCACATTTCGTAGAACCCATAAATATTAGCCGTTTATTCACCACTTATTTATTCCAACTTATTATTTTAAATGAAATAATGCCCTTGTTTGATATCCTTTATTTTATGAGTAATTCTCTACAAGAAATTATTCATAGGGACTTAACAGGGGAGACAATTGTCCTCCTGTTATTGGCTGCCCCAAAAAATTATTTTTGGAGCAGCCAATAACAGGGGGACAACTGTCCCCTATTAAGCCCATGTGAATTATTTCCTGCACTTGTAGAATATTTCTTATTTTATCATAACCCAATGTTTTCTACAGCAATGGTGTGTAATCATATCACTTCAAATCAATTTGTTTCTTCCAAATCTACCCTCCAAATCAATTTGTACTATTAAATTAGACTTGTGTCATTCAGATAGAAATGGAAAATCTAATTCTCAAAGGCTGTCTGCGTGAAAATGAGAAAAAGGATGTCAGATGGATCAGTAATATTTAATTAGTATAGCACTGTAGAAAAAATTTAAAACGCTTTAAAATGCCAAAATAAAGGTTGTCAAACGGGTGCTTATTCAACAAAATTTAATGTATAAAAGGGATGTCATGTGTTTGTTAACTGTGAGAATTGTTTCAGACATTACCAATCTTCAATCGCTTTATGAAGTCTTTTAAGCCATTCTTTATAGGGCTTTGAATCTTCTAGCTTTAGTCTCCATTGAATGAGATATGTTTCTTGATCAACTGCAAAACTAATACTTCTGATACTAATATTACTATTAGACTATGTTAAACCTAGTAGGTTGGCTTGTGCATATAGCCGGGATTAATTAATGCTTCTTACCAATCTCGTTTAGAGTTGATGCATCCCCTCTTAGGCTCTTACTTTGTCTTCTGATGCGCAAATAGAGATACATTTGTCGACTATTGGATTATCGGCAACATGTTGACGAAAGATATAGCAACCCAGATATACACAATCTTGAAGCAGCCCAATCTCAAATACTTGACTCAGGTTATACGAGTATCCATAATGACCTTTGTTTATAGAAAATTAAGTTCACTGCATCATTAATATTAGTCAACTTGATAGTAGGATGACTTTAAATCTGTGCTCAGAGAACTTTTGGCAACTCATCCAGGGTTGCAGTTCTTACAGAGTACACCTCAATTTCAAGACATGTATGGTATGTTCTAAATCATTTGCTAAACTTTTTCTGGTGACTTTCATCAATTTGGTTTGAATTACTTGGCTAAAGGTTTTGATTCTTTTTTCTGATGTTTATTACAATTGCGATAATAGAATTCTGTTTCTAGTCAACATTAATCTCTACTGCCAGTCTGTACAATCACCAGTACCGCCCCTGCAATAACAAGTAATTCAGTGGCCAAATTGAGACAGAATGAATTTCTATTATACACTTGAAATTGGAGCACAAGTACGGTTAAAAAGTATACCATTAATGTTCCTTGTTTCTATTTCTCTTATCATTGTTTTGCATGCTGCTAGTTCGAAAGCAAGATTACAATCACAAATTTTTGGCTGGCCTTTCAGTATATAGTCCAATGATTATGGTTGCTTTCATACTTTCTAGTGTGGTCGTTGTTTCTTGCAATAAGTCAGGAGGTAAGTGTCAAGTTGGTTGTTCGCTAGTATGCACATTTTGCTGACTTTATGTGGACTATTCTTTTCAAGTTAGAGGTGTTTACTTATAAGGGAAGCCACATTTCTTGATTAAATATTAACAGTTCAATTTACTGCAATGGCCAGCTGAAACTGTAATATACAGAATATTTTACGACGTCAACCGCTCGAGTAATAATCGTCTTACCCTCAGAGAGCTGAAGCATTCAGACTTAATTGCTGCAATGAAACATGTGGATGAACAACTAAATGTCAATGCAGTATTAAGGTAAAAACAAAGCTGCGTAATTGGTTATAGATTGGAGGAAATGTTCATTTTTTTTTTCTTTAAATGCTAATGTTTATACCATTACTTGGTGAAGTTTCTACAGTAGGACCAGGTTATCCAAGAGACATTCTTATTTTGCTGTCTGCTGAGTCTGTGTGATTTTGCAAGATGAAATTTCTGAAAAAGAAAACAAAATTGCTTTTTTACTGGGCTTACCAATAGAAACAATTTTCTAGCTTAGTTGAGATCAGATATGTTATCAGATTAACAGTGTTTAACTCTATACAACAATTATCTAGCTGATATGTTGTCAGAATAACAATATTTAGCTCTATGCATTGACTCTTTTTATCTTAATAGTGTTCATATAATTGTACAAATTTTTGTTTAGCATTTTTATCACATTGTGTCTGAGACGACACCCAGCCCCCATCTCTATTAGCTTTAATTTCCAGTTTACCATCTTCTGCAGGTACTTCTCTTATGAACACTTTTACGTGATCTTTAACACGTTTGAGGAGCTGGATCCTGATGAGAATTATCTGATCAATAAAGAGAACTTCACCACGTATGGTAGCTATGCACTTACCAACAGGATTGTAGATAGAATATTTTCTCAGGTTTGTCTTCTCTGTTTTATGGTACACCTGCTTTGTTAAAGTAACTAATGATTGCTTCCTCATCTCTTTAAGTGGTGTATGCTATGAATTTGTCAAGGTTCCAAGAAAGTTCACGAGTAAGGTTGAAGGAATGATGGGATATGAAGATTTTGTGTACTTTATATTGTCAGAAGAGGATAAATCATCTGAAACTAGCCTTGAGTATTGGTATGTTTACCCCATTGCTTTCAGAGGATAAATCATCTGAAATATATGAATAACTTTAATACAGAGATGTTGAACTCTTGTTGCCGGTGGGATTCTTGCAATTTAGGCTTGAGGAAGTTTTAAAGTCAGTTAGGAACTATATTTTGTTAGAGTTGGGATTCCAGTCTGCACACTTGAAATTACAAGTAATTTAAGAAAACAAAATTGGCTATTAACTTTTTTCCCTTGACGCCTTGAGTGAAATAATGACAAGGTGTCAAATGAGACATCCTTTATAATTATAAATCTATATTTTCAACCTAGGGTTTCCTATCAAATTGCAAACAATACCATTTTGAATTCCAATGCTTCCAAAACAAGTTAAAGCCTGTTTAGTTTTGCTTTCAATTCTGAAATCCTTCAAATCTGATGGTTCGAAAAACAAAGGGTAAGATTTCCTGATGGTTTCTGCTGCGTCCATGCAAAGAAGAACTTGTATATTTTTAGAGTCTACTTTATGTTGACTGTTTGTCATTATATTTTTATTAATATGTCATGCATGTTGTGAAGTGGAATTAATTGAAGATCGATTAACTGACTTTTGAATTCATCATAGGCTCTTTTATTCATTTTCACAGACCGGTATATTCTATTCTGTTTCTACATGCATTTGATTCTCAGTATGTTTATCAGGTTCAAGTGCATAGATTTGGACGCAAATGGCGTTATTACAAGGAATGAAATGCAATACTTTTACGAGGATCAGAAGCAAAGAATGGAACACCTGGGCCGAGAGCCTTTGCCTTTTGAAAAAATTGTGTGTCAGATAGTTGACATGATTAATCCACAGGTAAACATCTATATTGTATTTCTTAAATTTTTTGCTAAATTTTGAGCTTCTTGCACAATATATATATTTTCTTGTGCTTTAGGCAAAGGGTAGGTTTGAGGAACAGTATGACCCACCCTTTTCAGTTCATTTTATTTTTCTTTTCTGAAACAGATTTTGCCACGGTTGTCGCTTATAATTCTTTTCTGGTTGTGCTTTTTTATTTTGCCGTTGGAGATTGCAAGATCTATAAAACTTGTTTCTACGTCTCTGTTCTCCCAGTCCCAATTCTTGCAAAGTTCTACCTTGGTGCTTAAGGGATGTGATTGTCAGGGTCGGAGGCCTTATCCGGTATTTCATAAATTATGCTTAGAGGAAATAGAAATGAAGTAGACTGTGATATGGTGGAACTCGTAAGTAGGATATTTTTAACATACTAGAAACTAGAAAGCACTAATATGAAATTTCTCTATCTTAGGTAATAATTATACCTTGTAACTAATTACATATATGCACTTAATATAGTAATATAAATCTCTTCCATAGTCCCTGTCATTGATATCCCTGAAAATTATGATGAGCAATAAAAAAGATCCAATTTGTCAACAAGAAATTGATATTAGTGTTGAGAGAGAGCCTTAGTAAACATATCAGTAGTCTGAAAATCAACAGTAATATGCGGAAGAGTGATGATGCTTCACAAATGGAGTGACAATCCATTTCAATGTGTTTGGTGCACTCATGAAATGCTAGATTTAATAGCAATCTGAACAGCACTAGTATTATTTGCATGGAGCGGAGTAGGCTCAATTTGTGAAAATCGAAGCTTAACTAACAGTTGAGTATCAAAACAACCTGCCCCATCAGTATCACTATATGCCACCAACCGAATGGAGAGTCCATAAGAAAGAAAAGGCTACCGGTGGAAGTATAGTGCAAATAGTGAACAATGCGACAAACAGCTGCCAGATGAAGATGCTTAGGCACCTACATAAAATAACTAACTTGTTGTATAACAAAAGAAATATCAAGCTCCCCCACCGTCTATACAAAGAGAGAAAATCTTCCTCATCACTATGATACTTAACATTTACTTCCAAGGGAATATCGACAAAACAATCATCCTGAAGTCTAGCCAAAATTGTACTATGTTGGTATAAGAAAGTACCAACCGAGGTAGAATACACCTGAAGGCCTAAGAAATATTGTGAAGGACCTAAGTCCTTCATATGAAAGGAACCCTAAAGGCGTTCCTGAAGTTGAGAAAGTGTTGGACATTTTGAAAAGTCTATACGACAAGACTTATGATGAACGTATACCTAATAACCGCAAACCCCGCACTCCAGTTGAAGAAATTAGAGTGCCTGATGCGGTCGAGTTTATTGTTCTCACATTACAATGAGGCAATATTTGGACAAAAACATCATCTCCTTTTGTTGGTTGTTAATCATAAAAAAGCAAACAGAAAAACAGAATATTAGAATGCGTATCAAATTACTTCTTAGGTCTACCAACATCATCATTCATATAGATAACACACACTGGAATAATGGAATTGCTATCTAGGGTTGGGCAAAAATCCCGAACCAAAATGAACCGAGCGGTTCTTCGTAAGTGAAATATCCGAACGGGGTATTTGAATCGAGAACCGACGTGTTAGATTCGATTCTCAGTTTTAGACCCAGAACCGAATAATCACCCAGAATCGAATAATCGAATAAGAACCGAATTTTTTTAATTTTTATATATATGATAAATCAAATTATTTTAATTTTTTAAAAATAAATTAGCAAATATAGAGTTTGCATTGAAAAGATTGAGTGCTATGAGGGCATTGAGACAAGTAATAAAATATATATTATATTTTTTCTTATTAAATCTTATTAGTTGAACAATTTTTAGTTTATTTATGTTTGTTAATTGTGATTTTTCAATTTTTTATTTTAGAACTTCTTAATATCTAGTATGACAAGTTAAACAATTGATGGTTAAATCAAATGGTTGGTAAGTACTGCTGTATTAGCAATACTTAAAAATATTTTATCTCTATGAGTTATGACTTCTAATTTATATGGATCACCAATATTTTAATATTACTAATTTATTATCTACTTTTTGTTATTTGTGTACATTGGTAAATTAATTTTATTGGACAACTTGTTATTTATATGTTATTAAATTGGAATAGATTAATTTGTAAAAGTTAAGATTGAACATGTCAGACTGTAGTATTGTTATAAATATTAAAAAATTTAATTATAGTATGAAATCGAACAAAATCGGACCGTGCCCAGGCCTATTGCGATCTTAATGGGATGATTTCTTAAATGTGCAGACAATTGAAACAATGTTATGAGTTACAATATGCCTTTACTAATGAGAGTATTATGTTGTCCGATTCTACTCATTTTCCTGCTTAAATTGAACTCTAAGTTGTCTTTCTTGTGTGAGAATTTTGAATGATAGCATTGTTGTGAGTTGATTATGTGTTTGAAGATCCATTTTCGGTTGGACATTATACCATCAACTGTAGAGTGTTGGCTTGAATTGGACATATAATAGTTACTCAATCTTTCTTCAATATAAATAGAATTCAGGAATTTTTTCGAGGATCTCGCCACTGCATTAGTTGTTGTCTTCCTCCAATTAAGTAGAAACGGTATCTTCAACATTTAGTACCAATTAAATTTTTATTTTCATTTTTACTTTTCTGGCTTATTTGTAAAATTTTAGTGCATTTTACACGTAGTGCCATAATTAAATTCATAATACTTTTTTTTAATTTGCAATCTTTATTATTTCAGAAATGCTGTCATTTTAAAAACATCTCTTAAAATCCTTCTTCGCTTCTACAATCTCATGCACATTGTTACTATTTTCCACAATCTAATTTCCATAGTATTAATCATCGAAATACAAATTAATATGCTTAAATAAATCTATCCATAACTTGGAAGTCATCATAAATCAATCGACATGTCCGACAAATTTTTTTGAACAATGATAAATAGTATTAAAACTATATATAGTCAAAAAAAAATTAGAAACAAATTGAAGGGGAAGAGAAACCCCTAAAAATAAGAAATGGTAACCATCAATAGCGGATGCAGTGGTGTGACCCTCAGCCTACCATGTAAGATTATCTTTTGTGTGTGAAAATGAAAACAAGTCTATCTTTATTAGACTATAATATGTACTTTGATGAAATTTAATATCGAGGAAAAATAACAGTTGTTAGAATAAACACACTAATATTCCATGTCAAAATAACTGCAATTAGCATAGTCCATCAAGTCATTGGTAGAATTCAGATGTGAAAAAAGATGTAATTCAACAAGAAGATTATAAGTTTTCAATTCTATGCATAATCACAAGGGTCCACTACCAACAATATTCGATTTAAATGGATGGAGTGTGGCATCAATATAAGAGTTTGTTTGGGTCAGATCTCATTTTTAATCTAGGTCAAAGCCAAACAATCAATATTAACCACATTTTTCATGAATTCCACAACTTTTTAACCACACATTTTAAAAATTTCTATCACAATCTACTAACAAATCTAATTTTAATCCTCACCAAACACCCTCTAAATAAATATAGAAAAAGCGAGTCACACTGTATCTTTATTCCACCCCTCTTCTGCTTCTTATCCAACTCCTCAAAGTTGGGCTATGGGGACTGGACATTACTCGCGACCTTATTTTCCACAATCAAATAACCCTGTAATAGTGCCATTGCTGAGCCAACAATGAAAGCCGAGCATGAAGCAGGGCCAAGGCCTTGGCGCATCTTGAGGAATCCTTCGACAGCGACACCAGAGAGGATGGAAGTCCATGGATCATTTTTCTGCCTTACATATATCATAGAACTCTCGAAGACGGAAGAAAGATCACCCCAGATGGCACAGTAGCCGGCACAAGGGGGGCGTTCACGCGTGCAGCTTGTGAGCCCTAGATGACGCGCTCACCTTTAGGGGAGTTGTACATGCCTTTCAACATGTAAAAAGCCGACCCACAAACGATTCCAAAGCAGAATAAATCACTAGTGTAACCCAGTAGGTGATCGTACCATGATTTGTCACGTACCATTCTTGATTCTACATTCAATTAAGTCTAATTAATTTGCATATAAATAACTATCAAACTAACTTAAATTAAAAACTAAAGAAAATAACACAAAATTGGTTAATTGCATAGTTATATCAACATGTAAACGAAATTAATCTAAAAGACAATAAAAATCATAGACATAACTAATCGGAAGTAGCAAAAAGCAGTACGAAATCATAAACCCTGAAAATATTCTATTTAAAGATTAATGAGGAAGCTTGGGTTGGTGAAATAGATTAAGAGTCTCCACATTTAATCTAGTTTTTGGATGTCATAGAAGATTTCCCTTTTTTGTTATTAATGATAATGGGTTGATCAATTCTAAATTCAGGCTCTATCAGAATTCACAAAAATATTAAGCAAAAAAAAAAAAAATCAATTCTAAATTCACCCATACAATCAATTCTGGTATTACAAAAAGTCAACCACGCAAACAATTTGTTCCACAAACTAGTCCTCTTTCTCCATAGCCATTATCCCCAAATTTTAAGCACCTTGGAGAGGGGCATATTCTGATATTTGATCCATTTCTCGATGTCTTCCAACTATACGAAAAAAAAGAAAAAAAGAGAACAACAAAATCCAACAAATTTCCCAAATCAAATATGAAAATTGTTATTCTAAACCTACAAAATATGGAGAATAAATAATTCTTATCCAGATTCAAATTTTCTTGTAGAGATAAGAGCGGTAGAACCTGACAAATGAATTTGAATTAAAAATTCCCAAACTTCTCCAAATAAAAGGATTCAGAAATCAACATGCAAGAGAAAACATGTATTCTGTAGTTACAAAGGATAAGAAAAAACCCCATTGAGCAAATGACACATTATAAATTCCTATTTCTAATGTTTGGAAATCTTTATCAGTATAGAACTCTAAATCTGAACCCTAGTAGAAAATGCTAAGGGAAATTTAAAAATAAAATCTGAAAACAAATGGAATGCAAATGGAATGCAAATGTATGTTAATAATTTCTAATTAACAAGGAAAGCATATTAAGGACTGAATACTAAAAGCTCAACATTATCTCATTTTCCTTAAAATTTAAAATTTTCCTGCATCATTTACTCTGTTTCTTTACACTTCTACCATGGCTCCTCTATATAATAGACGTTCAATACATTTGTATTCGAATTCCTTGAACTCTCAACTGATTGCATAAGGAAGAAAACATACACTTCTACATGTTGCCCCTCTTTATGGCTCCTTCTTGACATGTTTAGTGTCATGTTTTGAAAACTATTTCCTGGTGAGGGTAATAATAATTAGGAGCTAAGTATCTGCTCTTTTAGTTTACGAGTACTTATGTTTTTCTTGGTATTGAAAATGCTTTAGGGACTCTGCAGATCTTCATAATATGATTTTCTTTTAAGCCTTTTAGAGTTGAATCTGAACTCGAACATGTTCGCTGGCGAAATGCCAGTAGAAATATTACTGGCGAAATGCCGGTGGAAATATTCAGCCTTAAATAATTTTCAAAGTTGAATTTCAATGGCAATACCTTGACAGGCTAACATTGCTCGTTGTTCCCACCTGAACAAAAACTGCTAATTCACAAAATCAAGAAGAAAAAAAAAAAACCATTAGTCCACAGAAACAAGAAGCAACTAACAAAAACAAGAACACAGGAATCAAATGTAAATTCAAGATACAAAAAGCATATTAAAAAAGAAAACCCTGAGATAGAAAGAAACCTGAAAAAAGAGCCCTAGTCAATGCCGGATTCTGAATGAGATTTCTCCTCGCCTGTTTGTTAGTTCTGCTCTCCATCAATGCCTCCTCAGTGCCCTTTTCAAGTGATTGGATGGGTTTTGGATTGGGCAGGATTTGGGCCTATTAATTTTTTATGAGGCCCCTTGATTTTTGAGGCCCAAGGCAGTGGCCTAGTTTGCCTTAGCCAGGGCCGGCCCTGTATTTCACTTTTGGTTTTGATAAGATGTCGGAGTTCTTGTCTTAGATTTGAGTGGCGATTCCACATTAACACATGAACATTGTTTGAGGTGGTGCTTCCACATCAACACCCATGAACATTGATGCACGCTAAATGCCTTACCTCTGCAGTGGGCATTTTCTTGTTATAACTTTTTCTGACATTAAAATTATTTCACTTGCAGGATAAGAGTTACTTTACTTTACGCGACATAAAAGGCAGCAAACTCTCTGGGAGTGTTTTCAATATCCTTTTTAACACCAAAAAGTTCGTTGATTTTGAAAAAGGGCATAATTCAATTCTTATTAGTCAGGTATTAGGTGCAAGTTTATTTATTTAGTTAATGTTTGACGATGCTATGATTTTGATTATGCATAGAAAGGTTCCTCAAACTTGCTATCTTTTTTCTCTTTCTTTATCTCCACAAAGGCGCGTGAGAATCCAAATTGGACTGAGTGGGACCACTTTGCACACAAAGAATATATTGTGCTTTCTACGGACAATGTCTCTAGTGGAAGTATATATTGGGATGGATCTCCGGATGATAACTTGGATGCAGCGCTTGGTGATGACCCTCGTGAGACCTGATTGTGAGGTATTTGTTGATGTTATCATTGACTTCCTTTTCAGTCATTCAGATTTCATTTAATTGACCAACTGTATGATTTAGATTAATGCATCAACACACCTTCATTGTAATTGACAATGCTCATGTGGTAAAAATAATTGAATTTTATGTGTCTCCATGTGGGTATCTTCACTTATTAAAGTAAAAAAAGGAGGAAGTTGTAAATAAATGTAGTTTTAATTTGCTCTACCACAAGTCTTGACTACTAAGAACTGATGCTGCATTAGACACCGGAGAGTAAAGAATGATCTCTGTTTCTTGAACTAAGTAATTTTGGTTCTTAGAAGGGAAGGTCATCTACTTTGCTACACTTCAAAATGGTTCTCTTTAGTGTGTTGTATCATGGATGATTGTTTAATTTAGCTAGAAGATTCTTAAAGTTTTGGTTTTACTTTAGCTCCAAGGATGCCTATGGAGATGCAGAAAATCTCAGTAGTCAGCTTATCAACAGAAAAGAAGTTTCGGTTGCACTTTAGCTACCTTTTCAGTAGTAATTTTCTGTACATTGCATCTAAAATTCAGTTGACATTTTCTTTTTTCAATAGCCAGGATTTTATTTATTTATCACAAAAACAATCTGTGGAAAAAAAAGTACATTGCGAGTCAGTATAAAAGTCCACATAAGAATCTATACATTTTGGAAGAGTAGGAGCTCCAAGAATATCATAAAGAAAGGTAAAGAGAAGTGTAGACTTCCAAATGGTTGATTTCTCTTCCTATGCAGGGCCATGTTATGCAATGAGTTGCCACTTTCCCGTTCTTCCTACTACAACTTGCCTCCCTCGTCATCACAGAATAAAGGACACTTGTTTAGTTGAAAGGCCATTCCACATTGCCTTCCAATGAAAAGACTCCCTCTTATTTGTTCAGCAAACGAAAGTAGATAGATGTACCAATATTTTGCATCTTTCCAACTTTTGATTTCCTCCCTCAGCACTCAAACGTTCAAACTGTGCTCTTTGCAAATAATAACAGGTTTCTTTCCAAAATATTCCAATATTTTGCGTCTTCCTTCTTCCTTCCAAGTGCAACCGCACCTCAACGTCATCCCCATCAGAAAGCAACATTACATCAGCCCTGATTTTGCTTCTATTTGCCGCAATTTTAAAAGAAAGAGGAAATTTATCCTTTAGCACCGCCACCCCACCCACATATTAAAGAAAAATCTCACTCTGTTAATTACCAGCAAGGAAACCAAGGAATTTTGAGAGATTACTTCAAGCATTTAAACTACATTGGAACAAAGCCATCTCAGATTATTCCTCCAAAATTTGGTTCAAAAGTAAAATCATCAGAACCTTTTCTCAACCAAGCCCTACTAGATGGGATCAGATCCCCCATTCCAAGACTTCATCACACTTCAATAGCACCTTTCACAAGTTCCTAACTCTCCAAATGTTATTTCCTCTCATCCTCTTTGCCTTTAGAAAGAATATCTCTTTGAAATTTTTTAATCTGTCTGCCACTGTAATAGGAGTTATGAACAAAGGCATCAGATATATTGAGAGGCTGGATAATGTATTTCTTGTTGGGTATTGACACTTAGTTGTCAACCAATTTATTTGTTGTATTTGTGGTTTCTAGTTTGTTCTAGTTTTGGTTAGAATCCAACTAGTTGATGTGATGAAAATATTAAAATAGTTAGGCATGTACTAGCCTAGGGGAGTGGCAAGTTGATGGTTGGTAGATTGTCTATCACATTGCTCTATAAATAGAGCCCCTTGTAATCTCGAGCAACACCAAGAAATATACAAGATGTAGATATTCAAACAAGTCTCTCTTCCTCTCCTCTGCTGGTGATAAACCAGCAAAGTGAGTTTGTTAATATTTATGTTTTATCTTTATTGTTTTATGTTTTTTGTTTATGTTTTATTGTTGCTCTACCACTACCATTTCCACCACATATGAAACCACACAATTGTTGAGTTATTAAACTCATTTTGTTGAACTAATCTGCTCCTCCCCTTAACTCAATTCATCACCTTCTTCATACATTAAGAAAATGATATCAAAGAACTTCCGCATTCAAATGAAGAATCTGATGATTCTTCTTTTTTATTTTTTAACATTTCTTAACAAAACCATCTTCTTGCGGTAGAAATTTTCTTTTTCCTAAGCATATGACAGTAGGAGTCAACCCTTCTCCAGGTTTAAATTGAGAATCCAATGTGAAGTTCGTTTGATGATGATGATGACAGAAGTTGTGAGTAGAGAGTTCTTAACCATAAATTTAAAAATCTTAATGGATGGTCATAAAATTAGTCTTAGGGTGAAAAAAAGGAAAAAAAGGTTATGTGATTCTTCTTGAGTCCGTCCAATTCTCTAAGTGGTTTCTTCAATTTGTAAGGACCACATAACATTTTCTCTCAACTGTCTAAACGAAAGGGGGTACTGTCCTTACATACCAGTCTCATGTGCGCTCAGCGATGAGGTGACTGGTTTATCATCCACTAAGATGCGGTTGCTAATGCCAATATGAGAAAGTAAATGGGGTTTGTTACGGTTCCTGTCCTGAATATTTTCTTCTCTTTGCTCTTCAATATATATCCTCATTAGTTTCACAATTTATTATATTCAGGTGTCTATGAAGAATCCTTTGTATCAAGCTGTATGTAGTAACATTGTGGGAAAAGCTGTCCAATGGAATTCAGCATTCTGCTTTTCGTCCTCAAATTTATATGTTTGAAGAGTGAAAATTTGAGCTTTCCCGTGCTAAAGAACGGTTCAAGTCATAGGAATTTAGAGTAGGATATTAAAGGCTCTGCAAGAACTGGCCAACAGTTAACTGGTGAATAATTGACAACAGTTTGTGTTGATAGCATGTATTGAACTCATAAATCCCTCGATACTTTTTTGTGAATCTCAACTGAATAAAATTGCTCCTGATTGTTAGATCATTTGATGACTAGTCTCGTACTTTGATAAAGGATTGACTCGATTTTATAAATTGTTTTGAAACACTTGTGTACACACATTTCGAGGGGTTCCATAATTAGTACTCACTTCTCCACCATTTATTTATATCTATTCATAATCCGAGCCATTTTTAAATACTTTCCAAACATGTTTCATATTCATTTTATCCCATAAATGGGACCCAAGTATTTTGCACCACAAACAGAATCTCATAGTTTTTATTAGAAAATCTCTTAATTGTTTGAGAACAAGGAGAAATATATTTTCCCCGTTTAGATAGCATAATTATTTTAGAAGTTTTAACCAACTTACTCGTGGAATCATTAACATTACACTTTCCCTTGGTTGCTTACTTGCTGCCTATGTTAAGTTCTACGAGATTATAACTCATAGTTATCTGGTTTGTGTGAAGAGTGTTATAATGCAGTTTCTGTATTTCCCAAGCGGAGTGTTTCACGCATTAGTTGGCCCCTGATATGCGTAGACCAAGGGTGAACACTCATCATTTAAGGCATGAACTATTAGGGTATCTAATCGTATTACTTTCCATGCTTTCGCACCTCAATGTCGGTAGGGACCCAGAGAGCCTTCGATTTTGGCTTTCTTTAATCCAATCCTTGCTTCATGTACAAAACTTTCAAATATTAGATTGATCCACGATTAAAAAAATAATAATATAATGGAACTTTACACGTTGAACATATTTATTTTTGAAAAGTATATCCAAGATGAGACGAGGATTTCCTTGTTCACCGTGCCCCTCCTATGTATGTGAAGATATGTAGCCAGGGACATATTCATTTGGCTACATCTACGATATTGCTTTAGTTAAGTACTAAATATGCACGTTTTAAATTGAAATTGTCATTAATTTTGGGTAAAATATATTTATAATTAATCCCTTCTTACGCCAATGTTCACTCCGTGTCGAGCTCTTTTCTTAAGCTTTTAATCTTAGAACAATATCAATTTAGCATTTAAAAATTAAGACCATTTGCTAAAAGTATTTAAAATAAAAGATTAATTCGCTCAAATAAAAAAATTTACAACTTAAATCATTCTTTGTAAATTCGTTGAGGAGGTTAATGGTACATAAAATAACTGAACTTTGGGTCATGTCATGTGGACATAATAGAACTTTATAATGTTGCTAAAATATCATTGAATTTTGTCAAATGATCTCCATACACCACTTGTTGGGAGAAATTTTGTGTTTTTTTAGAGCAAATTTTCCATGCCAAAACGATTTTTAATACATTTGAGGATCCCTCAGAAGTTGACAAAAAACGTTTTCATGCGGTAATTCCGTCATTGTCATGTAGGCACATTTGTGCAACACGGCAAATAAAAGTATAATGAGTAGTGGATGAAAAGTAACTTTTGAAAGTTGAGTGATGGTTAAGAAGCATTTTGAAGTTTAGTGATACTTTTATTATGATCTAAAAGTACAATAATTATTTAAATAATTAACTCATTGAATTAACTACATCACATATTTATTAACAGAACTCTAAATTATTCAAATATATTCTCAATGATGTGGGAATTATCAGGTCATTCTATGTTTAAAAGTGTTTATTACAATTATTTTATCATCGGTAACTTTTTTATGTTTAGACAAAACAAGATTTCGAGATGGGAAAAATGTATTTGAAAATTTCGAATCAAAGGCTAAAGTGGACGTAAGTGAAAATATTTTATTTTCCATGTTCACTTAATTCACTAGTTTTTATTCTTTTTGCTGGATTATTTGTTTATGAATATAATTTTTACGAATTTTTCACGTTATCTATTATATTTTTGTCTTTATAATATAAATAATAATAAAGTAATTAAAAAAAAAAAAAAAAAAAACGACCTCGCGCCACGCTGAGTCAGCATCAGTTCCAGGCAATGTCACGCGTGTGGCAGATTCGTAATATCTTTCAAAATCAAAGGACAAATATCTTAATCTCCTCCACTTACAGCTAAACAGTAACTCTGCACCAGTAGCAGCAAGCAGAAAATTCATCCAAAAAAGTGAACAGATAAAAATCCCCACCGGAGCTATACATACAGCCTCCTGTACGTATATTAGTTTTGAGAGAGAGAAAGAGAGATCTAAGCTCAACTGGTTCAACTTTCTCTCTCCAAATCTGCTCAATTTTGTAGTTTTTACGGGTAATTTTTTAATTTTCTGTTCTTCTTTTTTTGTCTTTTAAGAAATCACGGGCTAACGCGTGTTTTTCCGAAGTGTTATTTGAATTGTCATCTCTTGCTATTTTATGTTGTTTTATTTTATTTTTTGTTATATTCAGCTGTGGTAGATAGTGGAAATTGAGATCGAGATTTGCTGGGGTTTTGTTGTTACGAAATTGAAATTTAGCTTAAAGATGTGCAATGTTGAAGAAGATGTATGATGAAAATTTTGGAATTCTGGTTTAGAAGTTAGAAGAAGCTCTTTGCAATATTTTTTAATCTTTTAGGAGCTGAAACCCCATATAATTTTTGGTATTTTTTAAGAATAAGATTGTGCGAAGTTTGAATTGCAATTTGAAGAAAAGTGGGAGCGGAGGAAAATTCAATGGAAGATTGGCCAAAATATGCACATAGTCCTGCCCATTTGGCAGTAGTGCAGCGTGACTTTGCCACATTGAAACGGATTGTTGCTGCCCTTCCTATGCTGGCTAAGGCAGGGGAGGTGGCTACTGAGGCTGAGTCATTGGCTGCTGAAAAGGATGCTGATGCTGTGTCTGCAGTGATTGACAGACGGGATGTTCCAGGCAGGGAAACTCCTTTGCATCTCGCAGTGCGCCTTTGTGATGCAACTTCAGCTGAGATTTTGATGGCAGCAGGTGCTAATTGGAGCCTTCAGAATGAGAACGGATGGAGTGCTCTCCAAGAGGCAGTTTGTAATAGGGAGGAGAACATTGCTATGATCATTGCCCGGCACTACCAGCCTCTTGCTTGGGCCAAATGGTGTCGTAGACTTCCTAGGATTGTGGCATCGGCATCCAGAATTCGTGACTTTTATATGGAGATAACCTTCCACTTTGAGAGCTCAGTTATACCATTTATTGGGAGAATTGCACCGTCAGACACTTATCGAATATGGAAACGGGGTTCTAATCTCCGTGCAGATATGACCCTTGCAGGGTTTGATGGGTTTCGAATTCAACGGTCTGATCAAACATTTCTCTTCCTTGGAGAGGGGTATTCTTCAGAAGATGGCAGCGCAAGTTTGGCTCCTGGCTCTTTGATAGTGCTCGCCCATAAGGAGAAAGAAATCGCAAATGCTTTGGAAGGAGCTGGTGTTCAACCATCAGAAGCTGAAATTGCTCATGAAGTGGCCTTGATGTCTCAAACTAATATGTATAGACCAGGAATTGACGTTACTCAGGCTGAACTTGTTCCCCATTTGAATTGGAGAAGACAAGAGAGGACTGAGATGGTTGGAGCTTGGAAGGCCAAAGTTTATGATATGCTTCATGTAATGGTAAGCGTGAAGTCAAGGAGAGTTCCTGGTGCTATGACTGATGAGGAGCTCTTTTCGGGGAATGATGACGATAGAATTGCAAATGGGGGTGAACATGATGAGGATGATGGTGTCTTGACTGCTGATGAAAGAATGCAGTTAGATTCTGCTCTTCGCATGGGAAACTCTGATGATCTTGGTGAGGATGAGGAGCCCAAGGTTCTTGATTGCCATGAAAATTATGATAGGGGTTCATATGAAAGTTGTGAATCCAATGGTGTGACAAAAGAGAAGAAAAGTTGGTTTGGCTGGAATAAAAAAGGTTCAAAGAACTCTGGAGATGATCCTGATGATTCAAAGATTCTGAAGAAGTTCTCAAAGTTGGCACCTGATGATAGCAAGCAGCGACACAATGACAGCCACAGATCATCATCTGAGTTTCATGGGGAAGATGCTGGTGACCTTAAAAAATCCAAAGATAAAAACAGCAAGAAGAAAAAGAAGAGAGGGGCTGCAAGTGAGCCGAAAAGTGAAAGTGAGTATAAGAAAGGTCTAAGACCTGTTCTATGGTTGACACATGATTTCCCTTTGAAAACAGAAGAACTATTGCCTTTGCTTGACATACTGGCTAACAAGGTAAAAGCTGTCAGAAGACTGAGGGAGCTTTTGACTACTAAACTTCCTCCTGGCACATTTCCTGTCAAGGTGCTTATTGCTTCTCTTCTTTGATGCTGCCTGTTATTTTTCTGTTCTTCGGTTCATTGAGTATGGTATCTACTATTCTGTTCTTAATATGATATTACCGTCTTATGTGCATAAGCTCTCATCTCTATTGCTTTCTTTTATATCTGCAGCTGGCCTATGCCTATGTTTTTCTTTTGTTGTGTACTTGATAATCTGATGGAGTTACTTGTTTGGTCATCCTGTGGATTTTGATTTAATGTTTTATTTCCATGTTCTTGTTGAGTAGAATTCCATGCAAAGCACTAACTCCTGAGTCCATAACGTAGAAGTCTTATAACTAATTACAGTTTTACCAACTGATTACTAAAATTTTGTGTTCTCTCATCTCAAATTTACGTTACAACACATTTATTTTTTCTTTCCCTACTGTAAAATTCATGGAAACAATCTTACAGAATTCTAAATTATTTTCTATTTTACTTTAGGCTGCTTAATTAATGTATAAGACTTAGATCAAGCTAGGAGAAGTGCTTTCAGGTTCATTCGCTTAGCAAATCTCTATACGTAAGTATCCAAAATTAGTAGTAGAATTGAAATATGTACAATTTTGAAATTTTTCGAAAGAATGGCCATTTTTTGGATACAATCTCATTTATACCCTTTTCTATACATTTGTTCAATGTAAATAGGGAAAATTGCATCCAGGGTCACTATATGGGACTTTTGGACAATTTCCATCCAAAAGTAAGTTAATTTAACTATTGACTCAAATTTGACCATTTTTAAGGATGGTAGCGACTTTCACATTTTCCCACTTAAACGATTAAATTAATTAAAAAAGAAGAGCAATAAAAAACAAAGAAAAAAGAAAAAGAAAGGAAAACTATTCGGCTTCCTCAGCCCCCACCCACACCCACCATAATCACCGCTGACAACTATAACCACAAAACTCAAAAAATCACTGCTACAACAAATTTGAAACCACTGCCTGTGACTCCACTACCAGACCCAAATTTGAAATCACCATCGGTGGCTACAACCACAAAACCCAAAAAATCACTGCCTACAACAACCAAAACAGCAGTCACAGCCTCCGATAAAATCTATGATCCTTGGTAGTAGTGGTGTAAATTGTAATACTAGTTCAAGAAATAGAAAAATAAACCCAAATCTGAGATGGACAATTTCATGATATTCTCTTACTCTAAACAGTTTCATTGATATTTATTTTCCTTTGATTTTGCAAACTAAACAGTGGGGATCTCCCATGGTCTGGTAGATCTCCCCCTTGTTAACACAAAAACAAGGGGGTGAAAACCCCCGAGTTCTGTACTCAAGTCACCTCGATAAGGCTCATAACTGCTGGAAATTAGTGTTAGAAATTGGGTATTTCAGGATGGTGGTATTATCTGCAGAAAAGTGTAAGAAAGGGGGAGGTTGGACACTTGTATAGCTGTGTGGAAGTAGTAGTGTCAAGTGACATTGATACAAGTAGAGGTCATTAGAGAGTTCATATTTCGTTGTACTTGGAGAGTCCTAACCATACTTATAATCAGATTTTATCTAGTGCAATAACATCCAATTTCAACACTATGACTAAAACCAGAAAACTGAAATCGTAACAATAAATTCTACCTGAAAGCCCCTATATCAATTAAACTCATCATTGACCACCGTCATATTCCCAAGGGTGATTGAATAATTATATCATCGAAGTTGTAAAAATCCACACATGGCATACATCACATCATCTTCTAATAATATAATTAAAATGCTGAATTGAAATTAATTAATAGACACTTCCATAATTATTTAGCCTTTAATTATGGTGAGGGCTGGGGGCTTCACAATGTGGATTGAACCTGATTTCTGTAAGAAAATGTCTTAGACATTCTATAATATGGATTTAACCAGATTCCATGTATTTGTACCTCTTTTGCAATATTAGCATTGTGTGTGCTGCATCAGTTTTTCACATCAAAGAAGGATCTGCTAAAAATCTTTGGTTTCTTCAATTATAATTTATGTATACTATCATCTTAATTTCAAAGCACATCCAAGTATATTAAATCCTGCATCAAGAGCAGGACAAAAAAAAAAGGTCTCAGGTCAAAATTAAATACTGCCAATATTTTCAACCATTGGTAGTATCTCAAGCATTCTTGCATTTTGGAGCACGGTTCTCTCCTTTATGTATAAAAATTGATCCATGCCTTCAGAAGTCATCACCCAAACTTCAAATGGGCATGTGAAGTATTTACTTTGCTGGCTCGATTCTCATTTTATTCTTGTATCTTGTGGCTCTAAACTGACACGTGAATGGGGTACCACACAGATTGCCATCCCAATTGTCCCAACTATACGGGTTCTGGTAACATTTACAAAGTTTGAGGAGCTTCAGCTAACAGAGGAGTTCTCGACCCCTCTCTCAAGCCCTGTGCATTTCCAAGATGCAAAGTCGAAGGAGTCGGAGGGTTCTACATCATGGATTTCATGGATGAGAGGAAGTGGTGGAGCGCAATCAAGTGATAGTGAAAGTCGCAGCTTTCGAGACGAGATCGACCCTTTCCGCATACCATCTGACTATGCATGGGTTGATGCCAATGAGAAAAAACGTAGAATGAAGGCTAAGAAAGCAAAAGGCAAGAAACATAAAAAACACGCTGCAGCAAGAAATCAAGATGATGCAAGACAGTTAAGCGAGGATATTGAGGAATAATGACGATGGAAGATTAAGGTCAGCTGAAGCTCACAGTTGGCAGCATCTGAATCCTCTCAATGTAAACGAGGTAAAAGCTTGTCCTTCGATGTCTGACCTTTCTATTTCCTAGTGATATAATAGAGGGCCTGGATGTTCTGGATAGCCTCATTTGTTGGACTAAAGGATGTTTTATCTTCTTCAATTTTGTATCCCAGTTATTTGATGAGGGAACTGAAACACGATCAATTTTTCTTAAGCCCGTTTCAAATGTGTCTATATTCAGTTCTGCTTCTGATTGGAAATCAATTTTAAGTTAATACCTCGTCAATGTAACTTCTTGTTAGATTCATTTCATTTCATCTTGATTGAGTATGATTGATATGGCTTAGAAACCATACGCTGTTCCGTTGATTATATGTTTGGTATGTTTGATTGAATAGTACTGAACATAATTAAGGAAGAAATAAAGTTAAAATGTTGTGTCATTCATGCAGCCGTGTAATGTATCGAATATTAAGGAAGAAATAGAAGTTAAAAGTGTTATGGTCATTCGTGCAGCTGTATGTAGCGATTATGCTCTGCATGTTAAAAACCTGGAAGAAATTATCATTGCTGACTGCTGAGTAAGATATGAACCCCAACAGCTGAAACAAATAAAGTTTGGCACCTTCGTTTGAGGGGCTCTTTGAAGTCGGATTTGGGGACAAGATTAGTGATCAGGTTACTGAAGCTTAACTTTGTTTCAATTTTGGTCTAATATGAAAATTGGTTTATTTTGAAAGTTAATAAATCTTAAAACAGTATCAACTGAAGAGCTTATGTTTATTAGGTGATATGCAATTTCAGTTGAACAAGTTATAAGAGACGAACTATAAAAACTTGCATGTTGTAGTTGTTAAGATGATTTTATAATTGATGTAGCAATAAATAAAATGCAATGTTAGAATTTTAATAAATTTTGATAAAGGCAAATAAATTAATTTTTAATAAATTTTGATGAAAAAATATAATTAAATACGTGATTGAAAAATAGATAAAAATTGTCAACTCCATAAAATACAAGATTAAAACTAATAATTAGTTTTTAACTTTAATTTCAAAGTCTCCATCATCGCTTGACACATCTGCTCTGTTAATTATGTCGATTGCCTTTCTTAAAAGGTTGAACCACAAACTTAAAGGTCTCACATCACCTCTGTCCTGAAACATCGTGAGAGAGATAAATCGCAAATTATGCCTCCAAAGGTACATGGTATGTCGATTGTCTTTCTTTTAACTTCCTTTGTTGGTTTATCCATTTTAAGACTATATTGGTATTTGAAGGCCAAGTTTTACTGACACTAGTTTCTTCCAAACAGTTTACATGAGTAACGCATTTGCTGTTCCATGATAAGAATAACAGGCACTATCAATTAGATAATTTAGCCAGTTTTCACAGAACCTTCACAGTGACCTCGGAATTTTACATGGAGAGGGCAAAGATGACACGTGCTCTCAATTAGACAGGTATCCTCAGCTAATAGTTTGGCAGTCACATAACCCTTAAAATTTGAAGCTGGGTTAGATAAACTCGTCACTTCAAGACATTCTAAAGTGTCGTGCTGTGCTGAAGCATTTGACTCTGCACACAACTAACCAAGATTCCCTGGTGTCACACTTGCCTTCTTTGACCTCCATAGGTTGTGGGCTCGGCTCCTTAACTCGATCTGATGAGATCAAGCTAGCTAGCTAGGCTATGTTTGCAAATATTTCAACTGGTAACTTCATTATTATTATATCTCCCCCAACTCTTGTATATCTGTCCACTTCTGGCCTTTGGGATATTATTCATGGTGGTTTTGCTATTACATGCAATGCAATAGTGTTCAAATCTGCTGATAAAAACAATTCTGCATCTGACCCTTGCAATTGAATCCAGTATAGGAAATATCCCGATTGCCCAGAACATTTCAACTCAAAATATCTTATGAACTCAAAATTGGAAGAGAGGACAAGTTGAATTCAGATAAACTTGTACTCTGTTGTCCCTCGTACAACAGAAACTTGACATTTTTGCCTTCAACCTGTAGTCAGATACAAACTCCCTTCAGTATAAAAATAACAAAATAATGAATTCTCCTTTTGAGCAATTTAGAAAACCTGCACAAGCAAATACATTCCCAGAATTCGCTGAAATTCACAAACATAGGAAAACAAAATAGTATATCGATTCAGAAGTCCAAAGATAAAGATTCATTGGTCTCACAACACAGTCATAGATAGTTCCGCAAATCATATTAATTCAAAATGACATAAATTACAAAATTCAGACATACTTGGACAAATCTTAAGCTAATCACTTCCCCTTGGAGAACCATCATCAATGGGACTCCCATTGTCCCTAGGGCTAATGCTGTGGCTGCGACCATTTTCTTCAACAGGACTTCTCCCCTTGGGTCTTTGATTTTGTTCTACATCCTCCTTTGGGCTCCCGATCCTTTCATCTGGACTCGAGTCATACTCGTAGACTTCCCTACCGTCACTCAGGGATGGTGAAACCCTCTCCCTCGAATTTCTCGCAGGCATTGGGCTGTGCTTCTTTGCCTTGGATGGGAGTGGTGAGGCACTCCTTGATCTCCCTCCATGCTCGATGCTACGCTCCCTCTTCAGAGGTGACCTGGATCGGCTGCAAAGAAAAAGCTCACATGCTGATCCTATGTCTCTTGCCCCATGATCAGGGTTAGCATAATATATGAAGGATATTTTAGCAACTTCATCAAAACCAAAGCCCATTTAGCTAGGAAATTTGAAAAGTGAGGGACATATAAGAGTATATTATTGTTCCTACTAAGAGATAAATATAAAAAATATTTAAGAAAGGGGGGATGGAAAAAGGTGTGAACCTATGGCTAGGACTCCGGCTATAGCTTCGGCGTCTGATTCTGCCATGACGAGGAGAAGGTGAGCGGGAGTAACTCCGCTTACGTCTGTGCCACAAAACTTTTTGTTACATAAAGAATATTGAAATTCTTGCAACAAAGATGCTAAAGTCTAAAGAAGACTTGTAAGGTCATCTAGACTGTACCCAAGTTTCTTGGGACTATTTTGACAGTTTTTTTCTATATGACCACGCTCTCCACAGTGATAACACTTGTTCTTCCAGTCTCCCGCCTTGCAGTCTCGAGCCCAGTGCCCTTCATTTCCACAGTTGAAGCAGCGTCCTGTTCCTGGTGTAGGTCCTCTGCCAAGATGTTCACGCGAGCCACCTGGACCACGTGGAACCTAAATTACAAGTCCAAGCTCATTCAGTGTATGCAACGCGAAGATTTCATAGATTTCATCCTCTCAAAACACGGGAGAATAAAACCATTTTTTTTTTTTTATCAAGATAAAATTTCCACTACCATGTCCAAACGAATATTGCACAAGAAACGCAGCAGCATATCAAAAAATAAAAAATAACAGCACCACATATATGTATAAGGTTGTATAACTTGCCAATAACCCTTAAATAAAACTTGACTTCTAGTATAAATTTTTCATATTTTTCATAAATCAAGTATGCTATGAGGTAGAGCACATCATTCAACATCAAACACATGAATATGTAAAAATGATGAAATTCATATATGAAACTATGTCCATGATCAAGTGAGAGAAGTCATAAACCATGAAACTTACACCCTTTGCATGTTCAACAATAATGCGACTCCCATCAACATCCCGTCCATTTAAGCCATACCGTGCATCATCAGCATCTCGAGGATCACTAAATTCCTAAAGGGGAAGAGAAGATTGCATTTACAAATACAAAAAATAAACATGAGATTAAATTGTTGCAATGTAATGTAAACAAATAAAGAGCAGAAATGTGTACCACAAATGCATAGTCACGCTTCATATCTACATCACGTACTCTGCGTAAATGGATGCCAGAAACAATAAGGCCATCAAGACAATAGAACTAAATGGTTGATACTTCGTCCTCTCAAAGATGAACTAAACACCAGTTTTGGGTTGTTGGGCATTTCCATCAAAAACACACAATAACACTATCAAAAGAATCGCCAAAGTCACCTAGACACATTGCATGAATATCAACCACCAAGAACACCTTTCACCAGACCTCCAGGTTGGCTAAAAAAATCCTAGAGACCTTCAGAAAGATCAGTCAAGTTAACATCATTTAGACACGAGTTAACATTTAGACACGAGGACATCTTTCTTTGATTTTGAACATGGAAGTTATAATCATTAATGTCGGAAAAAAGGTTGTTATAATGGGACTTATTTTCCAACACCACCTTGATGTAATCTCATCCAAGGATTGAGACCACAGCCGACTAGACAAGGGCTAAATGATAGCAAAGAATTGCATCTAAAAAAAAACCAAGAACTCACATAAACAACACAGAGTACTTGAAGTAAAGTACAGATGCAACCTCGTTCAGCACAAACAAAAATGATCAAATAAGTCTACGCTAACTTAATTACCTCCCATATCTGCGAAAGACATCCTCTAGATCACGAGATCGGGTCCTTGAAGATAAATGTCCAACGTAGAGGCGTGTTGTGTTACCATAGCGGTCATCATGACGCGGCATTTTCACTTATTATTCTCTGAAATAGACAAGATAGAAATCCAGTTTCATCTAACACCTGCCAAGCGCATGCATCGAAAAGAAATCAAAGCATGGGTGCCAATACATTTAAATACATTAATAACCAAGTGAACAAAGGGGCGAAACGAATTTCCAAAGCTCCAGCTTGTTAACAAACAATTATGCATATTAAGCTCTTACATAATATCCTGACTTAATAAACGTTGCAGTTTAGTATAAAAGTATTCCACTAAACTCTACGGAAATTAATCCCCAAGTGCACAAATCACTCAACCTCCCCTTGTTATTAACCACGTATCAGAGAAACTATACTCCATGTTTATGAATAAACCTAAAAATGGAAAATGAACGCGAAGCAAAAGCAAGTTATGCACTTGACTGGATGGTCTGATATAAAATTATGGCATTAACCCCTTTCGATACTCAATTAAGCTGAATTTTCAAGAACTGGAATAAATTAACTCGAAAGCACAAAAAATATTGGAAAATCTGTAGGAATTTGAAAACCTAGACCCACAGGCAAATCATTCGAGACGATAAAAGGAAGAATCGAGTAATATAAGATCAAATTAACAGGTGAAATTAGAGAGAAAGCCGCACCTGATCCGGTGTAAGAACCCTAGACTGACTTTTGGTCACACGCAGAAGCGGTCTTAAATGAGCCTTTTTTTAATTCTTCACTGAGATACTAATGGGCTTCCCAGCGTCTTGCGTTATGTGCTTAATTAGAAAGCCCATTATGAAAGCAAATCGTTGGCTTTTATTTTGCAAGAGGAAAAAAGTTAGAGGAAATTACATCTAGGAAGGTATTTAAAGATCCAAAATCAAAATTAAGATATATAGTTTATTTATACAAAAATCAGGTTTTAATTAGAATATTAAAAAATATTTTAATATTAAAAAATCAAATAAATTATTTATAAATATACTAACCTAATGTAAAATATCACACCCCCTTCCCCGCCCCTGTCTCTCTCTCGCTCTCACTCTAACTCCGGCCGCCACCACCCAAATCTCTCCCTCTCTCTATACCCTGTCTCTCTCTCTCCACCCCAAGATGAAGGAACTACGCTGCGTCGATGAACTGGGCGGCGATACTGGCGGCGACGAACTGGGCGACGTTTCACAGCGACGATGCTGACGGCCATTCTTCATCTTCTTCTTTTTAAAATTTTTGATGCGATTCTGTGTAGTGGTAGTTCGATGGAGCTATGCGCGGTGGTGAGTGCGATTTGTGGTTGGGCGTGGTGCTGTGCGCGGTGGTTGGTTTGGGTGCGATCGTGATGTGAAGTAGTTGGGTGCGGGTTGTTTAGTGGTGCAGGTTGCTTGGTGCCGGTAGTTGTTGGTGATTGCAAAATAGTGGTGGTGCGTCTGTTGGTGGTGGTGGGGATGGTGCGTTTCTGTGGCGATGGGCGATTTCAGATTTGTGAGGTGTTGGTGGGTTGTGTGGTGGGAAAACGACTGTGGATTTGGTGGTGATGGGTGGTGATGGTAGGTTGTGTGGTGGGGCAGCGGCGGTGGATCTGGTGTTGATGCAGGTGTTGGCGGTGGATCTGGTGTTGATGCAGGTGTTGGCGGTGGATCTGATGTTGGTGTTGTTTGTCGGTGGCGAGGCGGTTGCGGTGGCGAGGAGGTTGTAGGTCGGTGGTCACAGATTTGTGACCAAGTAGTGATAGTGAATTTTGATCGGGATCGATTTGTGACCATAAAATTTAATAAATTGTGACTAATAAATTAGTCTGTGACCTATTAAATTCTGATATGTGACCTTGAAGAGAAATTGTGACTTATTAAAATTCATATTTGTAATCTCGAAATTAATTGTGACCTAAAAAATTAATTTGTGACCTATTAAAATTTTAATTTGTGACCTCGAAAATAAATTGTGACCTATTAAAATTTTAATTCGTGACTTCAGAAATAATTTGTGACCAATAAAAATTTTGATTTGTGACCTCGTAATAATTTGTAATTAATTAATTTGATAATATGTGATCAATAAATATATTTGTGACCAATTTATACAAATTCGTGACTTTTATATATTTAATTAATTAATTAATTAAATCATAAATAAAATTTAATAAAAACCTTATTTTTGAACTTTGAAACTTATTACCTTATTATTGAATTGGACATACTAAAAACGTTAGTTATGTATTGTTCCCAAAAAGTTAATATCTCAGATCAGATACTACAAATAGGCCAATTTAATATTCAGACAATAAGTTTAAAATTTCAAAAGTCAGGTGATAAATAAATAATTAAATATATTAATGTCATAATTATACCATTAATGATCACATTTACGTACTTATAGCCATAGGTCACAACTTATTAACTTATTTATTGATAACATATTATTAAAGGTACGTGATCACAAATCAAAATATTTATGTCACAATTATTTATCGATCACAAATTATAAATTTTATAGGTCACAATTTATTTAATGGTCACAAATTATCAAATTAGTTAGTCATAACTTATTTCTCAGTTGCAAATTACTAAATTTTTAGGTTACGTATTAACTAAATAATTGGTCACGGATGCCAAACACTCCACCCATCAATCACAAATTATCAAATTTTTAGATCACAATTATAGTTTGCCACAAATTAACCAAATAATTAGTCACACACACCAAACAATCCACTCCACCCTACCCCCATCCTACCACCAACCTTTTACCACCACATACCACTGAACAATTATGAGTCACCACAACCTCAACATCACCACCATAACGTCACCCATTGGCGGACCTACTGTTGGTCCCGGTGAATCACGTGACCCACCAATTAAAAAGGATTTTTTTTCTTCTGTTTTTCTTATATAAAATTTTCTAGAAAAAGGAGTAATCAAAGAAACCCTTCCACTTTCCAATTACTCCCAATTCGCAAACCGTCCCAAATTCCAATCCAAAGAAATGTATTACCAAATTGAAATTCAATGCAAGAACCGTACCACTCCCAATTCAATCCCATTTCCCGACTCGACGGCTCCCAGTTCCAAACTTTGAAGCAAAACCCAGCAATTTAATCCATCCCTGCCGTCGATGCCAACCATCGTGACCCAACTCCCTCCGTCGACAATTCTACCACCACAAACGGCAAAACAAGACAGCAATACACTTGGAAATGTAAGCAGATTATTCTTGTTTTGTGCTTCAATTTTATATCTCGAATTTGGGATTCAATATTTCAATTTCTTATTTATGTAACCCTGTTTTGTGTGCAGCTTCTTCAATTGGAATTATGGTATGGGTATTTTCCACTATTACCGCCTTCAGTTAATTTCATTATTTGTCACTGCTAATCTGCTATTTCTTGAAAGTTTCAATTTTAAGGGAGAGTAATATGGAAATGTTCAAAGGTATCTGGAAGTTTTCTGTTGAATGTTGATGAATGATGATACACAAATTATATAAATTATGGAATATTTTTTGACTTTTTGTACTGTCTTCATGATATCCAAAGTAAATAATAAGTTTTAATAATTCTTTTGATCCCAGCCGATTTTAGGATTCATGTCTGTAGATTGTAGTATTTTTCCTTCCCAGTATTGTGGAAGTTGGGTAGCTGAGAGCTGACTTTTAGCTGAACAACAAATTATTGACTAATTTGATCTTTCGTGCAAGTCTCTTTAGCGAGAAGCAAGTTTAGGTCAAAAAACGTGTTAGTTAGTTCTTTGTTGATCCTCTCATATCACTAACCCAAACATTCTGAGACCATAAAAATTCACTCGTTCTTCTGGTGTGTAGAGTAGTCCGAAAGGGTAAGTATTATTTCCAATTCTATTATCATTTTTTCCCTCTATTTATAGAAATTTATTCTGAACCTATTTGTGTCTATGAACACTAGTCTGTAATTTTTATTGAGATTCAGTTATCAAATAAGGGGTAAAAGTTGGGATGGCTTAATTTTGAATTCTCGTAGTTTGCATAACTTTAGAAATCAAGAATTCATCATATAATGTTTAATTCAAAAAGTAAAAAGACCTGTTGTTACAGTTTTAACATTATATGTTCAATTATTCATTGATAAAAATATGAGAATTTTCGTAACTTCTTTATAAGTTATATTGTGTTCCACTAACTCCAAATGTTTGCGTCCGCCACTGACATCACCAACACTGGAGTCGCCTTGCCACCACCTCTAATCCACATATAACAAAGATTACAACCATAACTACCACCCAACAAAAATAACCCCCACTCCACCATTGGCACCAACCAAACTCAGCATCATCTCACCACCCAATACCATATGCGCCAATTGAACCACCGCGAGCGCACAACAATCGCCTGCACAAACACCACCATCACCATCGCTATCTACACCTGCACCACCACTACCCCAAAACTCTGTCTAAGCAGTAGATCTAATCAGAAAACCACCCACAGTTGATCGAATCAGAAAAACCATCAACAAACTCCAACAACCACCAACAAACGACAGGTGCACGCAGAGGAAGAAACTACTACGCAAAAAGCGTGATGCCGCTGTGCAGAGGCGCTAGACGTAGTGATACAACAACGTTCAACCCTACTTCGTACGACACTGTGCCATCACACGCATCTACATAGCACATCGACATCGACATCATGACCTGTGAGTGTTTCTTCGCATCGCAGGTAGTGACGCTCTTAGTTCTATTTCGCGTGGGCTCTACGTCTCCTATTGACAGCAAATAGCGCTCTTGGGCAACTTCATGTCGGCATTGCGCCGCCTAACGATGATAGATAGAACTCTTAGTTATGGCTGGGCAAAATCCAACCAAAACCGCTCAACCCAACCCGATGAATTAAAAAATTAATATCTAAGATTAAAAAAAAATTAAATAAATATAATAGTAAAGATAAGATAATGACTTATAATATATAAACGTCAATTTTCTTTACATATACCGATTCATATGAACACTTTGTACAAATGCAATGTTATTTAACAATAAAGTAAAAATTAAAGACATAATGATAAAATGAATGAATTCCAAAAAATTGTAAAAAAAAAAAAAAATGTTTCATAAATTTTAAACTTATTTATACATTTTTTTAGAAAGAATTTCTTATATTTGTGTTTAAAAATAGAGGTTTTCAACTAATTTCAAACTATAAAAAATTATCCAAATTTAACAAATAAATTGGATCCAACTTTAATTGGATCGAAGCTCAAAACTGACAAACTGATAGGAATGTAAAATGCATGATTTTTTCTCCCTATTTTATGCACTCGTATGATAAATTAATGCCAAAAATGTACTTATCATGTTCATATTTTGATTTAGGTGACAATTCTATGGATATGGCGTAATTTGAAGGAAATAAGCGAACAAGGGCCAAAAGTGAAAGGAAATGAAAGTTTGAGGACTGACATGCAAATACTCAAAAGTTATGTGAAACATCATGATGAAGATTTTAGAGTGTTAGAGGTCATTTGGTTGAGAGAATACGTTACAGGGATGAAATATCGTCAAAGTAGGATCACACATCGACTTCCAATTGAAAAGTTATGCCTCGAATTTTCAGCCTCATGTTGAGACCCTTTTTGACATGATAAACGATTGAATTGGAAAGATGACGTCTGAATAAAAATTGTATTTCTTTGAGTTATCTTTTCAACGCATTTCAAATCGACTCAATCGGACATCGAAAACGAAAGTTATGGTCAAAATATTGAAAACTATCCGGCGAAGAAAAACTTTATAACTATGCGGTCACATAGAACAAAACCATTGCGCCGCATTGAAGAACCCGAGAGCTTCAGGACTGAAAATAGTTGTTCTATGCGACCACAATACTTTACACTATGCGGTCGCATAGGCTTAATTCCAGAAAAATCTGCCTATTTTTGAAAAGCAACCAATTTATCTATGGAATGATTCTAAATGCATTTTCTCGTCCTAAAACTTGACCAAAGCACCAGATTTCGAGGATTCATCATCTAGGGACACCTTCCCATCTTCTTCTTTGGTTTTTATCATATGTAACTAAACTTTCAAGTCTTGATCGAGGAAAACGAAGCCTTGAAATCATTTGAATTGTGAGATCTACATTATTTTCAGGTTTTAATTCATGTTTTTTTGTATTAAATGTTCTTTTGCGTATATTTCTATGGATTGAATGTTTGATTGCTAAATCTTGATAGTTTTCATATTTTTCAATCTATTGCTAGATTAATCATCAAATCCATAATTGTTTGATTGATTTAACTCGTGAAGTAACTAGGAATTAATAGTTCACTACGTTAGGGATTGTTATTTCTTAAAAAGAATATTTTTCATGATTAAATATAATTCTCTATGATTATATTGTCATGTTCATCGATTTCTCTCATTCCCATTACAATTGTTGAATTAAATATTGATGCTTGCTTAGGGTTATTTGATAATTAGGGTTATCGAATTGCTTGAATTTAATTGATTATAATTAAGGAGAAATATGATTTTTCACCAACGATAAATGCTTAGAACATGAATTAATAATTTTTCTCGTGGATCAATGATCAATTATGAGATTTCAATGGCGGAGTGGACTTAGATCAAAGTTAGTTCTCTAATTAATTTCATCAATTTAATTTACGTTGCTATCAATTGTGTTATTTACAATTTTCGTGATTACACACAAAATCCCCCCTCATAATTGCATGTAAAGCACAACACGTTAAATCACACACTCTTCGTGGGATCGACCCTTACTCCCGCTACTACATTTTTTGGAGTTAAGGAACTTATTTTTGGGTGCGTACGACAACACGCCAAATTTTGGCACCGTTGCCGGGGAGTGGTGTTATTTAGTTCATTGTGTTTTGTTTGTTCATTTAGTTTAAGTATTTTTTTTTTAAAAAAAAAATCATCATTTTCAATCTTTTTTTAAGGTAGTATTATTATTTTTATCACTTTTAGGTAGAATTTTTAATGGTACTCCTTAATTTGGTTTATTTCTAGTTTAATTCTCGGATATTTTCTTTTTAATATCCTCCTTTAATTGCGTATGCTCATAACTCGATCCGCTAATCAAGTTAATTTGCAGTTTGATCTAGAAATAAATGGGACTTTGCGGAGATTACGGATTGACAACCAGTGGAATCTCAAAGATAACACCTCCAATCTCGATATCCTTTTTGCTAGCGATTTGGAAATCAGAGGAAGAAGGATCCATGGCTAACAATCGGACTTTGAAGGAGCTTACAGCTCCAGATTTGCATCAACACTAATTCATCTTCTACCTATCTTTCATGGTCTTGCAGGTGAAGATCCACATAAGCATTTGAAGGAATTTCACGTAGTGTGCACAAGTATGAAGCCAACTGGTGTGATGAGGAGCAAATCAAACTGAGGGCTTTCCCGTTCTCTTTGAAGGATTCGGCAAAAGATTGGCTCTACTATCTACCATCTGAGAGTGTCACCACATGGGAAGAGATGAAGAGGATGTTTTTAGGAAAATATTTTTCCGGCTTCAAGAGCAGCTAACATTCGAAAAGAGATTTGTGGTGTAAGGCAGGACAACAAAGAGTCTTTGGGTGGTAGGTGGGGGTTTGTAGATTTATCTAATTTTATGTATTATTATTATTATTATTAAAAAAATAAATTATCACCTAATTTTTAAATAAAATATTTTTAAATCTGATTTTTGAATTGAAATGTTAAAAATTATGGATGAGTGTAATTTTCACTTAGCAAAATTACATAATTGGGCCTTGATGTAATACCCAAAATTCCGTACACTATATATTATGAAGCATAAATGCAAATTGAGATTTTAGGGTAATTTAGCAACTTTACCGTTTTATAGGGACTTTGTGCTAACAATCTTAATGATTGAAAATAAGATTTTTAACGAAATTATTGGATTATTTGATATAAAAGTGTTTAGATAAATTTAAAATTTTAACATTATTTATGCTAGAATCATATCCTAATGTAGTTAGATTTTTCTTTGATAATGTTGTTGTTGAGAGTTCAATTTAAATTTTAATTAAGAGTCATATCAAAATTGTAGGTTGATCATTATTTTATCACAACTATTTAAGTGTTATATACATGCATTCGATTGACGCCAATCTATAGAAAACAAACGGGGAGAGAGAGAGAGAGAATGAGGGTAAGGGAGAGAGAGAGAGCATGGAGAGAGAGAGACTGAGAGAGGAAAATCTTTTTCAGTGCGTTCCAAATACGTTCGTAAAAATTTTCATTTCTAAGTAACTCAAATATATAAGAAATTTAACGAATATGTATGGATTTATGTAAATGCCAAGTGATTTTGTGTTTTCACTTTTTAATATTTTAAGTTAAGTATTTTATGTGTTATTATGTGATCCAAAGTAAAGAGAGATCATTTAGGTAATACCATAGAGTATTATTACGTAGATCTACAAAGAAATCAGACATAAGGCTAAATATCCTAAGTTGAGATTGAGAATGGATATAACCAAAGGGAGAACGAGACGGTCAGATTTCTAACCCACTAGAAAATTATGTTATGTGCTTATTTTACTTACTTTTTATATTAAATTGTGGAAATACTGGTATGTATATATATATATATATATATATATATATGTACATACATATATATATGTATACATATATATACTGAGTGTATTTGTATACTCATTCCATATTCTAAATTATTTTTATAAATGCTTGATGGATCGGAGTTGGAGGTTGAGACTATCGACAAAGTCCATATCGCTAGATCAAGAATTTTATTTTCTATCAATATTTAGCATTTAGTTTACAATTAATTTTCAATTAGAATTTTATTTACAAAATCGATGAATTTAAATTTAAATTTCATAAGTGGTTTGAATTTATTTGACCTATTATGAGACAATAAAATAACTAATTTTTTTTCACAAAGTTTTTTTTTTTTTTTTTTTTTTTGTATTACAATGTGTCAATCAACTATTAAAATGGCTAAATAAATTATTTGAGAAACCTTCGGGAATAGGTTTTGGGGCGTTACACTTGTAATGGAAAATTTTTATTGATAAAACTTATTCCCTGCTTGGTTTTAATAAAAATTTTGGAGGTAACCTCAATTGAGAATGTGATAGATTTTAATGAAATCTATTAAAATTTAGGCGTCTCCAATTAAAATTTTAATGAAATTCAATAAACTCCATTAATAATTTAGGATTCTCAATAACTAGTGGATTTATAAAATTTTCATTAATAGAGTGATTTTAAAAGATTTGGATGTATTTCAAACTTAAAAATACATATAACCAAAACTTTTGAAATTTCACCATATTTGATGAGATTCTTCTGAAATTTGTGAAAATTTAACATCCATGAAATTCATTAGGATTTATAATCTTTTAAAATTCAACAAAATCTTATTTGGGGATATCCCTGTAAATTTTAATAAAACTTGGTGAAACTTGTGGTAGAAAAATCTGATAAAAGTTATGGTTGTAAATGAGTTTTGAGAAATTAGCATCAAACTGATAAGTGTGGGATTTGCACTCATTTAGATCTTTAAAACTTATATAGTTGTTAGTTTTCATACTTTAATTTTTACTTATTTTGTTACTTTTGTCATTTAGGTGAAAACTCGGGTTGATTGAAGATTATGAGGTATTTTATGTGAGAAAAGAGCCAAATGTTTTGAAAATGCAATCATCTCAAGTTTGGCATACAAGATTATCACTTTGAGATGGAAGAATTGTGGCTTGAAAGTGGTGAAAATGGTGCAAAACATAAAATTTCAGCAAATCCGGCGCCATGGCGCCCAAAAAAAAAGGAAATGAGCAGATGTCTGGGCGCCACGGCGCCTAGCCACCCGATAACACGAGAAACCCGATTTTTGCACTCTTTTTCGGCCCATTTCAATTCCAACCCGCCTCCTACCTTTAAAACAGTATAAATAGAACATTTTGGGGTCATTTTTAGGTCAAGAATTAGAGGGGGAGCCAACCAAAACATGAAGAAAATCTGGGAGCTCTCTCCTCCTACGAAAATGGTGAAAATGAGAAAATGAAGGAGAAGACTCCATTGAAGAAGAAACTTTCATCTCCTTCAATAAACTTTTCCTTCTTCCTTAATCTCGTTTTCTTCCATTAGTTGTAGTATTTTGTTAGCTATTTTTCAATACATTATGGATAGCCAAGTGTTAATGTGATTGGGGGTTATTTTGGAACCCTAAAATGATTTTTCTAATGATTTGTGCCTTAATGTTTTCTTGGATTGATGTGTTTAATCCATTGTGTTGAATGTTGATATTGCTATTCTTGATTATTTGGGAAGTACAACTAAATGATTAGGTGAATGCAATAAATGTTATTTTGGGATTTATAGTATGTAATCGTTATTTATTCTAAAACCTAGTAGCAAGTACATTTCAATTAATCGTAGTACGTAATCGCTATTTGATTGAATGCATGTGAATTAACACTTAAGTTAGTAAATCGAGCTTGCGAGTTTGCGCTTAATTCAATTCATCTATTTCGTCGTAATGCTTTTGTTGAATTAAATCTAGTGAGCTTATCCTAAGTTGTTTAATGAAAATGGTTAGGTAACGAGCTTATCTTATTCAACTAAAATGTAAGAAGAGATTGAGGTAATTGAGTTTTTGATTATTCTCGAATTGTTGTTAATCTTGAGAATGAAATTTTTTTGCGAACTTTGATAAGAAAATCATTCTAGCGGTGAAGAGATACCACTCGATCACATTTTGACTACTTTGTGTCTTTGTTATTTTAGTTCTTTTCCATTTTTATTTTTATCGCCTCTTTAGTTTAACAATCCAACCAAGCCTTCGCAATTGACGTAATTGAAAACAATCCTCTGTGGGAATGACCCTTACTTACCACATTACTACTTGAACGATAAATTTCACAAAAGTAAGGAAATATTTTGATACTCCTTTTGGAGCTTGTCACAAACAAAGGCTTATTTAGACAATTACGGGTTTTTAGAATTATACATGATATTCTATATCACTATTTTAAGAAAAATTAAATCTAGTAGTTAAGGTCCTCTTAATTGTTAATTGATGAGATCATTAAGTTGGTTTGTGATAACCGATTTGTATTTTCATTTCATTGATATTTATTTGTGCGTTTGAACAAAGGCTGATCAGGTTTGTTACAATAAGAGTTCTAAAGTCTATGCCCTAAAAGTTATCCATGGTGGTGCTACTAATCAAGTCTGTCCAGATGTTGAAATCCTACATTGTACGGATTCTCCTAATACTGTGCAATGTCATGGAGTCTTCGATAAATTGTTTGGCAACATTTTTTTTTATCAGTAAATAAAATATTAGATAGATTAAAAGTTATGAACAAGTACTCCGGGCTTACCAATATTTGAAAATGTACCAATGATATCAATCTATAGACATCTATAGACTCAGTGCTAAAGATTCATAATGATACAAAACATGAGGATACAATGAAAACATAACTTTATACCCGTGTTTTGATTTGTCTGACAATACTATTGGGATGAAGTCTTAGATCTTCAAAGATTAGCATGTTTCTAGTTGTCCAGATATGATAAATATTGCTTGCCAGCGCGATTTCCTTGGCCTTACATTGTCAAGATGTTCAATCTCTCTCCTTGATCTATTTCAAAGCACTTTGGTAAGGAGCTTAATTTTTGCACTAAGTCAAAGGATAAAAGGAATGTTTATGAGTGATGCATGAACTTTAAACATCATTTGCCTAGATTGTGTCCTATTCGGTAAAAAATAATCAAAAGCTTTAGCAATGCTTATATTGCTCCCATGGATCCAATTTGAAAGTTTTTGGCAGACAACATAAGTTGATAATTTGGTATCCATAAAGCACTTCGCAATGTTCCATAGTGACTTGGCTAGTAGTACATTATTCCAACATTTTACATCTCGAAATCACAATCCTCCCGAGAGACAAACATTGGACCATACAACTAGCAATTTTCTGGAATTCTAAAGGAAATTCCTACAAAGCCGTATAATCCTCAAAGTAACTGTTGCCGACATCGAAAAATACAGATAACTAAAAGCATTCATCTCATTGCAAGATTGATATCACCAATTCAACATTGCCAGCATAAGATAATGAAGTGATTGTCCAAGCATGTATATATATGCAGCAATTTTATCCAGAAAATGAGCATAGTGGCTGACTTTCAATGTTTCTGCAACTAGTGGAATCCCCAAATATTTGAATGCAATGGACCCCCTTGGCATGTTTACTAACTCTTGGATTTCATCCAAGTCTTTATCCCGGAATTCCAGCAGTAAATATGTTGGATTTATTTGCATTCATTCTAAGTCTCGAGAAATCACTAAACTTGAACAGACAATAGATCATTATGCATACCGAAATAATGTCACCTCTAACAAACAACATCAAGTCATCTGCGAAAGCCAAATGTGTGATTTTTAAGAGCCCACACTTCAGATGATAGTTAAACTCGGTGTTGTTTGTAGCCGCTTTCAAAGCTCTTGAAAAATATTCAAAACAGAACACGAATAAGAATGGTAATTAGGGATCACCATGTCGTGGGCCCTTTTTACCCTTGAAGAACTCATGTGTGCTGCCATTAATTGCAAATGAGAATGAGGCAGTTGAGACACAAACCATCACCTGCTGAATAAATCTATCTGGAGTCCTTCAAAAATAGATTTAAGAAATTCTCAATTGATGGAATCATATGCCTTTTGAAGATCAATTTTGAGAAGGCATCTAGGCAATACTCTCTTCCAATTGTATTGTCTCAATAATTCCTGTGCAAGGTGGACATTTTCAACAAGCTCCTCCATTCCACAAAGGCTGTATGTGATTGGTTAATGATGGATTCAAGCATAGGCGCTAATCTATTGGACAAGATTTTAGTGATCGCCTTATAAACCACATTACAATATGAAATAGGCCTGAAATCCCTGATTGTGGATGAGTGGCTGCCTTTCGGAATCAAAGCTACGATGGTGTGATTAATTTGTTTAAGGAATGAACTGGAACTAAAAAAATTAGTAATAGCATCAACAAAATCACTCTCCCCCCTCCCGATAGTCTTATATGTTTTCTTGAAGAAGCACGAAGTGTATCCATTCAGTACCGAAGATTTATCATCCCCATTGTTGAAAAAAAAATCACTAATCTCCTGTAAAGAAATATCTCTAACAAGGGATTCTACATGTTCCAATGAAAGTAATGGCAAAATTTAGCGATGGGATCACATGCACTATTTGTACCAAGTAGGTTATGATAATAACCTAGAAATTCAATCTCCACCTCCATTTGGAAATTCATAGGAGTTCTATCCTCCTAAATAACGGTTGTAATGAAACTTCGCTTCGCATTTCTTTTAACCAAAGAGTGGAAGAATTTCGTACATTTATCACTCTTGCTCAAGTATGCACATTTTGCTTGCTGGTAGTAAAAACTTATTATTGCATCATAATTATCCATCGTTTGTTTTCGTAGAAGTGAAACCATGCTTTGCAACTCAATATTTTGATCATGTAGTTCCATTTGGGTAGTCTTAAGATCAATTCTAGCTTTCTCAGCTCGAATAGAGATGTGAGGAAATTGCTTGTTATTGAGATGCTTCAAAGTTTCCTTGAGCCTCTATAACTTTTTACAAAGAGTAAACTGCTTTGTGCTATTAATCTGTTGGTTCCAACATAAAGAAACTACATTTAGAAATTCTAAATGAGCGGTCCACATATTAAAGAATTTGAAATGTTTACTTTTGTCTCTACCTTGCTGGAAAAGTGAGACAATGCATGGCGAGTGGTCCAAGAGACAACAAGCTGGTTGGAAATTCTCTAAGGCGTGCTTGCTGCCACAATTCATTAACCATAGCTCTATCGAGCTTGCTCCAAACTAAAGATATGCTGCTCACTAAATTTTTGAACCAAGTATAGTAGCATCCAGTGGATCTCAAGTCTGTAAGACCTGCAGTCAAACAACAATTTGTGAAGTCCATATTCTCATATGGAGTTACCTCTACTTCATTACATTTTTCCTCAAATCGAAGTACATTGTTAAAATCATCCATGATCATCCAAGGAATTGAACATGTAACTCCAAATCAATCAAGTTACTACATAATGTCCTCCAAGTAACAACAGAATGGAGACCATAAACAAAACTGAAACGTAATGTGATAGAAGTTACCTTGCAGGTTACTTTGCAATGTATATAACCTATAGGGCAACTTCCAAGACATAAATGTCAACTTTTGTTTGGTCCCATAGGACCAAGATTCTCCCTGTTGGATGTGAAAGAAAGTTATATGTATGTCTTCAGCCGTCAAATTTGTTCCTCATGATCCGAATTGGCTTTTGCTGGTTGATTTTCATCTCCAAAACACTAATAATATCAATACATTGTTGTTTAATGAGGAAATGAACCCTATTTTGTTTTAGGGACATATTGAAGCCCCCAATGTTCCACGATCCATTTTCAAGATGATATAAAGAGGGCATTCCCTATCTTTTTACCCTTCTTCACTTGTTTAGCTGGTTACGTGTCAAGCTTTCCTTTAAGCTTGCCATTGTTTGCTGCCTTCGATGTTGGGAGTTCAAGTTTTGCATTTGTGTCATGTAAGTTGGGTGATTCAATTCCTGCTCTGACTTCTTTACATACACTTTATCACTTGTAATAGGTTATGGAGTAATTCATTTTAGCATCTGACCCTTAGTTGCAAGCACTGGCTTGTTTTTCTTGCCCACCTCTATGAATGTGGTATCATCCTCATTTGGAGCCATTTGGGCACCTGGTTGTGTATTGGCCTGGCTTGTGGATTCTGCTTATCCAAATTCACTGACATTCTTGCCATTCGGATCCGTCTTTGTTTTAGTCATTTCCAGCAAACAATTACGTTCGATTGCTGTCTTACTTGAGCTACCATTAATGTTCTGACCATCTTTAACTAACTTACCTAAACCACCAACAATGTTCTAGTCGTGTACGGCATCATGTGTCCCCATTTTCTTTGCCACATACTTAGGATGAGTAGTATGCTTATGACTAGCATGCACATTTTTCCCTTTGCATGCATCTATATTGTGCCCAAAGATCTGCACGTGGAGCATAATTTTGGCTCGTTCTCATGGAAAACGAGTTGATCCCTCATTTTACCACTTGGAAGTTTCATCTTAACTAAGCGAACCAGATCCTTTGAGGCATAACCTCAACAAGAATTCCAGTAAATGATAACCATCCATTTGTTGTCGTGAGCAAATCAGTCGTTATCTGTTTTCCAATCTTTGTTGCAATCATACTCAATGCGTTGGGCTTCCAAAAATTCAAGGGCAATCCCAGTAATGTTACCTACGCCGACAGAGTGCGAATATCACCATTATCAAACTCAAAGAAAAATGTATATTTTTCAACATCAAGGGTCTACCATAAACAAAACATAGGCCGCCTTAGTGGTGTCAAAACGGGTGGTCCGGCCCGCGTACCTTTCGGACCGGACAGACCCGCTCACGGAAAAAGCCCGCTCCATGTGGGCTTCCAGGCTGGGTCGGCCCGGACTGCTAAAAAAGTAGCGAACCCGGACCACCCGCTAAGCCCGTTCGGGTCGGCCCATATTTTTTTTCATATTTTTTTTTTCAAAATTGTCACTTCAAAAATAATTTTTTTTAATTATAGTAAAAACTAAAAATCGATAAAAATTACATCACATTGATTTAATTTTCAATAAATTTTACATCAATAACAAAAATATTACAATTTTTTTAAATAATATTTTGCCTAACTTGACAAATTAAACAATTTTTAACTATTTATGAATTTATAGATAAAGTACATCACAATTAGGTTGGCACCCACTTAACTATAATTTCGTCATTACAACTCAAATTCTACTCATCTTGAGCTACATTAAGATTTTTAAAGTTTTGAGCAATATCGTCAACAACTTTATCTTGCATTCTTCTATCTGCAAAAAACCAATCTTTCACGCATATGAGAGCTTCTAAAACGTCTTCTTTAAGTCTTGATCTTCTTTCATCTAGCACCCTGTTACCTGCACTAAAAGCAAACTCCGATGCCACTGTTGAGACTGGAACTATTAGTAGATTTAAGGCCATTTTTGATAATATTGGATATGACCGTTCATTTAACTTCCACAATTATAAAATATTTAAGTTATCTACCACATCTTGTGGAATTAAACTGTAGTGATCAAATTGATAATATCTTTCTAATTCAGCAGGTGTAGCATTCTCATTTGAAACTAAACTAGTAGTAGATGAAGTATAAGACACATTGCCTTTTTTCTTGGCTATTAGAGAAAAGAAAGAATTTTTACCTTTAGAAGTTGTAGTAGAACTCGTATTAGAATGCACATTTTCATTATTACCATATTTCATAAAATAACTATTGTACATTTCATTAATAAAAAATTATATTTCTCAATTTGAAATACTTATATTGAAAGATAAAGTTTCAGAAAGTTATTCCATAGCACACTGAACTTCAAAAAGTTTAATACGATGATCCATTACAGCTGCAATTGGAAAAATTATTGGCATATTTTCGTAATATTTTTGAAACTTGTCCTCCATTGTACAAACAATATCACAAAAATGGATCGTTTTTATGACTTGAAAATTGATTAGCAATTTCTACAAATTGTAAAAATACAAGATTACTTGTTGGATAATAAACTCCAGAACTAATTTTAGTTGCTTTATATAATGGTTTCAAAAATTTCATAACTTTAAATACAACTTCCCAATCAAAATCATCTAATTGAAATTGATGTTGCTTTGAATTAACAAAAGCATTAATAGCATTTGTGTAACCAACACACGATTTTAACATAAGATATGTTGAATTCCACCTATTTGGAATATCATCAACAAATTTTCTTCTACTCAATCCAATATTTTTACAAATTTTTTCAAATTCTTATCGTCTAGAATCTGAACAAGAAATGTAGTTAATACCTTCTCTAATTTTATGTATTTGTGATGTTATTAATTTTAAACCATCTTACACTACTAAATTATATATATGACAAACACACCTCATATGAAATAATTTATAGTCAAATGAGGGAGTAAGGGCCATTTTCAAAATATCAATACATGCAGCATTTGCACTAGCATTATCAAAACTAATACTAAATAATTTGCTGAATACATTAAATTCATTAAAAATCTGTAATAAATTATCACAAAAATTTATTCCATTATGTGGATATTCAAGTAAGCGAAAAGCAATAATTCTTTTGTAAAGTAACAAATTATTATCAATAAAATGTGCAGTGATACATGCATAACCATTGTGATTACGTCCAGACCAACAATCAGATGTAAAAAACATAACTCCATCAAAGTTATTAAATTCAGTTTTTAAATTTTCAGCCATTGTATGAAATAATTTCAAAATATCTGATCGAGCAGTATTTCTACTTACAGACCGATAAACGGGTTGAACATATTTTTGCATAAATTCTTCGAAGTATCGATCTTCTGCGAAAGTAAAAGGCATCTCCCTTGTTGCCAAAAATTCAGATATTCCTACTCTCATTCGATCCCGCGAATAAACAAAATTAGAAAAAGTAGCCGATCTACTAGTATTAGTAAAAGCAGTAATTTGAGCTTGTTTAGGATCTAAATGCCATTTTTCATTCATATATTTCTCTTTGTGTCGTCGCAATGTGCCCGTACCTTGACATTTAACTCATGCATAACCCTTTCTGCAAAAAGTGCATATTATTCTTTTATTTGGTTCATCTACTGTAAAGATTTCTCAAACATCAGATGTCTTTTTTTTCTCCTTGGCTGTTGAGAAGATCCAATATTTGGATCATTATCATCTTCTAAATTTATTGGAGAACTACTATCATGAAAATTGACATTTCTTGAAGAAAAATCACGAGAATCCATAACACTTTAACAAATATTTTTGAAATAATAAGATGAAAAAAAAACACAGAATACTAAATATTAAAAATACTTGCTGAAAATATTAACAGAGAATGAGAAAATAGAGTTTTCAAACTTGTAGATTGTAAGAGAGAATGGATATTTTTGCACAAAAATCACAAGATGCAAATGAAATATGACCGTTTGAACAAAAAAAATTAAAAAAATTAATCGTGAAAACTTAGCCAACGGTCACTGTGTAAGTGTTTTTAAAATTTTTTTTTTTAACTAAACGGGCCAGTTGTCGGTTTTAAAAAAATCGGCCCGGACCGGTGTTAAAATTTTAAGGCCCGTGATTCGGTCCGCTCGATTCGCGGACCGATTTGCCTCCGTGCGGGCTTGAGCGGCCCACCCGTCTTGACACCATTAGGCCGCCTTCAAGCACTTGTGTTTTATCATCGCAATTCTCGAATTTGAACATGAACCATCCACTTTGGTGTACAAAGTATTGGTACTTGACCCCCCATTGATCACACATTTGGAAGAGGGCTGTTTTACTTGAAAAACGTTCGGCAAAGTACTCTACCAAACAGTAACCCCATGTCGTTTGATCTTCATCAATGTCATCTTTTTTCGAAAACCAGTATATCCGGTAGGTTTTAAGCTTGAAATCATTTTTGCGCTTACGGTTATCCTTAAATAAACTGGGCCACGGAGCTTTGATTACATCAGACTTATTTTCTAGGGCAGCAATATTTGCCTAATGTACTGTAGTAGATCCTTCATCCGATTCAATATCTTCATCACCAAGTGTTTGGGACAAACTTGGTGATATTGAATTTGTATGGTCAAATTCTTCCAAAGGCCTTGGTAGAATTTGCGGGTTTGGATGCAAAACCATCATTATTGTTTCCCTTTAATGGAAATTCGTTCAAATTGGATCTAGCCACAATGGGTAAGTCTCCAACATTTTTACCAAATGTTGGAAAGACATCCAACCCCCGATTGGGCTCCTTACCAATTATAGTATTTGGTAACTTACCATCTTGATTGGGCTCCTTACCAAGTGTAGGATTTGGTTACTTACTAAATATAGGGGTACTTTTAAGATTGACCTAGTCAAAGGGTCCTATTTCAACTTTGACCCTGTAAAAATAATAATATTATCATAATTTGTAAAAGACAAAAATGCCCTTAATGAAATAAATTCTTGTTTATTGCAGGATACATCCTTATCTTAGAATAGTCTTTTTAATTTTGTCCTCCATTTCTTCTATCTCGAATTTTAGCATATAAATCCATTTTTTGATCTAATAGATTAGCATAATCTGTAATATATCTATCAAAATTTTCTGCAAGTATATAATATTCCTCGGATGATGATTCATTTAATCTTTCCATTTGATTAGTAATATCATTTATCTTATCTAATAATTTTTCTAATAAATTATCTAATCCTTGAATTGTATATCCTAGCATATTATTCGCCTTCACTATAATTTTCTTCTGAATCTGATTTTTCCTCAAAAATATCTTCATCAGTTTCTATTTCTTCAAAATTAACTTCTTCATATTCATCTTTAATTTGATCAAAATCTGTAGTTAATATTCTAACTTTCTTTTTTGGACATTCGGTACTTATATGTCCTTCTTTATTACAATTCCAACATCTACATCTTTTTTTATCTAAAGGTTTTTTATTATAAATTTTATATTTTCTTTTAGGTTTAAAGTATTTCTTTTTAATTTTTTTGTATTTTTTAAACTTCTTATTTTTTGCTTTTCTTTTTCGTTTATATTCATAACATCCCCAATTTTCAGGTACTTCAGTATCTCCACAACAAATTCTATCTTGTATAAATCCTGATTGTTTATAAACCATTTGATTACTACACATTGTACTTATTTCGTCTTTTATAGTTCTTATTATAAATCCTAATGTATAGGCTTCTATACTTCTTCCAAGTTGTTTTTCTCTAATCTTATTTTGAAAATAATTATTCCATGGTGGTGGTAATTTCCTAATAAAAACTTCTTTATAATGATCATTATCAGCTCATCTTCCGAACATCATATAATAGTATTTACTGTATTCACAACAATATTCATTAAGATAACACATGTTACAGATTTGTAAATATTCAATTCTATTTTTAGCATAATCAATTTCTTCTGTCCTAGCTCTAGTGCTTTCAGCTACCCAATCTTCCCCTGCAAATTATCTATAAATTCTTGTTGCAACTCTATTTATTCCTTCATTTATACTAATTCCAAATTGATAAGTGTATTTTTACACACTTATTTAACACTTTTTGGGACTTTATTATTGATAAAATTGAGTAGATTTTTATTTATAATTGTGTAATTGTTACTTTTGTAGGCTAAAACGCTGAATGGAAGTGAAACGAGCGAAAAGAGAAGGAAAAAGACTTAAATTGAACAAAATTGTGAAGTTGGGGACTGAAATGCAAAAGTCTGAAAGATGAAGGACCTGTCATGCAAATATGGAAGGGACTACACTGCAAAATAATTTTTGGGTTATAGCCATGCGACCGCATGGAGTAAAAAAAATATATAGGGCGGTTTAAATTTTCGTCAATAATTTTATTTTGGTCCAACTTGTATTATTTTCTAATTTTTTTTTATTGGTAGATATTTTAGGATATTTATATTATATTATAAAATATCCTATAATATCTATATTATATTATAAAATATCCTAAATATCCTATTTATATTATAATATACTAAATATCCTATAATATCTAATTATATTATTAAATTATACTAAATATCATAAATATCTAACCTATAAATACACAAACTCTCCCAACACAAATCTCTCTCTTTTTCCCTTCCCATTTTCACGTCTCTCTCTCTTCCTTTTCTTTTTTATTTTATTTTGTTTTGTTTTTCTTGTTTTTCTTGGTTGTTAGCTTATTTTGTAGAATCAAGTGGGAAAACAAAGAGATTTACTTGAAGAAAACTTGGAAGAAAGATTGGAGAAGTGCAAAAAGGGTTTATTTCTTTCCTTTTTTGTGTTATTCAATTATTTTTGTTTTTAAGTTGTAATGATTTGTATTATTAAATCTCTTTGTTAAGTTTGTAAGAATGATGAACTAAATCGTTTATGTTGGAATTTATGTATTAGTTTAACCAAATATTCATTAATATCATTTTATGTTTTAAATGATGTTTATGTTGTCAAAATTATAGTGTATTTAATTATTATTGTTGATTATGCTTCATTTATTTGGCCAAATATATGATGTGGTTAGGTGGTTTATGTAATTATCGAAAGATTGTTGCATTGCTAGACCTAGATAATTAGTACCCTAGGTGGTTTTGGGCGATATAGAAATATATACTTCCCCTAGGTGATCCTCTGAGTATTCTCACAATAATTTAATGCTTTGGTTAAGTTTTATCTGCATATAGATTTGTGGGTAACTTTATCAATAGGGTTGATATCACTCGAAAGAGGTTATCGACTAAAATTGGATAATCGAATCTAACTATATATTTTGATAATTTACATCGGCGCATAATTGGCTTGATATTAATGAAATAAACGGTTAAATAAAATCATAAATTCCAACATCTTTTCAAATCAAATCTTCCACTTTTTAAAGTTTTATTAAATCTTTTTAAATTAAAAATAGTGTTTTCATAGTTTATAATCTTTAAATTCAAGTTTTTAATTGTGTGTATCTGTTCGTAAATTTGAAACAAATATACTAGTAATTAAAAACAACACTCTTCGAGGGATCGATATCCGGACTTTAAAAGGTCCACTTACTACTTGACCATGATCCGTGCGCTTGCGGCATACGATTTAAATACGATCAAGTTTTTGGCGCCGTTGCCGGGGAGTGTTTTTATCAAATTACCTGTTAATTTGTCAATCATTTTTTCAAACTTTACTTTTGGTTTTAATTTCCCCCTTTCTAATCCAAAAGTTACTTTGTCTTCGTTTCTGTCAAATTTTTAACTTGTTTATTGTTTATGCATCGTTCGCGAAGTCTCAACCTTCTTGAATTTGATCCTGAAATTGAAGGGACTTTCCGAAGGAGGCTTAGAGAACAAAACGAGTTGAAGAGACAACAACAAGATATGGAGCGTCAAGAAGGTCTTCTGGAACCTTTTCCTAGACCTGACCAAGCTCCTCGGGATGGTGTGCCGCCTGGTTTCAATAATCAAGCGGGCAGGGTTCAAAATCCTGTGGTTAATGAAGAAGATATGCTCTTCCGGGATTTCCTGAATCGCCCTGTCGTTGAGAACCAGGCAGGTATCATCTACCCGTTATATGGACATCCCAATTTTCAACTACGTCCGGATGTCATTAATCTATTCTCCAATTCTTTATCATTCTATGGTAGAATAGATGAAAACCCTCACGCTCACATTGCAAGATTCATGGAAATTGTGAGCAATTTCACATATGAAGGTGTGAACGATGAGGCAATAAGAATGAGGTTATTCGTGCATACTCTGAAAGATAAGGCAAGAGAGTGGATTGACACTCTACCTTCGAGGAGTATCACGAGTTGGGTGGAGTTGGTACAAAAATTTACAACTAAATTCTTTCCACATGCTCGTGTTGCCAAGTTAAAGCACGACATAACCACCTTTCAACAACTTGACTCTGAGACCTTTCACGAGGCATGGGAGAGGTTCAAGGATATGCTGAGGAAGTGCCCAAACAATGGGATTACTTTAGCACAGCAAGTCCAGTACTTCTATGCTGGGTTGACTCCTCCTCACCGTTCAAATGTTGACTCATCGTCAAACGGATCAGTCCAAAATAAGAGTATCCGAGAGGCGTATGAGCTATTTGAGGTGATGAGCGAACAGAGTGCTATGTGGCCAGACAGACGTGCTAAAGTGGGAGTAAGTGGAGCCCGAGAGAGTGAAGCATACTCTCTTATGTTATCAAAGATTGACTCTCTGGCACGAAAGGTAGAAGGACTTTCTACTTCAACATTTGGCTCACAGACAGCTCATATGGTTCAATCCCCACCAGTCTGTGAAATGTGTGGAGCTAATCATTTGAGCTCAAGTTGTCCTTTGATTGCCAGCGGTTCGGGATCGTCCGAGCAACTGGCATATGCACAAAATTTTCAACGCCCCGGGTATAATCCATATGCACAAACCTATAACCCTGGTTGGCGTAATCACCCTAACTTCTCTTATGGGAACAACCAGAATGTATTGAATCCCAAACCACAAGAGAAGAAAGAGGGTTGGGAAGAGGCCATTGCTAAATTGGCAAATCATCAGCTGCAGTATCAAGAGCGCAATGATGCCTCACTGAAAAATCTGGAAAGGCAGGTGGGCCAACTTGCAAAAATTCTCTCTGAGAGGCCTCAAGGGGCTTTACCCAGTAATACTGAAACCAATCCCAGAGAGAATGCAAAGGCCATTACTACCAGGAGTGGGATTCAATTGACCGAACCCACGGTAGTACAGCCAAAGGCTCGAGCTGACAAAGAACCGATCATTGAGAATGAGGTGTTGCGAGCACCTCAGGAGGTAGTTGAAGAGGGTAAGGCAGAGGAACATGAGCCATCAACATCGAAGGCTCCAACTCCAGTCAAAGCCTATGTACCTCCTATTCCCTTCCCTCAGAGGCTCCAGAAACATAAGCTGGACGTGCAATTTGGTAAGTTCCTGGAGGTGTTTAAAAAGTTACACATCAACATTCCGTTTGCAAATGCTTTGGCTCAAATGCCAAGTTATGCAAAGTTCATGAAAGATATTCTTTCCAATAAAAGGAAACTGGAAGATCATGAAACGGTGATGTTGACGGAAGAGTGTAGCGCCATTCTCCAGAACAAATTGCCTCCTAAGAGCAAAGATCCAGGAAGCTTTACTATTCCATGCGCTATTGGTAATTTAAGTTTTGGTAAAGCTTTATGTGATCTCGGAGCAAGCATTAATTTAATGCCATTATCTATTTTTCAAAAATTGGGAATAGGGGAACCAAAGGCTACTACGGTATCGCTGCAATTGGCTGATCGATCAATTAAATATCCTCGAGGTGTTGTTGAGGATGTGCTGGTAAAAGTGGATAAGTTCATCTTCCCTGCTGATTTCATTATACTTGATATGGAAGAAGATAATGATATCCCTATCCTTCTGGGACGACCATTTCTTGCTACCAGTCGAGCCTTGATTGACGTGCAGGAGGGTAAACTCATTTTAAGGGTACAAGATGAGCAAGTCACTTTCAACATCTTGAAATCCATAAAGTACCCGTCGGAACCCGATGATTGTTTTCGGGTGGATATGATTGATCACATGGTATCCGACTCTCTTTATGGACGTTCTGATGATTCTCTTGAAAGATGCCTTGTACGTTCTTCATATACCAATGATGGTGATTTCAATGTTGAGTGTATGGAAGATTACTTGGAAGCTATACCTTTCCACTCTCATAATTGGAAACCACCTATTGAGGATTTGGAAAAGACCGCTTCAAAACCTATTCCATCTTTAAAAAAGGCCCCCACGCTTGAATTGAAAACACTTCCACCTCATTTGAGGTATGCCTATTTAGGATAATCATCTACACTTCCAGTTATTATCTCCAATTCTTTAACCAAGCTAGAAGTAGAGAAGCTACTTCGAGTCTTGAGAGAACATAAACAAGCAATTGGATGGACGATAGCTGACATTCGGAGGATTAGTCCGTCATTTTGTATGCACAAAATACTGATGGAGAATGACTTTAAGCCATCAGTTGAGCATCAAAGGCGGTTAAACCCGAACATGAAGGAAGTGGTGAGAGCGGAAGTAGTTAAATTACTTGATGCAGGCATCATTTACCCAATTTCAGACAGTCCATGGGTAAGTCCTGTACAAGTTGTACCTAAGAAAGGTGGGATAACGGTAGTGAAAAATGAGAACAATGAACTCATACCCACTAGACCGGTGACTGGTTGGCGAGTCTGTATTGATTACCGCAAGCTAAACAATGCGACTAGAAAGGATCACTTCCCTCTTCCTTTCATAGATCAAATGCTAGAGCGGTTGACAGGGTATTCACATTATTGTTTTCTTGATGGGTATTCGGGCTACAATCAAATTGCAATAGCCCCGGAAGATCAAGAGAAAACAACATTTACATGTCCGTACGGTACTTTTGCGTATAGAAGAATGCCCTTTGGCCTGTGCAATGCACCTGCAACTTTTCAGCGGTGTATGATGGCAATTTTCTCCGACATGGTGGAGAAATGCATTGAAATTTTTATGGATGATTTCTCAGTTTTTGGTACCTCATTTGATAGATGCCTTAACAATTTAGAGATGGTACTTCAACGCTGTGAAGAGACCAATTTGGTTCTAAATTGGGAAAAGTGTCATTTCATGGTCCAAGAAGGCATCGTTCTTGGCCACCGAATTTCTCTGAAAGGCATAGAGGTAGACAAGGCAAAGATTCAAGTAATTGAAAAATTGCCTCCACCAACGACTGTGAAAGGGATTAGAAGTTTTCTGGGACATGAAGGTTTTTATAAGAGGTTTATAAAAGATTTTTCAAAAATCACAAAACCTCTCTGCTCCTTGCTTGAGAAGAATAATACTTTCAATTTCTCTCAAGAATGCCTAAATGCTTTCAATGTGCTTAAAGGGAAACTTATCACAGCTCCTATCATCGCAGCTCCAGATTGGAGTCTTCCATTTGAGCTGATGTGCGATGTTAGTGATTATGCTGTTGGAGCAGTTTTGGGGCAGAGGAGAGACAAGGTCCTGCATGTTATCTACTACGCCAGTCGAACTTTGACCGATGCGCAACTAAATTATGCTACTACTGAAAAGGAGATGTTAGCAGTAGTATTTACATTTGATAAATTTCGGTCATACCTCATTGGTTCTAAAGTAATTGTCTACACTGATCACTCGGCCATCAAATATTTGTTGGCAAAGAAAGATGCCAAGCCGAGGTTGATCAGATGGGTACTCCTCTTGCAGGAGTTTGACCTCGAGATCAGAGATAAGAAGGGAACTGAAAATGTCGTTGCTGATCATTTATCTCGTCTTGAGCAACCCCAAGACATTGTAGAAGGGAAAATCAATGAGGTATTCCCTGACGAACAGCTATTTAAGATCATCCATTCAATCCAATTCAATCATACACCGTGGTATGCTGACCATGTGAACTACCTTGTAAGTGGCATCACACCCCCTGATATGTCTTATCAACAAAGGAAGAGGTTCTTCGCTGATGTGAAGCATTACTTCTGGGAAGATCCTTTGTTATTCAAATAGGGTCCGGATCAAATTATCCGAAGATGTGTTCCGGAGGAAGAGATGGAGAAAATACTTGAAAGATGTCATTCTTCTCCGTATGGTGGTCACTTCGGTACTATGAAAACTGCATCGAACGTCCTTCAATCTGATTTTTACTGGCCAACCTTATTTAGGGATGCACACACACTTGTATCTAAGTGTGATAGATGCTAACGGACGGGTAATATTTCCAATCGGAATGAAATGCCGTTGAATTCCTTATTAGAGGTGGAAATATTTGATGTTTTGGGTATTGATTTTATGGGGCCATTTTCATCCTCATTTTCAAATCAATACATACTGGTGGCGGTTGACTATGTGTCAAAGTGGGTAGAAGCGGTAGCTTTACCTACTAATGATGCTCGGGTGGTGGTAAACTTTTTAAAGAAAAACATTTTCTCACGTTATGGCACCCCCCGAGCCATCATTAGTGATGGTGGTACACATTTTTGCAATCGCCTCTTCGACTCACTTTTGACTAAATATGGAGTCACTCACCGTGTAGCCACACCATATCATCCCCAAACAAGTGGCCAAGTTGAAATATCTAACCGAGAGTTAAAGAGAATTCTCGAGTTGACGGTCAATGCATCAAGAAAAGATTGGTCCAAGAAATTGGACGATGCATTATGGGCTTATAGGACTGCTTTTAAGACGCCGATTGGAATGTCTCCATTTCGGCTTCTATTCGGAAAAGCATGTCATTTACCTGTCGAACTCGAACATAAGGCCTATTGGGCTATCAAAGCTCTGAATTTTGATGAAAAGTTGGCCGGTGAGAAGAGATTGCTCCAACTGAATGAACTTGATGAACTCCGCCTTGATGCTTATGAAAGTGCTCGTCTCTACAAAGAAAAGACAAAGAGATGGCATGATCAGAACATTGTCAAGCGTGAGTTCTCTGTTGGGCAACAAGTTCTTCTTTTCAATTCTCGACTCCGGTTATTCCCTGGTAAACTCCGTTCCAGATGGTCTGGTCCATATACCATTACAAAAGTTTATCCACATGGAGCGGTTGAACTTTATTACAAAACAGGGAATTTCAAAGTAAATGGCCAGAGATTGAAGCCATATTTGGGAGGTAACTTTGTAAAAGAAAAGTCATCTTTTCTTCTTGCAACTCCAGAGTAAAGATGCCAATAGTCGAGCTAAGGACTATAACCAAGCGCTTGTTGGGAGGCAACCCAACTGTTTTAACTTTTGTTTTCTTTATTTACTTTTATGTATTTGTTATTATGTGTGTTTACTGCTTTAGTATTATATTGTTGAACTAATATACTTATTTTTGTAGAAAATTTTTGATATCCCAACCATTTCTGGATCTCTCAGGTTCATCACAAGTCCAGCAAACGCATTCATTCCACTTCACAAAGAGCTACTCAGGGAAGTTTCTTTATTTTTCTTTACTTTCAATTATAATTTACACATTGAGGACAATGTGTGAATTAAGTTTGGGGGTATTAGCCTTGCCGGCTACTGTTATTTGCTTGATGTTTAGCCTTGCCGGCCATTTTTGTGTTTGTACATATTTCATTTGTTATATTGACATATTAGTTAAGCCTTGCCGGCTTTGAAATGCATGATGTTAAAATTGTTATTGATTCATAGGCTATGCATGTGTGCTAGATATGCTATTGGTGCCTAAAATTTTTCGAAAATTGCTTATTCTATGAGAGATCTTGAGTTACATTGAGCACATAGTCACGATTGATTATCATTTAGATGCGAAAATAGGTGTTAGATGTGAAAATTTTGAATTGGTATAACTTAGGTTGTGAGTTGTTTTGAAATTTTTTTATCAACCTATACTTTTATTCTCTTTCACTTTACCATAATCTGAGAAACTTAGGATTAGCTAGTTAGTTGTTTTCATTGAAGATGGTAGTAACTGAATAGTGTGGACAAAAAAAAAAACTGGTGAGACTTTGAGCCTATTGACTGACATTTATTACAGTCTCATTTCTTTCATGTGTGATTATTCCATGATTGTATTTCTCTAGAACTTGCGTTGCTTCTTATCAAGATCACATTGACACATGTTTGCATTAACATGATTAAGGCCATCTTTGACTTACCACATTATCCAAATAGCTTACCCTGAAGTTAATCTTTCCTTTTGATAACCCATTTGTGCCTTATTTGTCTTTTCTTTGGTTTACCTACATTTCCAGCTTTCATATACTGAAAAACAATATTCTTAACCAACCTTTGAAGCTAATGGAGTATTGTTGGACATCTGAATGTTGGGTGGCGATAGAAAAGAAGTTTGGGGGTATCAATATTAGTGAGGTACTCTGTTTGGTATAGTGGTTGAAAGAATGAAAAAAAAATGAAAAAAAAATGAGTGACAGGGAAACGATGTGTTGAGGAGAATGATTTTGAATGACTGAATACATATTTCTCCTGAGATTTGAAAAAAAAAAAAAAAAAAAAAAGGTGATTGAGTTGATTTGATGATGAATGAGAAGTCATTGTTTGGAGTGATAGGGTTGTGTACAGATCCTATTCATATTGAGCTGAGTTGAATATTTTTACTCCACAGATTTACATTGAGGCTTCTTAATTATTTATCCAAATGTTTCCACACCTTAACCTAAAGCCACATTTCAACCCTGAAAAGACCTTATGATTTGTGTTGTACATGTGATCTAAGTGGTGGCGAACGAGAAAATATGCAAGCTTATGGTAGAACTCTTTCATTGGAATGATATTGAGCGAAACAGTACCTGATCTTATACACTTGAGAGTGAGTGTTCATACTATACTATATCTGTGAGGTTCTACTTATTCAGTTAGAGATCTTCACTTGAAAATGCATGCTAGTTGATTATATTTTTGAGCTTTTAAAAGAAACGAGTGATTGAGAGCAGTCTTAGATTTACACTTGGGGGAATGAAATGAATTATCTATTTTAATGTGAATCTTACGAGCGTGTAAGGATATATTTGACCACTGAGGGTCGGGTTGTGACTAATTTACATACTTTTCCATCTTGACATTCTTTTTCTGAGTTTAGATGATGATTGAAAATGGCTATGCACACACACACAGAGATCGAACGTTGAATAAGCCTAATCTGTTTTCGATAGCATTATTTGAGATGCATGGATGTGAATTGATATACAATTTTGAACTCTTGATATTTTTGGCAAGGTAGCTAATATGTTGATCAATATTGCATTTGCATGATTATGTTAGAAGTCAATCTTGCTCGAGACGAGCAAGAACTCAAGTTTGGGGGTGTGATAAGTGTATTTTTACACACTTATTTAACACTTTTTGGGACTTTATTATTGATAAAATTGAGTAGATTTCTATTTATAATTGTGTAATTGTTACTTTTGTAGGCTAAAACGCTGAATGGAAGTGAAACGAGCGAAAAGAGAAGGAAAAAGACTTAAATTGAACAAAATTGTGAAGTTGGGGACTGAAATGCAAAAGTCTGAAAGATGAAGGACCTGTCATGCAAATATGGAAGGGACTACACTGCAAAATAATTTTTGGGTTATAGCCATGCGACCGCATGGAGTAAAAAATATATATAGGGCGGTTTAAATTTTCGTCAATAATTTTATTTTGGCCCAACTTGTATTATTTTCTAGTTTTTTTTATTGGTAGATATTTTAGGATATTTATATTATATTATAAAATATCCTATAATATCTATATTATATTATAAAATATATTAAAAATATCCTATTTATATTATATTATATATACTAAATATCCTATAATATCTAATTATATTATTAAACTATACTAAATATCATAAATATCTAACCTATAAAATATCCTATAATATCTATATTATATTATAAAATATCCTAAATATCCTATTTATATTATAATATACTAAATATCCTATAATATCTAATTATATTTATTAAACTATACTAAATATCATAAATATCTAACCTATAAATACACAAACTCTCCCAACACAAATCTCTCTCTCTTTTTCCCTCCCCATTTTCACGTCTCTCTCTCTCTCTTCCTTTTCTTTTTTATTTTATTTTATTTTGTTTTTCTTGTTTTTCTTGGTTGTTAGCTTATTTTGTAGAATCAAGTGGGAAAACAAAGAGATTTACTTGAAGAAAACTTGGAAGAAAGATTGGAGAAGTGCAAAAAGGGTTATTTCTTTCCTTTTTGTGTTATTCAATTATTTTTGTTTAAGTTGTAATGATTTGTATTATTAAATCTCTTTGTTAAGTTTGTAAGAATGATGAACTAAATCGTTTATGTTGGAATTTATGTATTAGTTTAACCAAATATTCATTAATATCATTTTATATTTTAAATGATGTTTATGTTGTCAAAATTATAGTGTATTAATTATTATTGTTGATTATGCTTCATTTATTTGGCCAAATATATGATGTGGTTAGGTGGTTTATGTAATTATCGAAAGATTGTTGCATTGCTAGACCTAGATAATTAGTACCCTAGGTGGTTTTGGGTGATATAGAAATATATACCTCCCCTAGGTGATCCTCTGAGTATTCTCACAATAATTTAATGCTTTGGTTAAGTTTTATCTGTATATAGATTTGTGGGTAACTTTATCAATAGGGTTGATATCACTCGAAAGAGGTTATCGACTAAAATTGGAGAATCGGATCTAACTATATATTTTGATAATTTACATCGGCGCATAATTGGCTTGATATTAATGAAATAAACGGTTAAATAAAATCATAAATTCCAACATCTTTTCAAATCAAATCTTCCACTTTTTAAAGTTTTATTAAATCTTTTTAAATTAAAAATAGTGTTTTCATAGTTTATAATCTTTAAATTCAAGTTTTTAATTGTGTGTATCTGTTCGTAAATTTGAAACAAATATACTAGTAATTGAAAACAACACTCTTCGAGGGATCGATATCCGGACTTTAAAAGGTCCACTTACTACTTGACTACGATCCGTGCGCTTGCGGCATACGATTTAAATACGATCACAAATCCTGCTTCAATACTATCTTTCCAAATACTTTTTGTTGTCTCATCTAATCTTAGGTATCAATTAGCTGTATTTCCTTTAAAAGTTGCTAATAAATATTCACTTCTATTTTTATTATCAGTATTGCTACGGTTATAATTAAAGTGTGCTATCATATTAGTACTCTATTCATTTATAGCTTTTTTATTATCTAATTCACAATCTAGGTATAAATAAGATCATGTAATCTTTATTGGATTTGATTCTCTTATTACTGACTTAAATTGGTCTCTATACATTTTTTCTTTTCTAGTTTTAAAATCAACTTTTTTATTAACATATCTTCTATGATCAATTTCAGCTTCATATCTAGCTGTGCTAGTTTCTCCATAATCTTTTTGTTTAACTGCTCGTGGTCCTCCTGTTCTTCCAACCATATGATTTTTAGTTATTTCTTCATAGATTTTTAAATCTTCTAAGTCAAATATCAAGTTTTCTATCTCTTCGTTCATTGTTATTTTATAGCTGATTTTTCTTCTCTATCTATTAGATTTTCTTCTTGTTTTTTAAGATCAACTAATAAACTTTCAATATCATCTTTTAATCCTACATTTAACTTTATTAATTTTTCATATTTTTTAATTTTCTTCCTGACTTCAATAAGTTCTTCGGTATAATCTGGTTTAAATGGTTTTTCATTATTTAGATTTTCTATTATTGTATTTAAAAGATTTTCTATTCTTAAAAAATTATTCTGTAGTTTTTCTTTTTCTTCTTCATAATTTATTTCAATCCTAGTTATTTTTTCATCAATTATTTTTATACTTTTTTCTATTAGACAAATTTTATCATTCATACTCATCCTTTAATTTTCTTATAGGGTGGTTCAAATCCTAATTTTTTTAATAAAAAATCTATTTTATAATTAATATTTTTTATCTTTTCTTCTAAAGCTGCTATCTTACTAACATTGTTTTTCTGTGCAATTTTTGATATTTGATTTTGGATTCCTTCGAGTAAGGTTTCACCAAGGATTTCTAAATTATTAATTTTTTCTTTTTATTTTATTAAATTGTTTAGATATATTTTTACTAACACTTTCTAATTTTTTTTTGGCCAAATCATCGTTGATATCAATATTATTTATTTCTTCTATAGCTTTAATATCTTTTTATTTTAGTTTTCCTAATTGTTGCCATAAAAATCCATTAGTCCAGTTAGTTGTCATGTTCATCTATCCATTATTATTACCCCAAGAACTTAAAGGTTAAAATATAGTAGTACTATATCCCCTGTTTTCATAACGTCCAGGTGGTAGTTTAATGTTTTCTATTTCTTGTTTATCAAATTTTAATTTTGGAAATTCCATGTTAGTCTGGTTGATTTAAATTTTGTCTTAAACTTCTTATTAAATTGGCTAAGTTATTTTGTAATTCCTCTTCAACTTGAAGTTGTAAATTGAGAGTTTATCTAATAATATCATTTTGAATTTTGATCCAATTTTTAATATTTCTTTTAATTTCTATTCGTTTTTCTTTATTACTTTCTTTTTTCATATTCTTCGTTATAATAATTTATTCTTTCTTTACAATATTTCCAAGTTATTCCAGGCATATTCTATGTACTAAAGTTAGATGTAAAATCATTTCTTTCAAATTGCTATTTGCTAAATTATTATATTCTTTTTTTTATTATAATAAGTTTCTAAGGATTCTTTACAAACTCCGGCTATAATTTGTTCTTTATATCTCTTATTCCAATAATTTTTCATATCTAGGTTATATTTTTTATTTAAGAAATATTGATTACATTGATTACAATTATTAGATTGAATTATCCTAAAAAATTTTGAATTAGAGGTTTGATTCATAATTTTTATATAGATTTTTTGATTTTATGAGATCTTTTATCTGGTGGCTCTGATACCAATAAAGCGTAAATTTGAAAGAGTTCAATATTTTAGAAGCAAATCATTAATACATTCTATTCAGTATTATTTCCATCATAACAGTCATCATATTCATTGTTATAATCATATAAAAAAGAGCTATAAATTTCTTCATTAATCATTTCATTTATTTCATGATCTAAATATTCTTTAAGTATTCTTTTTATTATATCACTAGGTAAAACTCTTTTTAAATGTATAGCAACAAGGGTTAATATTTCATCATAATAATCCATATGTATCCATAAATATTTTGATCTAAACAAAGATGATTTGTGTGAAGTGCTCATAGAAGAAATCTTTTTATAATATAATCTTTCAATTATAATCTTTCACTGAAACATGTTCAACAATCAAAGTTTATTTTAAGTAAAGGGTCTTACCACGCTTCGCACAAGGGAAAGATTTCTCAACGTCATTGGTCACCTTTGTCTATCAAAGTCGGCCAACAAACCATTTTAGGTATCAACAGGTGCTCAAGACTCTTAAAATACTCACTGTGTATGACAAGAACCAAAACGTAGTAAAAGATTTTACTCAGAACAAACTTCTTTTAGTGAGACATGAAAACGGAAAGTTTATAATACAAGAATAGTATTACAAAATGATTCCTCTATGAGAGGACTTCTTAATCTAAGGTTACAGACATAGATGATTTGAAGAGAAAAAAAGGATAGTTTCTTCGATTCTGCATCTCTTCAAGATATGTCTCTCTTTTTATAGATAGAACTCGCTTCACCGAGAAGCATCTCTCCATTCTTTTGAGGCCAGGTGTCTTCAATAATTCTTTCCACTTTAATAAAGTAGCTGAGTACTTTAATAAAGTGGTTGATTCTAGCTGTTGCTTCCTTCTACATTTGTCGTCTTCTTTTAATAAAGTTATTGAAAACTTTAATTGAGTGGTTGAATTATTGATTCCAGCTGTCTAGTGCGCTGTCCACTTCTTCTTTTATAGTGCTACATTATTAGTATTGTTGGCAACCTTTATGTCACATCTTTATTTCCTTATGACATGAGTGTAACCCATGAGTCGGAATGCTTCTTTGACGCATTCTTCTGATCCTGAAAATCTATCCATGTGAATTTCTTCAATCTTATCTTCAAGCAATTTTGACTTTTTATCTCCTCGACAAACGAGTATCCAATTATTGAAAGCTCCAAGAGTAATGTAATTTTCACTATAGAAAAATTCTATAGTAGAAACTACTGATTTGATTCCAAGAGCTCTTCTGTAAAGCATCCAATTTTTGTTAAATTTTGGTAATTCCTTCTCAAGTTAAATTTCTTTTAAAGGAAAACCCTTATTCTTCATGATTGTTATAAAATGATGTTCATTATACCATTCTAGTTCGCTATATTCTGGGCAGATAGTGTAGAATATGATTTCAACCGGTGTCTCTTTAAAATTTTTAACACTTTTAACAAATTCTTCATCAAGGAGTGAAATCTCTTTGTAATCATGGCTTGAAAAAACTGGATCAAGAAATCCATAATTGACAAGTTTTCGAACAATTTCAGGACTAGCTCCTGAGACTGCACTAATCTTTGGGTAAATTGTTGTGGGTTGAGTCGTGGTGTAAAGAGATTCTCTACTTTTGAATTTATAAATAAATTCTGCAAATTTATAATACTCATTTTCCATAGGATGAAAATTGATGTGAATGCTTCTTGTAAATGATTTTTTCTTATTTCTTTCAAGTTCATCATATTCGAATTCACTTTTGCAAGTGGGTTGTTCGAGTGGACCTTTTGATAAGGATGTTTGGCCACTAGTGTCAATGGCTCTTTTTCCATTTTTTATTTTCTTGGATTTCACTGTAAACAGAAGGCTTATCAAATGGGCCTTTTTTTAGGGAAGTTTTCTCTTTAAGAGATATGGCTCCCAATCCATGTTTTGCTATATCTATGTCGCACAATTCACTCTTTCGAGTAGGCAATTGTAAGTCCTGATGGATTAAGAGTGACATTCTCTTCTTTTGATTCGTCATAGGCTATTTTAATTTCCCTGTAGGGATTATGACCAGCTATTTCTGAGAAAGTTTTCTCCTTTTACAATGACAGAAACTCTTTTTCATTTGAGATTTTTAAATAAAAAATTAAAGATATTTGATCGATAATTTCTTCAACAATATGATCTTGTTGATCTTGTAATTTATTAATCTTCAAAATGCTTTGTCTAATCTGCAAATATTCATCTATTAGTTTTAAACGATTGGTATTATAGTCCAAAAGGACTTCTTCAATCTTCTGAGAGATCTGGCTGATCTTCTCCTCCAAATTCAAAATTCCTGCTAAAAAAGTCAGCATATGAGTTATCCTTTCCTTTTATATATTCAAATTTAAAGTTGTAGAACGAAAGTAATACCTGCCATCTATGAAGTCTTCCATTTTGTGGCGAATTGTCCAACTTATTATTTACAATCCGTTAAACTGAGTATTATCGGTTTGAACAATAAACTCTTTTGGTAGTAAAAACATTTTAAATTTGTTAATTCCTTTTATTATAGCAAGCAATTCTTTTTCATTTGTTGAATAATTAATTTCAGCATTATTAAAAGTTCCACTTGTATATCTACAAATTTCATTTAAGTCAGTTTTTAACAGAGCACTCCAATATGCATCTGATGCATCTGTTTGAACAATTAATTTATCTTTGTCATCTGATAATCTTAATTTTGGTAGGCTTCTACAATGTTCTTTTAAATTTTTAACACAAAGAGTGTGTTCTTCATTCCATCCAAATTTATTATTTTTTTCTAAAAGCTTTTGAAGTTTATTTCTTTTTTCTGCAAGTTTTTCTATAAATCCTTCTGCATAATTTAAACATCCTAATTTTTTTTGAATTTTTTATTTATTCTCAAGTCTATTGGGAAAATGACTAATTTTTTCAGAAATATGTGGTTGAAGTTTTATTCTATGACTATTTATTTTCAATCCTAAAAATTTCTATTTCTTCTTTAACTATTTCTGCTTTCTTTTGACTAAGTATTATTCATTCATTAGAGCAAATTGTAGCAAATTGTTTAAGATGAATAAGATGATCATTATAATTTTTAGAAAAAACAAGTATATCATCAACATAAACGATTAAATAATCATAATTTTTAAATATATCATCCATTCATCTTTGATAAATTTGTGGTGCATTTTTTAATCCAAAAGACATTACTAACCGTTCATAATGTCCTTGAGGCATGCTAAAGGCTGTTAAAAGTATACTATTTTCTTCTAATTTTATCTGCCAAAATCCTAATTTACAATCAAATTTTGAATAATAATGCTTATTTTTAGCAATGTTTATTAATACTTCTTTATTAGGTAGATAATATCCATCAAATTTAGTATTTTTATTTAACTCTTTATAATTTACAGCCATTCTTGTTTTTCCTCTTTTTATTTTTGAATGATTTCTAACCATAAAGGCTGGAATGCTATGAGAACTATTATTTTTCCTTATTAGTTTTTGATCTAGTAATTTTGTAATTTGTTTTCTAAATTCTTCTTTATCTTCTTGATTATAGAGCATAGGTCTTACTCTAATAATTATGGTAGGTTCTACTAATTCAATTTTAGCATAAATTTTTTCTTTTTTCCATTTTTTTTAAAAGGATTTTCACTATAAATTTTTTGCAAGAATATCCTTTATTTGTTCGAATGTTATTGTTTTAATTTTATAATTGAGTAATTTGGGTAAATATTCAATCTTATTACCACGCTGGGCTAACTGAACTTTGAATTGTTTAAATTCTCTGGCTATTTTTAATAGGTGTCCACATGGTGTTTTTAATTGTATTGTATAAATATTTTGGCTATATTGACTAAACTGTTATAAAAAGTCGTTTACTAAAATAATATCACAATCATTTATATTATATTGATAGACATTTTTTATGGTTACAATTTTAGATCCTATAATGACTTCTATATTTTCATTTTTGTATTTTAAGAATTCTCTTACTCCAGTTATTACTTGCAAAGTTAATTGTTGTTTGCTTTCTATCCAGTTAGATAATAAGAATTCTTTAAAAACAGTGATTTCAGCTCTTGTGTCAATTAAGGCACAAGTAGTTATTTTTTATTCGAATACGATTATTTGTATATATACACATATTGAAAATTTTATTTCTCTACTCATTTTTCTTTAGGGCAATATGTAGTTATTCCTTGATGTATAATAATAATTCCTTCATTTTCTATTTTATAATTATCAAGACTTTCTAAAAATGAATTTCCTAATAATATTGGATGTTCATCAAAGTTCATGTTATTATCTACGTAACATTCTATGTTTAATAATAAACTTCCAAATTTAATTTGGACTTGTCCTATAATATCACAAGAGTTTATTTTTCCTTCAAAGTCTCTATAGTTATATGGTTCAACTTGTTTCTTTTTAATTGCTTCATCAATAAAAGAGCAAATATGATTTTGACTTGCTCCTGTATCAATAAGTATTTTACGTTCATTTATCCATTTATTTCCATTAAAAAAATTTCCTTTGATTCCATAGACACTATTATTCTTATTTTGTCTTATTTTTGAAATATCATATATTGTTGAGCTACTTCCAATAATTATCTTATTTTCTTTATAAGTTATATGTTTTGGTATTATAGGTTGATCTATACTTATAGCATCATCATGTCCTATTTCAAAATTTTTTATTTCTTCTATATCTTGTTCCCTAGGTAGGATTGCTTATCCTATATCTCTAAATTCTTCTTCTATTTCTATAAAATGTTTTTCTTTATATATATTTTCATAATTACTATTTGTATAACAATATAATCCTTGATATAATATAGTAAAAACTTTATTATCATCTTTTAATATTTTATTAGTCATCTTAAAATGTAGACTAAGACAATCATCTAAATTTTTATCATTTATATGTACACAATATCAAGGATAACAAGTAAATTTTAATTTTTCATAGGCTTAATTTCCTTTGACTATTTCTAAATTTTCATTTTCTGCTGTAATACATCTTTCATCTTGTAAATTAAGTATTATAGGGCTATTAATTCCTTCTTTAAAACATGATTTTATTATTATTTGTACTCCAACAAAATAAACATAAGATATTTTACTTCTTTTTTCTTGTTTTAATTTTCCTAAAAATTCATTAATATTTCTTCTTGTTATTAGATTTAGTTTTATTTTTCCTTATGTATGTTTGACATCTATTATTTTTTCTATTTCGTGATATTCATTAATGACTAAATTTTTTTTTCTAAAAGTTAATCCTAAATATTAAAAAAGTTGATCCCTGGTGGTTTAAGATTTAACTACTTTAAATTTTTCTAAATTTTTTCAATCAAATTTTCCTTTTAGGCTCTGTTTGATAGGCGAAAATTTTCGCAGGAAGTTGGAATCGAATTCTAATTTCCACTTTTGCGCTGTTTGATAGTGTTTTTTTTCCATGGAATTGGTTTCCATTTTTCCAAGTTAAACCACTTGAAGCGTGATTCCGTCAATCATAAAGAATTTTCCACTTTTTTTTCTTTTAGCAATAGAAACAAATTCTAAAATAAAGTGTAAAAAAATCTATCCCTTTAATTGACTCCATATAAAACAATGTCGGTAAAAATAAAAAATAATTCAATCTAAACATATATTTTCCCCATTTAAAAAAAAAAAAAATCCATTCAATTGACAATTTGCATGAGGCCAAACGTTTATAATAGAAAAGTTTATGCAATCAAACACCTTTAATTCATTCCCGGTAAAACAATTCCAATCAATTCAATTCTCTGGAATCCAATTCTTTTCCACCCATTTTCCACCATTGCAATCAAACGGGCCCTTAAATCATATCCTTCTATTCCTTCGTATATTTCGGTTTCTAATTTTTCAGTATTTTCAATTTCCATAATTTTTATGAGGATTCGTATATTTCATAATAATATAAAATACTTTCGAATTCCTTTATAATTATTTTATATATATGTCTATCTTTTATCGTATCTATAATTAGTTTATATAATATTTGTTCCTTGATTTCTCTAGGCAATTATTTAATTATACCTAATGTTATTATTTTTAATTTATTAGGAATGAGTTCAAATATATAATATTCCTTATCTATTTTTAACTTGTAATATTTACCTTCTTTTATAATTTTCATGATTTCTATATCAATATAGGGTTTTTGTGTAGTTAAAATCAAAGTTTTTAGTAAATCAAAATTTTTAGGGACCGAAATGTCATTTGATTTATTATAGAATGGTTTGTTTGAAATTTTTTATATTGAGGGTATTTTAGGGACTTTAAAATTTTTAAAATGGTCAAAGGTCATTTTGGAAATATGGCTTTATTTTTATGTTACTTTGAAAATATGGGTTCAAATTTGAGTTACTTTCACGTAATTTCTCCTCAATATAATTGGTAACTTCCTACCATTATGGTTGTTTGACTTCTTTCCCATCTGATGTCAAAAATGGAAAAACAGATACCTTGCAATAAAAACCTAAAATCTTGCACTTTCCAAAATATTTTCTGACCATCATGATTTCGGCACCCCAAATTGGTGGTCGGAATATGCAGAAACAGCAGGAACGATGCAAATTTAGTGCTGGATTTCTCTGCACAACCAAGAATTGAAAGAACTTCAAGCACAAACTGGACGAATTTTGCACTTTCAAATTCCAAGGAGAATAATAACAAAATGGATTCTTCCAAGTAGAGTATCAAAATTCGAGCCAAAACTAGAAATCATAACAAGATCTTGACTTGAATTAGACTTTCATCAAAGGAATAAGGTAAAAATCAGATCAAGAATGAGAAATTTTGAGGCTATGGTGACCAAAATTTCCAAACTTAATTTTGGAGAAAACCACAATGAATCTGGATGAAACTTCAATAATATACCACAATATGGATGAAAAGTAGAAATCCAAGAAGCAAAATTCATTTTTCACTCAGAAAATCAAGTAAAAAACTAGAAATCTCTCAAGGCAAGTGTGCACCAAGTGGGACTCATGGAGTACGTGGAAGACTGTTCCTTGGATGTTCTTTTGCCAAGACTATTAATTCGTTTTTTGAAACCATTATTTCAAATATAGCATACGAGTCATTATTGGGACTTGACTATCTCCATAGTAAAAGGAGTGTTCATCATGACATAAATCCGTTAAATCATCTTATCAATTGGGAGATACAAGTCAAGATTGTCGATTTTGGAGTAATTAGCAGAATTATCACAAATCAGGAAATGCATATAAGATGACATTATCCTCACATGCCAAGCCAGGCAAGAGGTGGATAGTACGTTACTGATATGAAAAAATATGATTTGAATAGCCATGCATGCCTAAGTATGCATTCAAATATTTTAAAATATCATCCATTGTTGTCTGCAAAAGGATTGATCGAAAAGATATTCGTTAGTTGTTAAATCTCATCCATCCATAATAGGCATGAGATACAATGTTGGAAGCATTGTGCTTGAAACAAAATGGGGACAATTCCTGCCAAAAATAAAATAATAATAATAAATAAAAAGATGTCCAAAGCATTTGACTATTCCAATATGATTTGATTTTGTCAATTACTATTTCTATCCTTCATTTTTGTTCAAGTATAAAAACATGGAGGGACAATTCTGTCAGTTTTACGCTCACATTAATTGACAATTCAAATGATCACTGACATGTGTCAATAGTGATAGCGATCAAGGGACCCACTGCAGAGCCAACTGTTGAATTTTTTTATTATAACGGAGGTCAGAATGCCTCCCAAATAGGGGCTCAATTGCAACATCAAGCATATATAAGACCTTGTTTTCCAACCTTGGAAGGGAGAAAAGGAGTTGAGAATCAAATTTCTTAGTTGGTAATATGTTGGTTCATAGGCGGCCTGACTTACACCACAAGGAGAAGGGAGCTCACCTATATAAGGCCAACAATTAATAGTCAACATTTCAAATGTACAAATCATGATGAACCTTCATTGATGAATGTAAGAAACTCGTAGGAAGATTCTACTTTGACATACCATTGCCCTCGAGTGAATTGGGATTAATTTGATCTTAGCAAATTCTCGTTTATCGCAACTTTCTCTACTATGAAGGAAGCTTATCGAGTCAAAATAAACTCAACACCGAACAGTGTGGGTGGACTGTATTTAGTCCTGTTTAAAATATTTTATTGTGTAAATGTGTGGTTGAAAATGAGTATGAAAATTAAAAAAATTTGTTTTAAAGGAGATAAATTATTAAGAAAGTGATTGTTTATCAAACATGGTCGAGATTCGAAAGCTGCGGTGCTATGAAAATATTAAAATTTCGAAAGGAATGGAAGAATACAAATTTACAGGTCAAATGTTCCATTATTTAGAAAGTTAATAAAACAACAAAATCCGTAACTCACGTAGGTTGGCCTACATTAATTTGTCTGATTTTTTGACAAAACTTTAGTAGGTCGCAGGAAGGTGAATTTAGGTAAGGCTATTTAGTATTTTACTCCATGCTGTGGGAGTAGGTTGGTCACCCAAAATTCATTTCTGTATATAAAATAGCTTTGTTTGGCTAAATTTTTTTAAAAAAAAAAAAAAAATATATATATATATATATATATATATTTTCAAAGTCCTTTTAGAAAAGTTTTTTTTTTTTTTTTACTGAAAGTATAAAAAGAACTTGATATACTTACAAATGGATTTTTTTATACTATTAATGAAGCTATTTTGCACTAATAATAACTAAAATATTGAAAACTCGTAAAAAAATAAATAATAATATATAGAAAAATTTGTAATATTTATAATATTTTTTGGTTATCATCGTATTTCAAAACTTCTATACTTAATTTCTGTTTGGTCCCTATTATGAATCCTTTCGTCGGTCTTTATTGTATAAAACTAATTGAACAGAGGAGAGGTACAACAGCGGGAAGAAAATTTGACAACATATTAACATAAAAGATAAAGTTTTTAAATTTTTTATTGATAATATCCAATTTTTAAAAAAGATTAGCCTACAGCATGTTTGGCTAGGCCTGAAATCAAGTAGGTTAATTTTAAAATAGCTTTTAAACTCAGCCAAACATGTATATGGCAAAGTTACTTCTAAGTATATTTCTTCTACAAACATAATATTTTTTAAGAAATTGCATCTTTTTGTTGGAAAATATCTATGGAACTTTTATGCATTGCAAATGCATCGACCAAAGAATCTAATTTTAGCTCCTGTAATCAGATTTTTTTGTTTTTGTTTTTTTTTTAATAGATTTTAATAGATTTGATGAAATATGTAATTGAAAAGTCGGGGATTCCATAAAATATGAGATTAAATTAATTATTGATTTTAACTTTGATAAAAATATCAAACAAGGGCATAACAACGTTCTCTTCATCTAAAATTTTTATATAGTCAAGTGACGTTAAATATTATTATTATTTTCGAAATATGAGTCGCGATTTCTTAAGATAAAAATTTGTAGTCCGATTTAGAATTAAATATTTCTAATATAAATGAAGCATATATTCATGGTGGGTAATTAAGATATTCTTTTATCTATCTACATCTACAATATATTAAAAATGTGGATTAAGGAGTAATTTTTGAATACCAATTTTAACCTTATATATTTAGCAATATGTCAATTCTACCCTTTTGTATTTAATATAATTTAACTTCATTTAATAAACATTTAAATGTAATTTTTGTTTTATATTGGAGTACTTATAATTTTACATTAATCAAATTAAATTTAATTACTAAAATTACACTATTTATTTAATTTACTACTTAAAATCGAAACTCACATATATAGAGGAAATTTTATTATAATTATATAATATAACTTATTAAAGTTGCGTTATTATAATGATAGATTAATTACAATATAAAATAATAGTTATTATAATTTTAACATAATTATTTATGTAGACAAACTTCGATTTTAAGTGATTAAACTTAATTTAATTAATATATAATTATAAGTACTCCAATATAAAAAATGAACTCTATACTTAAAAGGAAACTACATAAAATTAAATTATAATTAATATATCATCAATGCCACATTTAATATATTATAATATTATCTCATATATATGTACATGTATATATATTATTATTATTTATTATTTATATGAGTGAGCTTAACTTAAAATCAAAGTTCATCTACTTATATAATTATATTATAATTACAATATATATAAAAATAAAATGTGAAGATATATGAGTGACGTTCAATTTACCATTTTGTCCTTATATAACGTTGTCAACATTTTCATTCGAAGATTAGTAAGTAATTTTTTTTTTGTTTTTAAATGTGGTTAGATAAAATACTTTTTTATTTTTACTTTTTAAGGTAAAAAAGTTTATGTTACTAACAAAATAGGTAATTTTTTTATTTTGAAAATTATTTATGTACCTTTAGTTTAATTATAAGTAAACATTTTAAATTTAGTCAAATATAATTCGATTTTCTTCGTATCCATCGATACCACAAAGCTGACCGACCTCTATAATGGTTGAACATATGGATCCAATCAATCTCTAGTGTAAACAAACACGTAAATAAAACATTGCATTTTAATTTATTCAACATTTTCACATTATGTACGTATATTTCATAAACTTGTATTCACACATACATATATATTCTTTAACAATTTTAATTTTTTCTTCAACATTATGAATTAGCTTACTTTAAAAATATTACGCATATAATTTATTTTGTATATAAGACATACAACACACGTGCTTACTACTAGTTACATCTAAAATATTACTTATACATTTGTCAATTGTGAGATAAAATATGGATTAGTGCTCTATATTTCCTTCAAGTGATGCTTTCACTTAAGGATTATTCTTGTAATTGTACAAAATCATGTACAAAATTTTTTACAAAATGATCAAGTAGTCGCCCCCTATTAGACGGGCGACTGTGGGCCCAACTGCCCCCTCCAACAGCAGGCAGTCATTTGACCATTTTGTAAAGTTTTTTGTAAATGATTTTGTATTTGTAACATCTTCCTTCACTTAATTTGGCACATGTTGCATATACAATATAAATTTGATTGATTTTTTGCAACGTACCCATCTCAATTGATATGGATCGATTTATAAAAAAAGGTTATGCTCTAGACAAATGAATAGAGTTAGTTTGAAGACTCGATTTTGTTCAAAATGGTTGGACAAAACTCCTCAAAAACTTAAATGGGACTCCGTTTAACTATTTGATTGTACAAATTAACCAATATCAAGTATCAACGTGATATGAAGAAGCGAGAGTTTTAAATTTGTAAAAAGTCGTAGTTTGAAATTTTACAAGAAATGGGAAAAATAAGAAGATTCAAAGTCCAAATTTTCAGACAAACACGAAACCACTACATGCTTTGCATTAAAGGGCAATTAATAATTAATCTATTTGTTGAATTTTGTGTGTCTGCTTAAGACGTGGGGTTTGTCTAATATGGAAAACAAACACAAAGTTCAATCAGCTAAGTAAGAAAATCTCCAAACACGAAACATTTTATATATTTGCTTTAAGAAAATATGTAACACTTAGCCACTGTTTGCCTCCATTCTCTTTCAATTTTTTCTTCTGTATCTTATTTTCAACCATACAATCTTCTATAAAATAATATTACACTTAAATCGAAAAAATTTCTTTCTTTTCAACCACACATTTTCTAAAAAAAACCACTATTCCAAACATTAAAATTTGAAAGAAAGGGGCCAAACTTAATTTATATATACTATCAACCTTCCAGAACACAATGGGCTTGTTTGTTAGTTACATGTACTATATAATACTAGATGATAATAAGAAATTTTTTATTTATAATAGTATCAAATTATGTTAAATATTATGTAGTGTGTAGACAAGGCAATATACTCTTACGATAAGTGAGTAAATAGCAAGCTTGAAGGAGCCAACATCGTTCCATTGCTGACATCCATGATACTCCTTGAGTCATCCTAAGTGAGGATGTGCTTAGGTGACACTTGTTTTTGAAGTTATTTACCTTATCAAATAAAATTTTAAAACTTTAAGTTCTACGAGCAAACTTACTTTTTAGCAATTTAAGTTTTTAACCTCTACCTTTTTGCCGGAATAGATGCTCTAAGTTTTATCCTACCACTTCGTATATGTATATCTCCATTTGACCTCAGATTCGCCCTTTTACGATAGTTTTTATAGTAAGAGGTTGCTTATAACTAGTCTTTTTATGAACAAGGATATTTGAAAGCAACGTAGTTAGTCATAAAAAATTTGAAATTTAAGAGTAAGCGTCAAGTCATCTTGACGCGAAGTTTACCATTAGACCATAGAACTCAATATATACGAGCATTGTTACCCTTTGAGGCGTGCACGTCATGCTCTTAATAATTCTCTCTCGATCGACCATCTCGCCCTAGCTAGCTCATCCTTCGCTATAGGTCATGAAGATGACTTTTTGAATACATGCATCAGTACTTTATTGAGGCAAAAGCCCTAAAACACAAATATTATAAACCACTGCTTGCAGAATGAATGCCATACACAGTTTAATTAGCAAACAATATCAAGTTAATTTAAACATAGTAAGAAGGAAAAACATTTTTTATGCCAATATTGAAAGTTTACTTTCAATAAATTTAACATAACCTTCACGGAAATGATAAAATTTAAGACGTATAATCTGATAGCTAGCTAGGATGCTATGTTGATGTACATCAAAATCCCAAACTCAAAGGATATGATCGAAAACTATAATACACAGTATATATACAAGATTTGAACTGGTTTGTTAATACTGTCGAGTTCAGTCGATCAAAAGTCGAAAAAGTAACAAAGACCATTGTATTATAAGTAATATAGGAGTACAAATAAAAAGTAAAAACGCGAAGCAACATGCTTAATTTCCATCTTTTTGTTGCAGTTAATTACCTTCTCTTGTTTTTGCTTCCCAGCAACAAAGAGAAGTAGAAGAGAATCCTAAAGAAGAATCCCCACGCAATTGTAATCCACAAACAATCCCATTTGCTCAAATCAGTGACCCCTTGCTGATGCAATATATCAGTACCTGTACTTACACAGGTCGTGCTTGTAATCTTCATCCCTAGAGAACTGCTTAAGCCATTCAGAAGCTTCTCCTTCAAAGCTAATGGCGCTGCGGCTAACGGTGTGTTGTCGAAAATCTGAACTCCCCGGACGAAACACTTTGTGGGATCTTGGAATTCGTTCTGTAGAACTGCTTCATAAGGGTATTTGACGAGGGAGAGATAGTGAAACCAAATCCAGTAAGGTGGGATTCTATCCCGGGTTATGAAGAAGCCACTGAATAGAAGAAAATAGGCTAAGATTGCGACGACAATGGTGTAACCGAGCATTACGTGAGGAACAACGCCGGAGAGGAAAGTGACAAAAGAACTTCCGGCCCAGAACGAGACAAAGATTATCAAGAAGTAGAAGAAGAAACCTGATGATCCACCGTCAAGGCCGACGGCCCAAAAGGTGGTCGCAGAGAAGGTCAAAGAGAGGAATAATAAAGAAGGCAATACAACTAATGAATGGGATAAAACGTAGGAGGATCTTCTGTAAGCATTGTATGCGGTTTCTCTCATGAAAATGTACCTTTCTTGGAGGAAAACAGGCAAAGCATCTGCGCAAGTGTAGAATGTTGTAGACATGGCAAATGCGAAGAATCCAAGCCTTTCTTGAACCCCTTTTGGCGAATTATCGAGGTGCCAAAACACGGTGGCTAGAATAAATCCGGTGACTAAAACCGCCCCAAGTCGGACCCCAAAAATCTCAGGCAACCTGCGAGAGTTTCTGAAGGATCTGTTCGACAAGACAGCCATTTCGATCCATAACGGGTTTGCGAATGTAGGAACGAGAGATGTTGAAGTGGCATCATTTGTAGCACCAGGAACCAACTTACCTCTGGAAATACTTGCACTGATTGCTTCTTTTAATGATAAACCATTTGTTGACATGAACGTTGTTGTTTCTGAAATAGGATTGCGGGAGTTTTTCGTTTGCCAAGTTTTGTTGAATTCAACCAAACTTTTGGTTCCTCCTGGGGAGCCTTCGAGTTCTCGAATCAGATCAAGTGCAAACTCTGTCCGATTCTCGTTATCTGGTATCGGGTGCCCAAAATCTGAGAAAAACAGCGGCAGATTTGATGGAGATCCACTGTAAACAGTGTGTCCTCGTGACAAAAAGATCATTTTATCCAACAATCCAAGAATCCGATAACTGGGCTGGTGTATCGACATGATTACTATGCTTCCACTCTGAGCAATTCTCTGTAAAACCTTCACCACCATGTAAGCACTGGTTGAATCAAGCCCCGAAGTTGGCTCATCAAGAAACAGCAAAATGGGATCATGAATAATATCAGTTCCGATGGAAACTCGCCGGCGTTCTCCACCAGAGACTCCACGGTGGCCTTCATCTCCTATGACGGTTTTTGCGGCATTTCGGAGGCCTAACTGATCGATTAAAGCTTGGACTCGCATTTTTTTCTTGGATTTGGAGAGAGTTCTTGGGAGTCTGAATTCAGCAGCAAACATTAGAGTTTCTTCAACAGTGAGCATCGGGAACAAAAGATCATCTTGCATTACATATGCAGATATGACTTTCAATAAACTGGATTCCAAATGCTCGCCGTTGAGTGCGACAGTACCTTGCAAACTTTCTTTGGCAATACGATTCGCCAAAGCATCGATCAGAGTTGATTTTCCCGAACCGGAGGCCCCCATGACGGCCATGATTTCCCCTTCACGAGCCACACCAGAAATATTATTGAGAAGAACCTTCGTTCTCGTTAAAAACGTCTCTCCAGCAACTGGATCGGCGGCAGTTGCCGCGTTCCGACCCTGGAATAAACTGGGCCACGTCATCTTCCGGCGAACTTTTACGCTGTAGGTGAGATTACTGAACGACAGAACAAACGGAAGTGACCGTGGCTCCATCCCATTTTCTCTCATTTCAACCATCTGGTGCACCGGAGTCTCATCGCCAGTAACCTCCTTCCGCATATCTCCAACAACTTTCAAAAGATGTCCCAACGTCGGCGACGTAGCTACACCAACTCCTGACATCTCCATAGCCTCCCTCCTATCAAACAACGGCACACTGTCTCTCGCCGGTGAAGGGGATAAACTCTGTGCAACTACTCTTGACATCCCTTTTATATATTAATAATTTTCAACAAATATATATTATATTTAAATGCAAGATTATTTTTCTTTGCGTGTGTGTATATATAGAAAGACTAGAGATTGAAGAGGAAAAAGGGGAAGAGGAAAGGTTTAAAGGAAATCCATGGCAAGCTACAGGTTACAAGTAGGTTACTTGTGCTTGGTCTGGTTGTTTTTATATGTATAAATTGACATAAGGGAGGTTTTATTGGTTGGATTATTTGGTGTTTTGTTAAATGGGAAATAGAAGAATTGTGGTGATGGATAGATACGAGAGGTGACCTACATTTCCTAATCTAATATCTACACGCCTGCTTTTACTAATCAACTCGTGCCTCAGTGCCTGCCTGCATGCCATCTTTTCTAATTTGGGGTTTCAAGTAGGTGTGGATGGTAATCTACTGTTTCCTTATACGTATTCAGCCTTCGAGCCCGGCCCGACCCATCAGATTCGTAGGTCGGGTTATTTGGTTTGACTGCTTATACTTATATTCGTATGAGTTGAGATCAGTTGTCTCTAATTTGTTCTCTCTCAAATACATTATTTGACACCTAAACAAATTACAACTTTGTACCTTTTCCTTTTGTTAAGAAAATGTAATTGCAGAGTTGTAATGTATTTAAAGACGACAGCAAATTTGGGAAAGCATATTTGAGCGAATTAGATTAAAGTATGGCATGATAAGATAGTGCAATATGTGATGATCGAGTTATTGATTCCAACCTATTTTATGAATGAATAACGTTATTTTGGATTAGTGGTTTATATAACAATAAAGTGAAGTGAAGTCTACTCAGCAGTTGATGATCAAATGTCGTATATATGATAATATTGCTCTTTAAGTATCTACACGATGAGGGTTAAATATTGAAATTTAAAACAATATAATTATTAACACTGAAATTAATATAAATAAACTGTATTAATTATGTTGAATCATACATATATACTGTATCTATAGCAACACCCTAAAAGTTGCATCTGTATCTGTCATGTATATATTCAGGGGCGGAGGTAGGGGGACTTGCTGGGCTGTAGTCCCCCCTCCAAGGCACAATTTTTTTTCACGTATTAGTCCAATTTGAAATTTTGCAGCTCAGTATTGAATTTAATCATGGCTCCGCCCTTGTATATATTTTAATTTGTTACTTTTCTACCACGAAACCTGAAAAGTTTCATAGAAGTCATCTAAATCTATTTTCTAGATAAAGATCAAGAGTCTTGACCAACATTATTTCTAAGGTAATTCATACTTTTCAATATTATAGTGCAAAATGATCTTATCTTTCATTTTTCAACATTTTCACCCCTATTTTTACTTTTCATTGTGAAAAATGTCATTTTCTCAATATATAAAATGGAAAATGACAAATATGCCCTCTCATTTAAATAAAAATAAATAAAATAAAATTGCAATTATGCTCCCAATTTTTTTTTTAAAAAAAATTGCAAATAAGTCCAAATGAATTATTAAAAAGGGTAATTAGCACAAAACGTTCCAACCTTTCCATATTATTGTGAAAAACGTTCTCATTTTCATTTTCATTTTCAACCACACATTCTCATTTTCATTTTCATTCTTCTACTCATTTTCAACCATACATTCTTCAATAAAATAATATTTTCTATCACATCAATAACTTTTCCTTCTTTTTCAACCACACATTTCTCATCATATCACTATTTCAAAATTCATTCTTCTCCAATTATCTCCATCAAACACACTCTTAGTAAGAAAATGACATTTTTTCGCAATGAAAAATGAAAATAGAGGTGAAAATATCCAAAAAAAAAAAAAAATGAAAGGTATAGACATTTTGCACAATAACATTAAAATGTAAAAACGTTCTGTGCTAATTACCCTTAAATACAAAAAAGAAAAACTATTTCGATACCCGTATTTCTAAAAGCGGGTCACGTTAGACTAAAAATGATTCATCTAAAAAAATCGGGTCGTGCACACCTCTAGTTATGCAAATACTCCTCCACTACTTGTATATTTATTTTGAACAATAACATTATTTCTTACGGTTTTTAACATTTTTTTGTTCATAAAAAACCATTTAATAGATAAATTGTCCTTGTAGTAACTATTTTATTGAAAAAAAAATTTTAGCTTGCAAGATTATAACATTTGGACTTTGATCCTTTGTACTAATACGACGATCGAGTTAACATTTAACAAATGTGACATAAAAATAATAAAGTCTAAAAAAGGCTTTGTGTCGTTTCCTATCCAGAATGTTTTTTTTATTATGCAATTAGTCAGTTGTAACAAAGTTTTTCAATCTGTGAAAAATGAATATTTAATTCTTCTATTTTTCGATATACGAATTTTAAACCTTTCATCCAACTTCAATCCACAAAGATTGATTTCCGTTCTGCATTCAACATTTTGTAATGTGTCTTGTAATTGAGAAAAAAAAGTTATCTCTAATGATTAATCAACAATTCGAAGTGTTTTTCCTATGTATTCTTGATAAATTAATCGAGGTTTATATATAGATATATGATGATTTGTTTGGAAGTAAGAAGATCTTTTGACATCTCTTCATATACAAATAATTCTCGATGTAAAAACACAATCCAGGGGTTTAAAAATATCGTAATGAAATGAACGTATAAGTTTATAGCTAGATATTTGACCAAATATGAACGTTCAGTTCCCATATTTTTTTTTTACTGTGTTTTTCGCACTTAACACCATAAAATTTCTTCTTTCTTCCGTATTTCACAGTGAAATACCTAAAATAAAAATGAGAAAATCCTCAAACTTTGCTGTTAAAGATGAATCTTCAATGGGTAGTTGGTCCTCAGAAACTAAGCGGACCACATTATTTCTTATTAATAAATTTGTTCGATCAACCACTAAAATATTTAACAATTTATTTTTTAATGGCAAAAGATATAATTATATATGAGTTGTTGTGTATGTATAATAAACAATGGAGATTCGTTCTCTTTGTCTAAGCAAAATGATGATGTCTTTCTGGCTGTTGGCGTGCAGACCGTTGGGGCCTCAATATTATTATTAATCTCAAAAAAGCATCCATCTTTGCCTCACTATTGCGTCATTTTTCTTTTATATATATATATATATATATTTTAACATTTTTTTTTTCATAAAAAACCATTTAATAGATAAATTGTCCTTGTAGTAACTATTTTATTGAAATTTTTTTATCTTGCAAGATTATAACATTTGGACTTTGATCCTTTGTACTAATACGACGATCGAGTTAACTTGTAGAGATCACACACTATAAACTGTAGACGACTTGCTTTTGGAGACCTCTATCCCGATGACAAAACTGAATTATTTAGAAAGCAAGTTTCAAGCTTCTTCATTCATATAGTACATGAAGTCCAAAGGGTTTCACTAATGACAATTGAAAAATGCAGATTTAACAGGCAAACATCAGCCAGTTAGTCGAAACAAATCCCCGGTCGAGCTAATGAATCATTATGTGCCAAAAGATGTGCCGAGTCATTGAGAAAACTAGAGATATTATCATTAGAGAATTTCATGTTTGTACCGTTTGGTACCCAAAAACGGAAAACAATTCTTCAGTTCATATGTTTTTAGGAGCAGCAACGGGGCAAAAGTTTACATCATTTCTTGTGACCGTCTTACACATCGACTGACTTTTTTCTTGAAGTTGTCTCTTTGTTCTCTCCATTCCTTCTGTAATAATCAATCAGAGTACTTCCGTTTTAGTTTACTTGACAGGATAAAATTTCATTTTCACAGACTGGTGGAAGAAAATGAGCATGTCAACTTGTCAAAAAAAAAAAAAAAAACTCCGAGAGAGAGAAGCTATTGACTAAACATGAAAGAGGCACACTGGATTGTCAAACCACGCGATAAAAATAAACATGCAAAAGGCCCTGAATCTCCAAATATCACAAAAAGGAACTAAAATGGTCAAGAGACGAGGTATGTTTTTGAGCTTGCCTTGAAGTTAAAAGAAGTTAATAGCTCAAACGAGTTAACAATTTCTAGACCAGACCATATAATAATATTATTTCTCAACAAAGAAGTCCATTTTAAAGAGAGTCAAGAGACTAAAAGCATGCCTGGGAGTTGATTATAATCGGTTTAATTATAAATAGGTTGAAATGAAAGGAGAATAAGTTGGTAGTACTTGTGAGTATCATGAAATGTGTGAATAAAAAGTAAGTTCGATCAAAAGTGATTATAATTCAAACACATGCCAAACAAGTGGTAAGACGACCACAACTACTTCCAAGAGAAAGCGACATCTCTGTACATTTTAAAAGTTGCAATTCTTATTCTGGAGTTTCTTAAGATTCTTCAAAAAAAAAATAATAATAACAATAATTCAAAATTGTACTCCGCCAACGTTGATATTTCATAGAGCAAGCATCAGATGCATTGAAACTTACAGCGGCTTCGACGTTCGCAGGAGATTCATCATTAGGACTTGAAAGCATTGATATGATGCTTAGAACTATACTTTCCACCTGAAATTAAAATTCTTCGGATCAACTTATATTCTATAGATGCATAGTCAACATTAAAAAGGGAAGTATTACATTGTGATAGAAAGTCCTACAAAACTAACCAGTCAGTTGACTATGATACAGAAGGAATAATAAGAAAAGGTGCACCAGGATCAGTGACAAAAGACACAAATAATCACTCCTTCAAGAACTGAAGCTTAAGTAAAGACTGTCTAGAAGAACAAACATCATCCCTAAACCAAGCCCATGTAATAGGATTATTTCTGAACTCCTGGCCAATGTTTTGAAAGGCGCTTCTGACAAGCTGAATCATTACCAAATATACATCTATGGGAAAGTTCCCCTTCCTTCACTTTACTCACAAATTTATCAGTGCTATCAACCATTGATAACAGAGAGAAACTTATCACCAGAGTTAAATCCACAACTCTCTTTTAAGAAGTCCAAGAAAATCAAATCTTTTTGTCTTTTAAAGCATTTTTTTGTTTCATTTAACAAGCAATATAATCTTACACATTACAATTACAATCCCTCCAATTGGTTCTTTCTTACAAATACTCAAATTAGAGGACCTAAACAATCACCTTTAAGGCAACATACTACTCTATTTTGACTCCACATCACATCATCGTTGTTCGTACTACGACTAAAGGAACTAGAACTATATTAGCAACATGAATTAAAACTCAGCAAATAACATGGAGAAAATGGCCTCATATTGTATATGTCTAGTAATCACATGAATGAGTTAAGCACAATTTAGATACAAATCAATTGCAATAAAAAAATCCTAGTAACATCTCCTTTATTTTATCAACCGTGACTTCTTACTCATGCCCAAAGTGATCAAGCTAACTTGACAAAATCACATAGCATCGAAGGAGCAGTAAACTTCACAGCAGGCAGAGTCTTTTACTATCCTTCAGAATAATTATGTAAGGAGTTTCTTTTTTAGCAGCAGCACATACCACTTCCCTAAGAACATTATGGCGTGCTTTGTTTTGTAATCATTAAAAACCTAAAGAAAGACCTACTCTGTGTTTTCAAAACCAAACCGAATGTCAACGCAGAAAAGGTCAAGCATTTGAACCATGGTCGAAACAATGTTAAAAATAAATAACTACAAAAATGAAATATATTTGTACACACATAAAAACCTAGGCAGAGCAATTAATACCTCCAACTACCCTCCCCCCCACGCCTTTTAGTTTACAGCTTTACATTAAACCATGGTTGTTAAAAATCGAAACCTTCCTTAAGGCTGCCTCAGAGTGAGATGTGCAAAAAAGGCCTTATGGCGCTGATTGTAAGGCAGTTCTTGCCCACTGCCTTCTAAAGTATTTAAAAAATTATGTTTCTCATAGATCCTTTGGGAATAGTCCATCATCTGACTAAATCAATATCCCAATTCCCTACCACCTCCTCCCTCTTCATTTCTCCCTCATTCTCCCCCCTCTCACTCATAGACAAACACATATTATTTTCTCTCTCCTAGATTCTCTCTCTATGAATTGAACCTACACAACAACTGAATGCTAAAAGCATAACCACACCACTAGAAACTATGGAAGAAGACATTAGCCAGAGAGGTAGATGGCGATGTAGAAGATGCCTAAATCCACTCAGCCCAAGTCTGTGAGTTTTGAGTCTCAACTCTTCAACATTATTTTTTTCCATTTTTCAATATATAATCTGACCGGAGCCCGATTCCCGGTTGACTTAGTTTAGCACCAACTTCTAAATAAATGATTTTAAGCATGTAAACAAACCGGCTTCCAAAACAGTTCCAAGTTTTCCCCAACCGACCAATCCAGTCTAGTCCAATTTTGACAACATAGGTCATATTGTTTTCTATACTTTCCCATCAATCTCCATAGCAGTGGATGGCTTCCAAAGTAGATCTTCCAAGCATAAAACCATACTATGTCTCCGCTACCTACTATTTGTCATTATTCTTTGTTGAATCACCTTATCCCGATAAAAATTCATGGTAATCTTGAACTTAAGACCTAAATAGTACGTGCAACATGGTATATCTCCCTTCTTATAGATAGAACCTAGAACATTCTTTCCATATTCATCATGCATTTTATTACCCATTAACGTCTCCATGATAATTCCATTACCCACAAATAACCTCACCGCGACACTTCTATACTGACATTCAATTAATTTTATTTTTCTTCATTATTTACTTGGTCTCGTTTTTAAGATCTATGTAGTATAACAAACATTTATATTTTTAAAAATTTTAAAAATTCCCAAGAAGCTCAATTTCTTCAATTACATAACTTGTAGAACTAATTCCTCCACCTCTCTAAGATCTCATTTCTATGAAGCAAAACTATTATAAATTAATACTCAATACACATGATTTATAATTGTACTCTTCTTTTGACGAGATATCTTGTGAAAAGCTCAATCCTCAATTCCTCATCTTCCAAGATGAGTGTACAAGTGTATAGGTTTCTCAAAAGCTCCAGATAAGATTCTAAAATTCATGCCAAACCACAACAGTACATGTAGCATTATAAGATTCCTCATAGTTAAAATAATATGGTGAAATTAAACAAAAGTAATAATGTTTCCTCGCATATTTCACTAATCTATTGAAAACCACAAACTTATATAAATGATTCTTTCAATTATTTCATTCGTGGCTACCACTATAATTCTTGATTCTTTTAAGCTTTCCCAAATTATTTTTGTAAAACCGATTTTAGTCTCTTAGACCTTTCTCGTCAACACTACAAGAGAAATGCCAATGCTTGAAGGATTGGAAAGCAAAAAAAAGTCTATGACATATTTAGTATCCGCTTAATTTCAAATGAAAGAAAGTTGTTGAATTTAATGTGATAACTATTTTCAAGCAAAATAGCCAAGTTAATTGAACATAGTACCTTTAAAGGTGAAATAATGTAAGACATGCCTATGACCCAAAATGGCACTTTGATTACAAATTACCAAAATTGTTAATAGCCGATGAGATCCAACTAGTTTAATAATACAGCACATGAAAGATGAAGGAATTATTTTCTAACATACCGTATGGACAGGTGACCAGCGCTCGCTAGCAAGCTCATAGCCATTTGGATCATCACCAGGAGGATGAAGAATAGAAATACAAACCTTCCCGTCTGAATAAACTGCATATCATGTTTAAGTTCCAAATAAATGCTCTAAAAAATACATAACATTAATGAAGGTACCAAAGCATTCTTATAGTTGAAAATATAAACCATTAGGATGCCACATCTCTGAGGTAAATCTCACTGTTGGAGGACTGTTCGGGTAATTTTGGGGAAAGCTCATAATAGCATTGAAGAAACCACCCTCACTGCATTTGAGATTTTAAAACAATAATGATTAGAAGATATATTATGAAGCATCTTTCAAACCATAGAACTATTGTAACTATACAAGTAGAATCATCTAAACTTCAAAACGAAACAGTCTAATTATTTTGCCACATATGCAACTAGATGAAAAGTCAACATGACTGCCATTTCTTTCATAATACGCTTCTCAAGTTATTATAAAGGAAGAGACAGCATTCCATTTAATAAAAATTTCACTATCTCTCTCTCTCAGTAATCCTAACATGGATTATCTACTGAACTTACAAATGGATTAACACCCCAACCCCAAAAATAAGGCTTACCTCATCTTAGTTGCATGAAAATCTAAAATTGGATCTGCAATATACTTGAAGACTCCTTGTTATGACTCGTGAAATTAAATCGAACCACTCAAATAAGAAATCCTAACTTCACCAAGAAGATAATACATTTTGGAGTGGATTCAAGAAGGTAAAACATAATCAGATGTTCGTATTAGTTCATATGTTATTTCATTTATACCGTAGAAGGATGAAATATAGCTCAAAGAGTGAATAAAGCAATGAACTTCTCAAAGACAAATTTAAATTTTTGCAAGATCATAGTTGTAAAGTTCTGATTCTGTGCGAGCCCGTAAGGTCAACATTTGGATTAAAAAAAATGTAGTTGTTTCCTATATTCTTAGATGTATAGGCAACTATTATTATTATACTTGGCCATTTGCAAAGACAAAACATAAAACAGGGTCTAATCATGTTCTAAGAGATAAATTGCACGTATATGTATAATGCATCTAATAAATATACTTACTACCATTATTTTGAGCTGAAGCTTTCTACTAGGGATAGAAATAAACATATATGATATATTCACACCAATAGCAATGTACACAATGGAGGTTGTTCTAAAGGTCATTTCATGGAATCATTTTTAATAGCACGTCATGCTGAGTTTTCTAATTACTCTTCTTTTCCATCTTTTTGCTCAATTTTGAGATTTCAATAGTGCTCAACTGCTCAAATGTCTTTACAACGCATGAAACCTAAACAATTTATTTTGGTTATATTGTACATAAATGCCTTTGTAAAACAATACTGTCCCTTACATAGCATGGGATAGATTGACTAATTAAGGATTTTAGCATGCCTCAAGGCTCGAGCTAATTCTAATAAAAAGCGTGCAATGTGGATTAATTTTTAAGTTAACAGGCAGCAAGATCCATTTTGTTTTAATCTCAAACAGACTCTAAACAAGTTCTCTCCAAATTTAACTGTGCAATGTGGATTAGTTTTTAAGTTTTAATTTCTTAAACTCCTCAAGAAACAACTTCATCCATTAAATCCTCAATTACTAGACAAAATGCTAATGAGCTCCAAGTCTTGTTATAGAATAACTTATTAATTTCTAGGAAAAATCCAAAAAAACTCCCACATAAAATTAAAAGTATTACAACAGTCATTATTTACGAAAATCACATTGGATTGATGATAATCAAGCACCTAATTTTCTTGAACCCGAAATCTAATAATAATGGGGATTGTAAAGGAACACCCTTCTCAGGACAAACCAAAATTACCATACATCTAAGCAGATTTTACAATTACTGCATTAATTGATACATATGTAATATATGAGATAAATTCCTGTAATCCAATATTTGATCAAGAAAATAAGTAGAGACGCTCACTATAGTGTATCAGGAGGCCCAATAATTGTCACGCTCCATTCAAACAGGTTTTCTTCATCCAGCAAACCTGCTGAAAATCCATCCACTGGGTTTTTACACAGATCTGCAAAGAAAAAAATATTAACACCCAAAATTAACGAAAAATCCAAAAGTAATAAAACCCAGTTTCCAAAAACAATCCAAGAAAAAAAAATATGGGTCTTGGTTAATCGATACCTTTGAGCTGCTTTTGAAGGAGAAGGATAGCTTGAGACTGTGAGGCCATCAAAGAATAAGAATTCAGAAAGAGAAGGTTCTAGCGACCGATGATATGGACGTGATTGTATATTATGAGCAGTAATTATAAAGGCGTGATTGGAAGATGTATCGTATACAGAAGAAAAGTAAAAGTGGGAAACGAGATTCAGCTTTTCCTCTATCGCACTCGACTTTACATTATTCGTATATATATTACAAGATTGCAGATATAAGTCAGTCCCTACATCAAGATGGCAAGGTTTTTTTTTTTTTTTTTTTTTTTGGTTTGATTTGATTTGGTTTGCTTTAGTTAAAAATTAAAATTTTAATAAATTTGAATAAAAGTTGATAAAACATTAAGTATAAAATTTAATAAAAATTGTGGATTCTATAAATATATGATTAAAAATGTGTTATTTGGAAGAAAGTAGTATAGGTAGATTAAAAGAAAGTTTATTTGGAAAATGCATTTTATTATGAATTAAGCTTCACGTACAAGGACAGCTGGCACGATTGTTTACACGATTTAAAAATTTTCGTGAACAATAGACGGGAACTAATGACCCTCGACTGTTCAACTCATTAACCCGGCCCAATAAAAAATAAGGGTTTAATTTCCATGATCCATGCTTCTGAACATTTCCTCCTTTTTCCCACCAAAGCACAGACTCATCCCCCGTTTATCCTGATTCACCTATCTTCGATGAACTGAAAATTCGAGCATTAATCCATCTTCGGCAAAGACCCGGGGTCTATTTTGTACAAAAATCGACGGTAGAAGCTGCAAATTTTTTCTTCAACTCCCATCTTCGTTGAAGAGAAATCAAACAGCAAGTGTAGAGTTTCCCAAATCGACAGTAGAAGCTGCATTTTTTCTAATCACTGATGACTGAGAAAGATTTACTTCTCTACATACTCTCGTTTTACATTTTAAATTTCGAGCAAGTTAGTCTGTGTAGTTCCCATGTAGTTTTCTATTTACAATGTACTTAGCTTATTCTTTTATTTGAATAATGACGTCAACAAATGTTTGAATTAAGCATTTTTTTGATAAATAAATAAATGTTAATTTAGGTTCTTGACAAATATTTATTTTTGCCCGTGTAGTCTCCCCCTCCATTAATTCTGTCTATTGAATAATTAGATCTATGTAGAAAATGGGTAGCCACCGTCAATTTTTAAGTCCATATTTGACCACATCAACTGTCTGTAATAAGTAAAAAAATGTTAATTTAGGTTCTTGAAAAATAAATAAATTTGCCCCTTAATGTTGTCGCAGGAAAAGAGATAGCAATTGTGTTGAAGGATGACGCCAATGTGACAAAAGTAGTAGAAGATGTCATAGTAGAAGATGTCATAGTAGGAGATGGTGCAATTGAGCCACAGTCGGGAATCAAGTTCAAGGACGATAAAGAACTGTTTGACATTTATAAAAGACTAGTTGTTGCCCGTACGATGTACGGGTTAGATTATTTTGTAGGAAGTGTTAGCGTGTTAAATGCGTGAAACTATGTTTTATTTTGAGGTGTGAGATAAGATAGAAAAATTTTGTTTTCAACATATAAATACATTTTTGGATTCATTTCTATTAAAGTAGTAGGGAAAATAATGTGTTATTTATAGAATGAGTGAAAAGATAATAACTTGTCAATGTGAATAGTTACATATTTGTACTTTATATATACAATAAGAAAAAGCAACTACATATTACAACTGTATAATCAATAGACAAATTATGTTGTAGAATCGAATATACAAAATATATAAAAAAAAATGAAGATTTCAATGAATATAAAGTCAACGATTTTGAAATATTATAACTGGGTAGAACTTCACTTTATTTTATAACTATATTCAAATTAAAATGATTAAACAGGATAAAGGGGAAAAAAAATTATGTAGGTCGTTTTAAACTAATATTTCAAAATAATATTTCGAAAATTTTGATAACAATCTAACTTTAAAAATTCAAACGAAGTCGAAATATTATATTCTTAATATCAAATGAAGTCTAAATGATATAAAAGATTTATCGATTCGACCAGCGTACAATCATTTAGGAATTTTTAAAGTTAGCTTATTATCGAAATTCTCAAAATATTAGTTCTACTTTGACGCGTCGTAACATTTGCTACGATTGGCAGTTTCGCACACCATTAACGTCATGAAATAATAGACCGTGAGTACTTCAAAATAATATTAAGAATGTAATATTTCGACTTCGTTTGATATTCCGTAATGAGGCTGACAATGAAGACAAAAATATAAGTAATATATTCAAAAAACGAGTTATACGTTTTTTTTAACACACGCGTTTGACGTCCGTTTAACTATTTTCGATATTCATTTACATCATTCGATATATCTGCGATATAGTTCTCGAAATGAGTTTCGAGAGGATATAGAAGATTTATTGATTCGGCTAGCGTAGAATAGTCGAAGAATTTGTAAAGTTAGTTTGTTATCGAAATTTTCGAAATATTAGTTTGGAACAACGTACTTTGACGTAACGTAACTTTCTCTACTATTGGCCGTTTCACACACCATCAACGTCTTGAAATATTAGGCCATGAGTTCTTCAAAATGATATTAAGAATGTAATATTTCAACTTCATATGATATCCCGAATTAAGGCGCAAATAAAGGTGAAAACGAAAAAAAAAAATGAGGTATTGCATGTCTCGCACTGTGCGAGGCAATTTTTTTTTTTTTTTTTGTTTTTATAACACTCACATTCTTTTTTTTACAAAAATATCTAGTTTTTTTTTTAAGTGTACAGAGTAAAAAAAAATTAAATAACAATTTTTTTTTTAAGTAATATATAGCAAAAAAAAAAAAACCACACGTAAAAAACGACGCCATTTTTAACCAAGAGTTTCTACAGTAAAAAACTTTCTCACCCTTTTAATATATAGGGGATATGCATATGCCCTTGGGTTTCCAGAGAGGAAAAAGAACTCGCAAAAGGGAGATGACGAAGTAGTGAATTACATTACATTGACGTGTAGTCGTGAGGGCAAAAGAATTTATAGTACAAATTCTTCTTTGAAGTCGCAACCAACAATGCAAACAGGTTGTTGAGCAAGGATTATTGCAGCGTCAGACGTTTATGGATCGTGGAGAATTTGTACTATCCATCTTGAGCATAACCATAAAACAAGTCCTTCGAAGTCAAGGTTGTATTGATGCAACCGGGAGTTGAGTGCACAAGTGAAACGGAAGTTTGAAGTTAATGATGTGGCGGGAATTCTATTGCACAAAAGTTTCAACTCCGCAGTTGTCGAAGCGGGGGGGATATGAGAATATGACTTTCATGGAAAAGGATTGTCGAAACTATGTAGAAAATGTGAGAAGATTAAGGCTTGGCGAAGGGAATGCCGCAGCAATATAAGCCTACTTTACACAAATGCAATCAATGTGCTCGGGGTTTTTCTTTTGTATGGATTTGGACGAAGAATCGTGGTTGAAGAATGTTTTTTGGGCAGACAATAGGTGACGGTAAACGTATAAGGAGTTTGGGGATGTAGTAACATTCGATACTACTTACCTCACTAATAAATACGACATGCCTTTTGCCCCTTTTGTTGGAGTCAATCATCACGGGCAATCAATGCTAATTGGATGTGGTTTGCTATTGAACGAGAATATAGAAACCTTTGTGTGGTTATTCAAAACATGGTTGCAGTGCATGCACGGTCGAGCTCCCAATGGTATTAAAACCGATCAAGATAGGGTAATGCAGAATGCAATTCAAATTGTGTTCCCGAACATGAGGCATAGATGGTGTTTATGGCACATATTGAAGAAGCTGCTAGAAAATTTTGGATACCATGCCGAAAAGGGCTCTATTTTTTCCTCTATCCACAAGTTGGTGTATGACTCCCAGTATACTGAAGAATTTGAACAAGGGTAGACAGTGATGACTGATACCTATACTTTAGGTGATACTGAATGGTTGTCTAGCTTTATATGAGAACAGAGATCGTTGGGTCCCATGCTATTTGAATACAACTTTTTGGGCCAGTATATCTACGGCATAACGTAGTGAAAGTATTAATGCATTCTTCGACGGATATGTGCATTCAAAGATGTCATTGAAGAAGTTTGTTGAACAGTACGAACGAGCTTTGCGAAACAAGGTCAAAAAAGAGTTCCAAGCAGATTTCAAGTCATTCTCATAGATGGTGCCTTGTGCAACAAAATATGCGACGGAAAAGCAATTTCAGTCCGTTTATACCATTTCTAAGTTTCAGGAATGTCAAGAAGAGATAACAGGCAAAGTTTACTGTAACATAATTTCTAAAACGGATTGTTTTATGGGGACGACGTACGAGGTGGTAGCGGATGTCATTATAGATGAACGAGTGCATTGAAAAAAGTATTCTGTTACATTTTGTATGGATGATTGTCACATTATTTGCAGTTGTCACTTGCTTAAGTTTTGCAGAATATTGTGTAGACACGCCATTTCAGTCTTGATGTGTAACGACATCACCTTATTGCCGGAGAGGTACATATTACGGAGATGGAGATGGGATGATGTGATCCGGGATGCGCAACGAATCCACGAGAAATGGGCGAACATTGGAAAGGGACCTAAGCTGGGACCAAGTCTTCTAATAATCAATAAAAGGCATACAAGCACTTGTTCGAGAAGAGGTGCATGACATGTTGGAGTCAACACATCAAAGACCAGTTTTCATGTTGGGGGTGGAAGCCACAAAGCGACGGAAGGCATTGAAAACGAGCCAAATGAGCAAGGAGAAAAAAGGGGGCCAAACAACCAACTATGCGGCCGCATAGTTGGGGACGCATGCGGCCGCATACGAATGGTCAGAGAGCGGCTGAAGTTCATCCAATTGAACTATGCGGTCGCATGAAAATGTACTATGCGACCGCATAGTACTTTTTCGAGACAAGAATTGTTAATTTTCGCAAGTTTCCTTATTTGGTTAAAACTCTATTTTATTTCCATATTTTTGCATATTTTGGACCCAAATTCGTGGATTTTAGGGTTTTATCATGTTTAGTATAAATAGGAGTTCTTTTTCATTGTTAAGGACCTTTTTTTGACATTATTGAGAATTATATAAATTTTGTGAGTTTTCTCCTCCAATTTCTTGGTGGTTTAAAGACTTAATCTTGAACTTATCAAAAGGAGATCGCAGTCCTTTTGTGGCGTTCCCACTGCACGGTTCTAGTTCCGGGTAATCAACGGGTCAGATTCCTCGCGTGGAATCTTGGTTCTTGGTACGGGTCGAACGAAGGGTCGGGTTGAAGCTTTGCTCGGCGTGATTTCTAGCTTTCTTGGGTTTGTTCTTCTTGTTCGTGGGTTCCCAAGCCTGTTCTTGGTCGGGTTCACATCATGAGATGTGAGAAGAGCACACACAAGGGTTGCAGTGAGCTATGCTGGTCTGGTTCGTACTCCTGGATAGCAGAGGTACGATAGTCTTGTTGAGGAGTTCGCTACATTAGCAGACATTGACGCAAATGATGAATGTCAAACTAGTCAGTTAATTGCTTGGATTCGGGTACAATCTCAGGAGATGTTGATTACAAACTCCATTACTGGAAGCAATCCGATGTATGATACATCGAACGTCATAGGCAGTGGGAGCATACAAGACCCTATGTTAACGAAAAGGAAGGGGCGCCTAAGAAACTTCGGAAAAAAAGCCCATTGGAGTCGTGTTCAAGAAAAACTAAAGTCCGTTCCATCTCTCTTTTACGTTATAGGTAGAGGGCCCGATTTATATATGTTTCTAAAAAAAAAATAAAATTTGTAGGCAAAAATGACGTTCATCAATGGTAGGAGATCGAGATGCGGGAAAACCAATCTTGGAAATGACGTACTTGTAGATCAGACACCACATGTGCAACCGCAACTCCAAGGTAACATAACTATTTATGGTTCACGCTGATTATATATTAGATCATTACGTCAATTTTTATTTATGTTGTGTTTTACATTGTAGGCAATGCGATGTCGTACGATCCACAATTAGCTTAACACAATGTAACAAATGATGCGAATGTTATACCCTACAATGCAAGTTCGAAAGCGGAATAGCAACTTCTGTGACCTTGGTTATTTATTAGCTTATTTATAATGTCATTATGTAACGGGTGCACCGATTTATTTTTTTCGGGCTTACTATTTTCTTTGGATATTGGTGTGTGTTAAGTGGATTTTGGATATTGGTGTATGTTAAGTGGACTTCTTTCTTTGTAACTTGTGTACTAATTATTGTTGCTAGGTGGGGTGAGAAGTATGATGGGCAAGGTGGCAGCACTAAATATACACATAAATGGGACGAGCGTTTCCAAGGTGATGGCTAGGATAAATGGGGTGAATTTCTTTGTAGAGATTCTCTGACAGAGCGTGCTAATACTGGAACATTTTTGGGGAATTTCTCATCTATTTAAGCAAGTTCTACTAACGAGGGGGAGGGGGGTGGATTGTTGAGGTGCTCAAGAAATTGATAAAATAATTGCCTAGTGGATGACCTAAGTGATAATGTTTTGATTTGCTTCAAGATGAGTGTGGTGTAGTGGGCCTAACAAGTTGTCGAATGTAGTTGTCATCAATTTATTTATCCTCTCCTCTGTTATGTGTGTGCACGTGCATAGAAATATATTTGGAGTGAAAAGCACCCAAACTGAGATCGTTGGATTTAGCTTGAGGACATTGAAAAACATTCCTGGCTAGAAATGGATAAAAATATTCTGACTAAGCGCAGAATGAAAATTTCTAATTTATGTTGTGTGGATTTGACTTGGGTCCAGCTAGGAAGACAAATAGGTGGAGTTAGATTTGAATGTTAGAGATGAAAACTGTCTTGCTATTGATGTGCAAACTTTGAGCTTTTGCAAATGTTTTCAGACATTCGATATGGTGGTTTTGAGGCTAATATTAGAGTATTCTACAGGGGAGAAAGTGCAGTTGAGATATTATAGGCATATTATGTAGTATTACACACTTTACAATTAGATGAACTCTTCCCACTGCCAATACCTCCAAGATTAAGGTCTCCTTCACGTCAAGGAAGATCGCTGCAAGTTAGATTTTAAATACACAAACCATGTTTAAACTTAAACAACCAAGAACCCAACAAACGTGTCTATGGAGTTACTAGCCGATTACAAAACATATTATACGTTCAGGATAGATGCCCATTGCTTTTACTTTCCCATAAAGGAACAATATTTTGAAATGGTGAAGTTGCTTTGAAATAAAAAAACCCACAATGGAAAATCACAAAGTGAGTGATAAACATATAAAATAGTCACAACCATGAAAATTAGTACCTCGGGTAAAAAATGAAAATGTAGAAAATGCAAGGAGCAACGAGAACAAAATTTTAACATTTTCCATAACCTTAAATTATCAACCATGCCCAACAAACTTGTCTGTGGAATTACTAGCCGATAACAACACGTTACTAGCCGATTACAAAAAGATGGAGTTTGCTAACTTCCAAAAAAAGTATTCGTCTCATACATTTTTGCTAATGGTTCAGTCAGCTTTTCCGACTTCTGTCGCGCTTTTGTCCGTCACTCGTTTACCCTTCCGCATAGTGACGTTGATGGATATCTCCACGTCTCTTTTTTCAGTTATCTTAGCGAATCTAGTGAACATGCACGAGAGATTTGGACAAGGTCTTTTATCCTTGCACGCACCCGTACACGGAGTGTCGCTGGGCTCCTCTTCATCTACCCACTTGAAGTGACCACAATCTTTGGTGCAACAATAAAACAAACGCCCTTTTTTTTTTGTTCTTACCTCAACCTCCATACACTTCTCAATGCCCCCACCACATGCTGGCATCATTTCTTTGTTGGGCAGTCCGACAAGAAGTGTCCCGGCTTCCTACAGCTATGACAAATGCCTCTATTCCGTCCAACCATAGCACCTACTCAATGGGGACAATATTGAATGGAGCGTGAACTGCAAAATTTCAGATGCAAATTTTGTTCAGTTTCATATTAAGCAAAAAATTTCAAACAAAATAAAAGTATACAGCGTCAATTATATCCTACAAAAAAACTGTGCAAAGAAATGAAAAATGAGATTCAAATTTCATATTCAGAATTCGTTCAATCCAACAAAAGATCATATCAATATTGGTATACAACAGAAATAATCTAAACACAAAGCACTCAAAATAACATAATACATACGCACAGTACCTTTATGCTGAGACAACTGATTAACACAAAATTCTTCCAAAAAAAAAAAAAAAAAACCACACACACAAGCAGCAAGGTCCATTCCACAATAGCATAAAGATCGTACCTTTATACAGAAAAAGAACTTCAACAGAAGAAAGCTTAATGGGTTTCTTCAAATAATGAAATTTATGCTGGTTTCCGTGTGAAGAGTTGGATTATGAGAATGAGAGTTTGTGAATATTTAGAAGAATTGAGCTTCACGTACACGGACGGCTGACACTTTTGTTTAAGTTGAGACATAAAATGCACAAAATAAAATTTTTGTTTAAGCTTAGATATTTAAGGATAATAATATTCTTAAACGGTCATCTTTAGCTATGTATTATCACCTTGACTATTATTTGCAGGTTAAGGATGTTAAAGATGATTTTTACTTCCCAATTACACCTTCCTACATCTACAAATCACACATAAACCAGCAAACAGAACCTGTCTTGATCACTAGACTCCAACACGAATATTGAAGCAACAACAGATTATATGTGTAGGAGAAATAAAATGTTAATCAAATTTTAGTCAAAAAAAAAATAAAATTCGATGCGTAATATTCACAAGGTGAAAAAGAATCTCCAACCCATACATTTCATCCTTCATGCTTCGCAATACTTACCTCCTTTGACGAGTTATGTCGTCGTCGGTCCATGGCGGAGACGACAACACTAGTTGCGCCTCGAATACTTCAAAATCAAACTCGCTCGGTTCGCGACAGGGACACAAACTGAAGAACGTCGTGGTTATCGGCCGATCATGGTGGAGGCGACCATTTCGATTTCTATGTCATCGTATAATGGGATGTGTTTGCTCTCGAAGGTGGAATCAATGGAGGCGATTTTAGGCTTTCCAATGGGTTTGCTTTATCCAACTGGGTAAGAATTGGGGTAACTAATGACCCGTTTTCCTCTTTTCACGTTTTTTTCTAATTTTTTTGCCTTTTGCCCTTTTTTTTTTCTAAAAAAAAAAAAAAAAATCTATTTCCATATCACCGTGTCAAACACCATGTCACTTACCGTGTACGTGAAGCGGAATCGATTTATTATTGTAAAATGCTTTTGGAAGTAGATACAAAGTCAAGAAAGAAAAAATGCATGTTCCTAAAGTTTTAAATTTGACAAGACACTTACCTATAAAGTGTATAATTTAAAACAAAGAATATAATTAATATGATTTATAGTAAATTAATTATTCCATAATAATGTAATTAAAACAGTTTTTAATAAATTTAATTGGATATGAAATAAAGATTATTTTTATTTTATAAAAAAATCCATGAAGAGATTTTAATAAAAATTAATGATTAACCAAATCAATATAAAATATGTACTGATCAGGAATTAAATGCATTTTTCATGACGGCTCTATTGCCGAAATGTCTATTTGACCTTTAAAGGGTAAATTTAGGCCATGTTTGATCAACTCGGATTTTCCATCCATTTCCAATTTTTTGTTGTTTGATGCACTTCTTTTTTGGCAATTGTTCCCTCCATCCCCCCCCCCCCCCTTCCCGTGCACCATTTCCTCATTTTCCTTGAATTTGTTTTTCCATCAATTTGGTGAGAAAATGGTTTTCCACTTTTTTTTTTTTTTTTTTTTTTTTTTTTTTTTTTTTGCAATTGGAATAAATTCTAACCCAAATTGTAAAAAAATTATCACTTTAATTGACAATTTTTATGGAAAATAAAACCAAACGAATACCAAAATTTTCAAATTTTTTCGGTGAAAAATTATACCAATAAAATACAATTAATTGACAATTCTCGCTAAAACAATTTTTAGACAATTCAATTCCATGTAATTCGTTTTCTTTCCATCCAAATTTTATTTTGCAATCATATGGACCCATAAACCACCATATTATTATGCACGTTAAACCTATCAAACATTCATTTTGCCTATTTTACAGTTTTTAGGTAATAATATGCTAGATTCCTAATTATTAAGACTTGTAACTTTATCTTTAAAAGTCAACCTTATTAAAAGGAGTAAGTCCTTATATGTTGGTTATATTTTTATCCTTACTCCATGTAAGATTTATCCCTTAACATGCCCTGAAAAATAGTGACTCATTTGAGCAAACAAATTTTGAAATTCGCATGATTATGTTTGTATCTTAATTGGATCGAACTGCTGAATGGAGTTTACTGGGTTATAATATCATATTAAAATTTGTGGTTTCATTTTAAAAATATCAATCTTATTTAAAAAAAAGTAGTTCAAATCCTTATATATTGGTCTATATTTTTTATTTTTATTCGATATGAAGTTTATCCTTAAACCTAACCCATCCGCAAATGAAGCAAAGATAATAGAACACCATGACCAAACAAATTAATATTTTCTATCGACAAGCAGCGTCGGAGCCAAGATATTTCATTTGGGTTGGCAAAAATTATATAGCAAAAATAATTATAAAATAATGTTTACTATAATTATTCTCGACGTATTTTTATATTTTGAAAATATCGTATAATTACATCATTATCAATTTCGTTAAATATATTTTCTCAATAAATAAAAAATTGCTCTCTTCTATTACTAAATCATTTCAAGAAATTGTTAACTAAAACCTTCCAAGAAGTACATGGAAATTGCACACGGCACAGAGATGAAAAATGAATTATCGACTTTGGCTCCGCTGCTACTTACAACCGTATCAATAACAAAAAGTACAAGAAGAAAAAAGTCAAAATATCCTTCAAGTAAACACATAAAGACAAGTACGATTCACTGAAAGAGAAACCATCTATTAATTAAAATAAAATATTAGAATATAAATCAACATGAGCTACCCATATTAGATATCTTACAATAACCCCAATTCACAAAAAGCACACGTCATTTTACCAAAAAAATAAAATAATAATAATGTATGCATATATACTGTTCTTGGCCGACATATTCCCAAATCTGGGACTTGACTACTTTATCATCAATTTGGATGTTTTGAGTGGGGAACTCAACCCTGATGTTCGAATTTGATTCGAGACTCAACTCATTTTGAGTGAATCTTGATAATTAATTCAATTTTTCAACATCCGAATCACCTATCAGCACCACCTTGAATAAGTAATCATAGTTATCTTTCGATTTATACGTACAATTATTACATCTTCGCTTCTATTTAGTAATATATATATATATATATATATATATATATATATATATATATGTGTGTGTGTGTGTGTGTGTGTGTGTGTGTGTGTGTATGTATGTAAAAGTGAACTTTTATTTATTGAAATTTTCATTTGAGCGATATAATTTGTTAATTGCATGTCTTAATCTCAATCCCTACCACTTCTAATCTCATGTACATCCTTCAGAAAATCTCCACAAGTGCAGGATAGACCTTCATCAAATTTTAAATAAATCAATCAATCAATCAATTTTTTTGAGTGGTCAGTGCCCAAGTGTGGCTTCGCCACTATCGACAAGCTTGATAATATCATACGAACCTATGGCATCTAATCATTTTTCTCTCATTTCTCCAAGAGTCCTACCGAACAACGAATTATCGACTGGAAAATTTTAATAGTTTTTATGGACTTTAGGAAAATTGCTGATAACCAATAAGAACTGTTGAGAGCTGAGAAATTAATAATAGCACCTGTTTGAGTCCATTTTGGGAATAGAATACATTTTGGAATAGTGAATTGATGGAAAATGTTAGATATTGAAAAAAAAACTCATCCCGCCTCGTGAAGAAGTAAAAAAATAAATAAAAAAATTTAGTTTGAGAAACCACAGTTGTTCTTAATTTACATGTTTAACTATGCGTTAGGAACATATATGAAAAACAAACGGGCAAAAAAAAAAAACTGGACATCTTTCTCAAGAAGGCATAAATTTTGAAGAAAAGGGGGGGGGGGGGGGGGGGGGCAACAAACAGGGCAAGCCACCACCCTGCGTCGTTTAAGGTGGGCAGCACAGCGCGGCATGGCGACGCCCTGGCACCCTCGCCCTGCTGCCATATCTAGAAATGTGTAGTTAAAAAATAAAAAATAAAATTTGGATTTACGTGTAATATCATTTTATTAAAACTATGTGATTGAAAAGTAGAGAAAGAAAATTGTATTTGAAAAATAATGAAGATCAAACAAGGGCTAAATATTACTATAAAAATCATAATCACGTTTTTTCTTTCTTTTATAGCGCTTCTCACTCTCAAAAAATTATTGAATTTTGAGGATTTAAAAAGTATAAAGATATTCAAAGTAAACTATTAAGACTATAAAATTATTGATGTATTCAATAAAGACTTCTATAAATTTTTAAAAGTTATAATGCATTTAATTAATTGAATCTTTTTAGAAATCTGTATAAGTAATGTGATATTCAAAATGTCGATAATCTCTCTCTCTCTCTCTCTCTCTCTCTCTCTCCAGAGCCGGACCTGAGGAGAGGCCCAAGAGGCCTCAGCCTCAGGCCTAGCATATTGGGGACCCAATAAAATGTTATAACCCTTTTTTTTAACCCCAAAATTCAATTTCATCTCCATTCTCCAGAATCTCACGCTTTGTCCGACTCTTCCACGGCTCCACGGCAGTGGCACTATCTCAACAGTCGACACGCTCGGTTGCTTCGTTGGTACGTATTTGCTTATTTGGTAATTGGTAAGTAATTTATTTGGTAAATAATTATTTTCCCAAAATCGTTGGTATTTGCCTGAGTGTTGATTCTGTACTGTGTTTAATAAAGATCTGAGTTGGAAGTTTCGATCCGTTGTAACAATAGAGAAGAAAGAGAGAGACGAAGAGATGGAGTTACAAAAATACTGCTTCTGTTCAGCATTCTCATCATTATTCTTTTTTACTTCTCCTTTGACCACCTGAGTAAAGAAAAAGTGAAAATCCATAATCAGTCTATTTAAGGGTGTGGAAGCTTTTCTTGTTTTCTTGAGAGAAGTGAAAGTCCTTGCATTTTTCATTTGAAGTGTTGCTTTTTACTTTCTTTTTGTTGGGCTTTTTGGAAAGAGGCTGAGAGTTGGAAGAAAGAAAGAAAGAAATTAAAGAGATCAAAAGCAGTAGAAATGATGTTGGCGTTCAGAAGTCCATGTAGCAGTATTAATACAAGCTGTAGTTACAGTGCTTTACTCAAGGAACTTCAGGTCTCTCCCCCCGTTATGTGCATACATTATTTGATAATTGAATATGTTGAATTATTTTTTATCTTTTTAAAAAAATACGATATTTCTATTTTTCGTTAGGTTAACTTGAATCTTTCCTTTTTGCTTTCTTGAGATTTTCTTCGCATCTTGGAGTTTGAATGGAAGAATTTCTGTTGAAGGAAAATTAATTTAAATGTTAATATGTTTAATTATTTATTTGCTACTGTTTTGTGGTATCAATGTGGGGTAGACTTTTCTAATGATTATTTTGTTGTCGTGCAAAATGCCTTCCTGAAGTTTCCAATGGTTTAAAAGAATCAAGTTTCAAGTTCATCAGATGTAGTAATAAAATGTTCTGCAAGACGGGTTGTATTTAACTGATCTTTTAGAACATTTTCACATTGTTATGTGATTACAATATGCATGGTTTAAATATTTCATTTTCTTTTTTTTCTTTTTTTATTTAAGTGAACAAATTTAGTTCTTTAAATCTCTTATAAATGAAAAAAATTAATTATTTTCTATGATTTATGAGGCCCAAAATCCAAAGTTCGCCTCAGGCCCTGGAAACACACAGGTCCGACCCTGCCCCCCCCCCCCCCCCCCCCCCCCCCAATTAAGAGTCACGATTTAAAAAATATTATTATTTCTACCGATTATATATCGTATTGTGTTTTATTTATTTAAAATGTTTTAAAAAATATTTTTTTTTATGTGAGTGGGAGGGAAATGAGATGTGGGATCGAACCTACATATTTTATGTGGGAATTTCCTATTATTATGTTAAACTTGAGTTAATTTAATTTTAAATATATGCTTCAAAATCTAATAAATTCTATAAAAATCTATAACATTTACTATTAATTTTATACAAATGTACAAAAATACATTAATTAAAAAAGCCTTAATTGAATACACCATTCTTAATCTTGTTTGTCTCCCTTTAAAACAATTTTTTTATTACTTTTCATACTAATTTTTCAATTACACATTCACACGGTAAAATATTTTGCATGCAAATCCAATATACTTTTTTAACTACACATTATATATATATATACCATTTATACTACGGAGTATTTGCAAGGGATAATTTTAATAACGTTGTCATATCTATATCAGAATTAAAAGTTGGATAATAACTGGAAACTTACTTTAAAAATGTAAATATTATCAAACCCTTATTTGGTTTAGTTAAAAATTAGATTTTCAATATATTATGATAAAATATGTTGTTAAAAAATTGATTAAAATTGTGGATTTTGTGAAACATGCAATTGAAAATGATTTTAAGAACAAATAAGTTATAAAAAAAAAAGGGACCAAACAAGAGTCAAGTAAAAGAAAACTAAAAAGTAAGAGTATGTCTAAGAGACTATTTAAAAGTGGGAGAATGCTTTTTGTACAAAGATGATTTACAAAAGTATGGTGACAAAGTGTGTTGGCAAAATTACTGTTAATTTCAAATGATTTAAAAACATTTAGAATTTTATTTTTGAAATGATTGATGTAGATTTGATTTTGTAACCCAACTTTGTACACTTTATATGTAGCATAACTCTTAAAAGTGAAGAACTCTACATTTTAAAGAGTCAGATCTTGGAATTATGTTTCAAAAGACTCTTCAAATTAATATTTTAAAATCAAAAATTAGTTTTACTCTCTAAATTTGGAGAATGAAAGTTACTCTCTATTTTAAAATGAGTTCAAAATATTCAATTTTTTATTGCTCCATATTTTTACCTAATTAAATAGCATATAAAAAGAGAATGGAGAAAAATAATATAATAATTTGTAGGAAGCTAGTATAAGAGATAAAGAAAAATAATAAATACATATTGAGAGTAGTAAAATCAAGTGTGAGTATTTAAATTTTTTTACTCTCTAAATTTTAAAATATGTTATTTGAAAATATAGTCTCTTTTGAAAATACTCTAACTAATTTTAGGACCTGAATAAGGCTTTTGAACATATTTAAATAATCTTTTAAATGTACTTTATTTAATTATAAGAATATTTTTTAAAAAAGCTCATCTAAAGTATTTTTTCAAAAAGTTCTTTTATGAAAGACTAAAGCAAAAAAAGAAGAAATAAAAGCGTTTCAAAAATGACAATAGTATTTTCAAACTCACGTCAGATAAGCACACAAGAAAATCAATGATGTAGCACAATGCCACAAATCTTTCACGAGTTAAATGTTTCAATACCCATTGAAATTTGGGCTTTATGATGGGCTACTCACTAAACTTCATAAAGCTTTTCGGTGGTTACTTAACTTTGGTATGTTACATTCCATCTCTTATCTTATAGTACTAGTGAATGTACGTACGTTGTACGAGTTGTAGGCGATGCAGTGCAAGTAATAATGTTGGTTTTTGATTTTGTAGGATTTTTATCTTCAAACATCTTCTCTACCCAAACATGCGGTGGATCACGTCTATACTATGGGTTCTCTTCAAAGACAAAACGAAGGCTTTAGAGTAAACTCTAAAGACAACATGGGAGTAGAAATATATTTTTAATAAATTTGACGAGGGAGATAATAAGTACAAAAAACTGACAAAACATACGATTCCTTTCATTTCTCCGACTTTAATCAAATTCCTAACAAAGCCACGTACATTATAATGATCTAAAAAAAATTACCAACATCTCATCTATCTTGCTAGGACTTACAATTTTTTGTTGAACAATATAAATTTGTTTAAAGTGATAAGAATTATAAGGAATTGCATGTGAATTTATATCTAAAGTCAGATCAGCACAAGGCAAACCTTGTCATTAAAGTTTCACCTTCCGTTTTGAGCATATATCATCTCCATTTCCAGCTTTCTACTACAATTTGATGATTAAAGATAAGTTGAAGTCTTTTTACCCACCTCAACAAAACAATATTTGGTGTGGTGAACGTGAACTATATGTGTTAATAAACCATCTATTTTTCCTTAGTAGAAAATTTAGACCATAAGCTATAACATATCATAAGTAACTGAAACAGAAAATGATGAATTACATGATTTATGTTTGAAAAATACCTCAGAATCTGCCAGATTAAACACAACGAACAAGAGTTTGGGAACAATAAAGAGAAAGAGGATCCACATTTACTTCACAAATTTTCTTTACTTTCTTCTCTCTGACCTGTTTAATTAAATACTGAGTACTAAATTATGGGACAAACAAAGGTATAAAATATAAGGTATAAAACAAAGGTATTTTACACTCATCTAATTGTATTAATTATTTTAACTTTCAAATTAAGAATGAATGCACATGTGCACTCCAATATACACACAAAAGATTCTATACAATATAAACAGGTACTAACTTCTAAGATTAGTATACACTTGAGCATATGTTTTTTAGAAAAATCAAATATCCATGAACTGATTTTTCAATATGGTAATACACATTGTAGCATTTTCGCACAATTCAGTAGTAGCCATAAGAAATATATATCAAGCAAAAGGAAAAGCACCAAGTAAAAAGAGAAATAAAACTAAATTATTTTGAAATGCACTGGGGGTAAGAAACTATGATTTAAATTTTTTTAACACACAAAATTCATAGGCTTAATATGCAAAAATAAAATAGAAAAATCAAACAAACAACAAAATATTTTATAGTCATTGAATCAAATGAAAACACCAATAATATTGATGAGCATATGTGTGTGTGTTATGCCTGCTAAGGCAAGATTACCCAGACACTCATGATTCTTCATTATAAAGAATTATCAAAAGTTTGACCCTTCGATCCACTTTAAAGAAACAGTATCACACTCCAGAGGAAAAATATAAGAACCAATTAAATCGTATGAGCAAGTAAACACACAATATTTATCAAGTTATTTACACCAAAGAAAAGGAGAAAACATGTAATAAACCTGTACTTTTCTAGATTCTCGTATAATAAGAAACAAATAACATGATATTCAGTAAGATTGATTAAATAATTTCCAAAACTTGCGATATTTTGATTATGCGTAAATAGAACATAATTCGTGTAAGAGAAATTCAATCTTTATCCGTATAGAAGCAAGATGTCAAATTTTCGAGATTTTAGCAATAAACAAATAAGGATCGAATATCAAAATCAAAGACTCGTACATCAAAATTTTCCCAATTTTATCAAATACCCATTTCCCTGAATCTATTGATTATCAAAACCCATATGACTGGAAACCTCTAATCAGTAGAATCAAAGACCATTTCCTTGTTCTTCCCACAAAATCAAAAAATAAAAAATAAAAAAGATTTTGAACGTGATAACATGTGGAAGGAAGAAGAACCTTCAGACCGATGTGTTTATCTTTCGGTCCCTGAACTGATCTTCAGTTAATATACGTGGTACCCTTCTTCAAATATCTTCAACTTAAACAATTTACTTACTGCAGTATGACGAATGCCGATTGATTTTCCCATCAACTCATTCTCTTGTAAGGAATACAAGTTCTCCATGGATAGGTAGTGTGTTGCTATTTAACAATTTTTAGCACTTCTTCCTTCAAATACAGATCATATGAAAATCAATAAAATATAGAAATCAAATCTTGAAATTGAGAATGGAAAACCAAAGAAAATTTCTAGGCAGAAACTTCACAGACCCAGAAAGCCCACCACCCTAGAAAAATCATATATGAGAATCAATAAACAACACCAATCTCCAAAACCTATATCAAAACACATAATTCTTACGGAACCCACATTAAAAAATCAAATATTTAACAAAACCCTCAACATAATTCCAGTAGTCACGAAATTTAAAAACTCAAAAGCCTTAAATTATAGAAACGCACCTAAGAATCAAGAAATTTTGGGGAGTGCTCAACAGTCCAGACTCTTTGGTTTCTCAAATTGCACCAATCAATATACAATTAATACACCCAAAAGGACATATAGATAGAGGTAGATTGATGTGAGAAATTGTGAGTTTTATAATTTTGTTTTCATGGGTATCTATGGGGCGGTGGTGGCCGGAGCGTGTGCTATCAAGATTGGTAGTTGGATCGTGATTATTGCCACAGATTCTCTTCCATCAGTTAATATACGCGGATCAGATAAGCCAAATGTACATTCAACAAGCGGATTTGAATTTTCAAAAATGATAAAGAAGCGAACGACATCGTCGATTGAGCTACGGTTTTAATTGATGAAAGAAATGAAGAAGAATAAAGATTCAGGGTTCACCACAAATAATATCTATCAACATACCAATAGTGTAAAAGAAACGATTAAAAGACAGTAATTTTGGTGGCAGAAAGAACATCCATAGAAAGAAAATGAAGATAGAGATTGAGATTGAGATTGCGTGAAAATGGGGAAATGAAAAGAGAGAGATAGAGAGATTAACCACACTTAAAGCCCCATTATCATTACTCTTGGGCCAATTTTTTTTTATTGACACTACGGGTCCACATCAATCATGCTACATGTACATTTTAGTTTACCCTTTGGTTGACACGGCCCCACTCGAGCACTCACATGGAGGTCGGGTCCCACTCCATTAAATTTAATATTTTCGCCCCTCATGTGAGGGGACAGATGGGGTCGAGTAAGGGAAATGATAAGTTTGAAGTGTACAAATAACTTATTCCGAGTCCACATTGATAGATGGTGCAGGTAAGTGGGAGCAAGTAATTAATTGTCTTTACTTCACTTTTGACTTTTGAAGTCAGGCCACTTACTAACAGCTCGGCTAACACGGCTTACTTCAGCACGGCTAGGCTAATTGGCTTATGAACAGTAATCGAAACCAACTCTTTTATATTTAGTTAGAAGATTCTAATTCTCATTTAGTCTACGTGGAGGATGAAATTTATATGTGGCAATTAAATCCATCCAAATGTAAAATAAAACACCAACGTGGTTGCTGTTAATGTAATATTATTTAAGGGTAGTTTTGTCATTTTGCATTTCCTTTATTTTGTTGTATTTATATCTCTTATATCTTTACATTATTGCCCTAATCTTGAAGCCCCAATTTGGTTGTGCTCTGCCTCTCGGTTTCTTCTTGGTTTTCTTCTCTTTTTGATTTAGCATTATGGATTATATATTTTCATGGTATCAGAACCATCTCTAATGGCATAAACCTGCCATAAGAAAATGGGATTTTGGGTGGTGTTCTCTAGCTAAGAATTTGGGGTGTTTTTCCGATCATCTCTCTATTTTGGTTCGGTTTTTTTTTCTGCCTCAGTTTTGGTGCTCCAGTTTCGGCTGTTTGTTGGAGCTGCTGTTGTTCGTTTATTGGCAGCTTGGTGGGCAATTTCGGCCAGCCTTCTTCAGCTTTGGTTTTGTCTTGGTTTCGGTCGGGTTATTGTAGTTTGGCCAGTTCGGTTTTGCTTCCAGTTTGGGTAGTTCGAGCAGCTTGGTGGTTTGGTTTTGGGCTGGAAAGTATATAGTGGTTTTGGGGGAGATGGAGCTCTTGATTTTGTTAATAGGAACACAATAAACAGCAATATTTCCAACAGCAAATTCAGCAACAATCTGCCTATAATTCTGCCCAGTAACTGCCGTTCCAGCATCATTTACAGCACCATTTCCAGCCAAAATCTGACCTGTTTGCTGCCCATATTTAATTCCAATTAAACTTAAGTCCTTCAATTTCTCATATCCAGCAACTTGGTGAGCTTTTGCATCTTGTCTCTTGGGTTGTTTCGTTCCAGATTTTGCATATTGTTTATGAGTTTATTGCTTGTTGGAGTTTGGTTTGTTGGAGTTGGTTCAGCCATTTCAAGTTTATAGGTTGCTTTTCAGCTTTAGTGTCTGAAGATGTATGGATTTTTGTATGCATAGTTACTGATTTTTAATTCAAATATAAGCTTGAATTTGAATTTCAGTCATTCTTTGGTTTTCACGTGTGGCCTACTCTATTGAAGTTTCCGTTCTTAGCTGCTAGTCAAAGGATTTCCACATTGTACTTTGGTTATGATAAATATTTATTTGTCAATTGCAACCTTTCGAGTTGATGTTTGATTGGTGTTTTGTATTTGTTTGAGATATTGTCGCGTTGTTTTGTTGGTTGGTTAAAGTGTTTTATGATGGCAAAGAGGTATCAGAAGTTCTGTGCTATGTCAGACACTAAGTCTAACTTTGCAAAGAGGCATCAGTTGGAGAATGATATACGGGCAGGAGCAGTGCTTTCCGGTGATCCATCTATACTTGGAACACCACTTTCATCTTTGTCAGCCTCTACCCATATAGGTTTGTCATCCCAGGGTCCCTCAGTTATTTCTTCCTCATGGATCCTTGACTCAGGTGCTTCCAAACATATGTCATCCGACTCAAAAGTTTTTAACTCATTGCGTCCTTCTAATTCATCTATATCTATTATGACTGCTGATGGCACCGCATTGCCTTTGGCAGGTGTTGGTCCTATTAACACACATAATTTATCACTTTCAAATGTTTATTGCGTTCCATCTCTTACCTTGAATCTTATTTCTGTTGGTGAATTGTGTGATTCTGGATACTTAGTTCAATTTTCTTCTACCACTTGTCATGTGCAGGATCCTCAATCTCAGAAGGTGATTGGGACAGGCCGTAGATGAGGAGGGTTATATGTTATGGACTATCTAAAACTACCACATGTTGCCGCCTCTGGTGTTGACTTGTCATCTTTCTATTTGAATTCCTCTTCTTCTAGTTTTTATTTGTGGCATTCGCGCCTTGGACATGTTTCTGCTAGTCGTTTAAAATTTTTAGTTTCTAAGGGTCAGTTGGGAGATTTGCAAACTCATGATATTTCTGATTGTAGTGGTTGCAAATTAGCTAAATTTTCTGCTTTACCTTTTCCTCGAAGTATTTTTCTCGTTCTGTTGCACCATTTGATCTTGTCCATTCTGATGTGTGGGGACCTGCTCCTATTGTTACAAAAGGAGGATCTAGATATTATGTGTCATTTATTGATGATTATAGTCGTTATTGTTGGATTTATCTTATGAAACGACGTTCTGATTTTCTTTCTATTTATCGTTCCTTTCGAGCACTTGTTAAAACTCAACATTCTGCCATGATTAAATGTTTTAGATGTGACTTGGGTGGGGAGTATACTTCTACAGATTTCTCTGAATTGCTCGCCTCTGATGGAACAATTCATCAAACTTCATGTACCAACACACCACAACAAAATGGTGTTGCTGAACGAAAACATAGACACATTGTTGAAACTGCTCGTTCTCTTCTCTTGTCTGCCAAAGTTCCTAGTGAATTTTGGGGAGAGGCAGCTCTCACTGCTGTTTCTTTGATTAATAAGATTCCATCTTCTCTCATTTCGGGTTTATCACCATTTGAAGCGCTATTTGGACACTCACCTGATTACTCCATATTACGAGTCTTTGGTTGTACTTGTTTTGTTCTTCGTCCTGAAGTAGAACGTAGTAAGTTGACATCACGCTCTACTATCTATGTTTTCTTGGGTTATGGAGAGAGCCAAAAGGGCTATCGTTGTTTTGATCCTGTTAGTAAAAAATTATATATTTCTCGTCATGTTGTGTTTCTTGAGCACATTCCTTTTTTTTTCTCTTTCTGACAATTGTTATGAGGTGGCTAAAAGTGACCTCATTCGTATTGATCCATTCTCTGATGATATGGACATACCACATTCCCATAACCCATATACTGTAGATCCTTCTTGTCCTACAGGTACACATGCGCCGGCTCATGATACTCCTCCTCCTTCTATGGCTTCTCAAGCACCGCCTGAGATTATTGATCTTGCTCCTGCTCCTTCTATTCCTCGATATACTCAACGTATTCGTAAGTCCACTCGGTTACCTGATTTTGCTTATTCTTGTTATTCTGAGTCATTTTGTTGTTTTCTGACCTCCATTCATAAGCTATCTGAACCATCTTCCTATAAGGAAGCTATTTTGGATCCCCTTTGGCAACAGGCTATGACTGATGAACTCTCTGCTCTGCATAAGACAAACACTTGGGATTTGGTTTCATTGCCTCCAAGTAAACATGCTATTGGTTCTCGGTGGGTTTATAAGATTAAAACCAAATCTGATGGTTCAGTGGAGCGTTACAAAGCTAGATTGGTTGCTAAAGGTTTTAATCAACAGTATGGTTTGGATTATGAGGAGACTTTCGCTCCTGTTGCTAAGATGACCACTGTTCGAACTCTTATTGCTCTTGCGTCTGTTCGTCAATGGAGTCTCTCTCAGTTGGATGTCAAAAATGCATTTTTGAATGGAAATCTTCAAGAAGAGGTTTATATGGCTCCTCCTCCTGGTCTTTCTCACTCTGTTGGATATGTTTGCAAGCTCAAGAAGGCACTTTATGGTCTCAAACAAGCACCTCGTGCTTGGTTTGAAAAATTTTCCACCGTTGTTACCTCTTTTGGTTTTACATCTAGTCAGCATGACTCTGCCCTATTCTTTAGATGTACGTTGGCTGGTCGCATTCTACTTTTATTGTATGTTGATGATATGATTATTACTGGTGATGATGTTGATGGGATTGCAGATCTGAAATCAGAATTGGCTGGTCGTTTTGAAATGAAGGACTTAGGTGCATTGTCTTATTTTTTGGGGATCGAAGTTGCTTATTCTCCTAGAGGTTATCTTCTCTCTCAGTCTAAGTATACTATGGATATTATTGAGCGTTCTACTCTTACTGATACTAAAACTGTTGATACTCCTCTTGAGTCCAATGCTCGATATTCACCCTCTGATGGTGTACCCTTGACTGATCCCACCTTGTATCGCACCATTGTTGGATGTCTGGTTTATCTTACCATAACACGTCCTGATATTGCTTATGCTGTTCACATTGTTAGTCAGTTTGTTTCAGCTCCTACTACAGTTCATTGGGCAGCTGTTGTTCGTATTTTGCGCTATCTTCGTGGTACTTGTTTTCAGAGTCTTTTGTTTCCATCGACCTCCTCTTTAGTGCTCCGTGCCTACTCTGATGCTGATTGGGCCAGTAATCCCACTGATCGCAAGTCTACTACTGGTTTTTGTATTTTTTTTTTTGGTGATTCTATTATCTCTTGGAAGAGTAAGAAGCAGGTCGTTGTTTCTCGTTCTTCTACTGAGGCCGAGTATCGAGCTATGGCATCCACCACCACTGAGATTGTGTGGTTGCGTTGGTTACTTGCAGATATGGGTGTCAATTCATCCTCACCAACTCCTATGTATTGTGATAATCAAAGTGCTATTCAGATTTCTCACAACTCTGTGTTCCATGAGCGCACGAAGCATATTGAGATTGATTGTCATCTGGTTCGCCATCATCTGCAGGCTGGCACTATTTCTCTACCTTTTGTTTCTTCATCGTTGCAGCTTGCCGACTTCTTCACGAAGTCACATCCGATTCATCGTTTTCGTTTTCTTCTTGACAAACTCTCGTTGCTTCTTACTGTAGCATCGTGAGTTTGAGGGGGATGTTAATGTAATATTATTTAAGGGTAGTTTTGTCATTTTGCATTTCCTTTATTTTGTTGTATTTATATCTCTTATATCTTTACATTATTGCCCTAATCTTGAAGCCCCAATTTGGTTGTGCTCTGCCTCTCGGTTTCTTCTTGGTTTTCTTCTCTTTTTGATTTAGCATTATGGATTATATGTTTTCAGTTGCCAGCTCTATCAAATTCAGACTCGCCTCTACCATTTTGTTAAACTGAAACATGCCTTCCTCGCAAAACAAAAACTACCATTTGGAGAAAAATCTGGAGATTGAAATCCAATTCCCCTAAAATCACGCCCCAATCCCTAAGGCAAACCCATCGATTCTGCCTCCAACTCGAAGGACCAAACTCGCTGCTGCCTGAAGAAGTGATTCCGAACCTGCTTCTTCCCCCGGCCGTGATTTGAATTGCGTGAAATGAAAATTTCATCCACTTTCGGGCACTTTGAGGATTGAACGTATGTGTCATTGTGGTAAATGTTTTGGCAATAGAGACCTCTTGGACTGATGGTAATCACAGACCGAAAATTGTGCCACCTTCCCTTGATTGAGCATTTTTTTTTCAAAAAAAAAAAGGTGATCTGTCGGTTTACAAATTTGCAACTTGTTCGTATTCATGTTTTCATTGTTTGGCAATATAGAGGGTTGTAATGTTTTGCTGGTGATGAGTTAACGCTGAAAAATTTCCTGCATGGTGTTTACCTAATTTCTATTTCAAACCAATAGTTAATGCTAAACTTTTGTTTACTGAATTTCGTGGCTTCAATCATTATAATGGGGGCATTCTTTTCTTTTTTTTTTCTTGAAAACTTGTGCATATTTTGAGTCTAGTCTGCATTCTTGTCCACCAAGTACTTTCACTGGGCACTTGTCGAAATGACAAAGCAATAATTCTCAAGACGTGGCGAGGGCTTTATGAGGTGAAAAAACAAGACTGCAAATATTGACATCATTGCCCTATATGAACACTGAGACGATAAATCCTCTGACAATGGACTTTCCAATTCATCTATTTTGACATCATTGCCCTATTCCCGTTCATCCTCTTTACATTCATGGTCATCCAATCCCATCGATCACATTTCTAACGTACAAGATGACGTCTTGCTCATACTCAAAGTTGTTCTCAGATTCTATGAAGTCTATATCATCCTTATAATCTGGCATAAAATTGAAGTACAAGAAATTTACCTAGTTGTGCACAACATATGAAATTTACACTATGTCGATGTGTTCCCTTATGGATGATTTCCCAATTTCATTCTACTTATTATTTCTCTGGATATGTTAGAGGCATGTTTGGGTGTTGACATGCTTTGATGTGCTAGCGATCACGTTGACATTCATTTAATATTTGTATGAATTTAACTGTCACGTAGGAATTTTGTCATCCACGTAGATGGAATAAAAAATGAAATTTGTCCGATAAGCGATGGAGTGTAATGGATCAAAGTTGAGCGACCATTGAGAGCTTTTAAAAATTCGACAAGTAACCCTTGATAAATGTGTTGGAAAATTAATTAATTTGTCATGTGAGCCGACATGTGTAATTAATTGTGTACAAATGCTATTTTAAAGTTAATCTCAAAATTAGAGTGATCTAATAATGAATTTAAGTAATTGAGATTAGGCATCTAAATAAAGTGTGTCGGATTATATATGTAGAGACCGAATTCCTTTAGAATTGTATTTTTTGATGGGCGAAATACATATGAAAACTATATATAGGGTTATGATCTTCAATTCATATGCAAATTCAGATTCTTTGTGTCACCACATCAACACAAGAATATAAGAGAAAACATATTGAAAAGAAAGATCCAATACCCATAATCCAGAATCAAGATTATGGATCAAGAAGCAAAACCAAGAACACGAATCAAATAATTCAAGGAGGCAAAATTCAAGACTGAAGCAAGAAACCAATCAAGATGAGATTTCAAGTTGATTTTGAAGATTTGAGATCCAATAATAAATAAACATTCCCGATAAATTAAGGTATGTTCTGTATTATTAATTTTTTTGGTGATTTAAAATGGAGGATTTCGGCAATAAAGTAATTAAGTTTTCATATTATTAACATTTAAAGTTTTCATAAAAGTTTCAACAAGTGGTATTAGAGTCAATCCATGTTAAACCATTGAGATTAAATGAAAAATCTTAGGGTTGAAATTCATAATTAGGTTAAAAAATTTCCGGATGTGAATTCCAAACCTTATATATCTAAATTTTGGGTTCAAGTTAATTTTTCCAGAATTAAAGCAACGTTGTAGGGTTGCGATTTGGTCAAGGCAACAGATTGGATGGGCACTGCAGCGCTTGTTTCAGTGCAATTACCATTTTTTGTTTTAAGTTTAAAACAAAATTTAAAAAAAATAAAAAAAAGGTTAAAGATTCAACAATATAAATGGGCAATCAATTTCAAATCTTGGTATTTAAAATTTATTTGGATTACTAATTTTCTAAAATAGACTAATTGAAGCAACGTGTTACCAAACTACCTCTCTAGCCTAAATTAATTTATTTAGAATATTATGAAGGCTGTGTGTACGTAATTCATGTAGTTATTCATCGGCCCAAAGGAAGGTCAATATTTGACCGAATTATTTGCACGCATGTGGTAATAAATATGTAACAATTCTTTAGGTTTTTCATTATGTGAACATTGAGTCGGTCCAAAGATAAACTTGATGTTTGATCAAATTTATTGTCCATATTTGATTACTACACCAAGAGTACCACTTACAAGTTGATTTTTATGTCCAAAGACTAAATATCAATGTTGTATTCAGTCTCTTGTGATGGGGCCGACCATTATTTGAAATTATTGATTGTCAAATACGAATTTCCATGTGAACATGTTATTTAGGCCTAGATTCTCTATTCGGTTAATCCATCCATTTCTACAATATCTGACAACATCAATTCAATTGCTATACTTGAACCAAAGTTTAAGGGCCGGAAAAATAAGGTTTGTATTGTTCTTGACGGTATGGATCTAGACATTGCGTTAAGGACTAGACAATCCACTACTCTTACGAATAGGAGTTCTACTAATAAAATAGGACTCGAATAAGTGGGATTGTTCAAACTGCACGAGTCTTATGATCATGAAGCGCGACATTCCAGAATCATTCAGGGGGCTGTGTTCGATAAGGTAACTACCGCCAATGAATTTCTTGATGAAATTGAAAAAAAAAACCTTTGCAAAAAGCGATAAGACCGAAACTAGTACGCTTCCGGCAAACTTAGTTTCACTAAGGTATAAAGGTAAATGAAATATTTGGGGAGCACATCATAGAGGTGTCTCATCTTACTTCAAAACCAACGGCATTAAAGTTTAAGCCATCCGATGAATTGCTCGTGCATAAGGTTTTGATTTCTCTTCCTGCACAATTAGGTTAATTTAAGGTCAATTACAGCTGTCAAAAGGGGAAGTGGACTCTTAATAAGCTCATTTTATATTGTGTGCAAGAAAAAGAAAGTCTAAAGTAAGAGAGAGCTAGAAGTATTTACTTGACAAGTACCCCTAAAAACAAGTTAAAGAATAAGAAAATTGCATCCGGTTCAATTCAAAAGAAACAGCAAATGCCTGAAAAGGATAAATCATTTAACTGTTACTTTTGTGAAAATTTGGAACACGTGAAGAGAGATCGTATTAAATACTATGTTTGGCGTGTAAAGAAAATACACTTCTCACTTTGGTTTGTTCTACGATCAATTTAGTTTGTATACCAAGACACATTTGGTGGATAAATTTTAGTGTTACTAGTTATATAAGTGTGTCTATGCGGGGTTGTCTAAACTGCCAAAAGTCAATTGATGCTGAAAGATTCATCCATGTGGGAGGATGAAAATCAGTTAAAGTTGAGGCTATGAGGACTTTTAGGTTATTATTAAAGACGGGTTATTATTTGATTTGAAATCGACATTTGTGGTACTGTCCTTTTGGACGAAATTTGATTTCTGTTTCTACATTAAATAAATTCAATTTTTTTGTTCAATTGAAAATAGTAAGTTCAGTTTTTTTTCTTAATTCAAATATTATGGGCACTAGGTTTTTTATCCAGTTATGATAACCTATACCTATTTGATATGGTTATCCCTTATAAAGAAACATTACATGTGAATTCACGTGGTATTAAACATAAATTGACTAATGAGAATTTCGCTTCGTAATGACACGACTGGTTAGGTCACATCTCTCAAAAGAGAATGAAAGAGCTTGTGTCAGAAGGAATTCTTGATTCCCTTAATTTTTTCAGATTAATTACATTAAGGGAAAGCAAATAAATATAAGGAGATCGGGTATCAATAGGACTTCAGACGTCTTAAAACTAATTCATATAGATATCTGTGGGCCATTTTGATTGATTTCTTGGAATGATCAACAATAATTTATTATGTTCATAGATGATTTTTCTCACTATCGCTACCTATATCTTATCTGTAAGAAATCCCAATCACTGGATATATTCAAGGCTTATGAGGCTGAAGTTGAAAATCAACTCAGCAAAAGAATAAAAACTCGCCACATCTGGTTGTGGTGGTGAATACTATGACAGATATGACGAATCAGGAGAACAATGTGTAGGGCTTTTTGCTAAATTCCTAGAGGAATTTGGAATCATCCTACACTGCACGAGAGTCTCTCTAAGTTGAAACACGAAAGAATGCATCTTAAATTCTCAATAAAATTACAAGTAAAACAATTGCTAAGGGGTTACAATTTTTTTTATAGATCCCACTATAGGTTAATTTTCAAAACGTGAAATGTCCGATTTCTTGAGGATGTAGAGTTTGCGAAGTGGGGGATAATGTTTTAAGGTATGTATTTTGTTTTTGAAGAAGAATATGTATATATATCTCTTCTGTTGCAATTGACAATGGTTAGGACCATGAACAAATTCTTGCTCTAGATCTTGTTCAAGAAGTAATTTCGAATCAAGACAATATTACAAAATCTCTCATACACAATCAACAGATTGTTTCAGAAGAATAAATTGAACAACCTCAAAAACAAATGTCATTAAGAAAATCTACTAAAGAAAAGAGAAAGACAATTCAGATAATTTTATAGTCTTCCTCCAAGAAAATAAGGATGGTATTCTATTGGTGGAAGAAGACCTGATCAATCGACTTTCATCATGCAATGCAAAAGAATAATTCTTAAAAATTGATTGATGTCATGAATAAAGAGATAAATTTCATGAGTAACAATGACATTTGGGAACTCATCACATTGCTTGAAGGTGCGAAATCCATTGGTTGTAAATGAATATTTAAAATCAAGAAGAATTTGAAGGATGATGTGGAGAGATATAATGTTCATCTCGTTGAAAATAACTTTATTCAAAAAGAAGACACTGATTTTAAAGAGACTTTCTCTCTGATTTCTATGAAAACTCTTTTAGGATTATTATGACATTTGTAACACGTTTTGATATTAAACTACATCTGATGGTTTACAAATTAAAGTAATCCGTCTACGAGCTTAAACAGGTTTTCCGTCAATGGTATCACAAATTTTATCAAATAATTATCTCGTTTGATTTTGAGATGAATTCAGTTGATGATTGTATATACCACAAGTTCAGTGGGAAGCAAGCATATTTTTTAGGTATTGTATGTTAATGACATACTATTTACTTGCAATGATATAGGATTATTGGACGAAATCAAGAGATTTTTATCATGAAAGTTTGAAATAAAAGCTCTCAGTGACACCTCTTTTGTGTCAGGGATATAAATACGCTGGGATCATTCTCGGGTTATATTCGAATTATCACAAAAGATCTATATCGATAAAGTTCTTAAAGGATCTAGAATGCAGGAATGTAAACAAGGTGATACCCCTATTATTAAGGGAGACAATTTTAGTCTCATTTAATGCCCTAAAGGTAAATTTAAAGAAAATGAAATACAAAAAATTCTTCATGCTTCAGCAGTTGGAAGTTTAATGTATGCATATGTCTAAATATGACATTCAATGGTTGAATGCTAGGAAGATATTTTTAAATAACTCTGGGATGTAGATTTGGAAAGTAGCCAATTAGGATATATGGTATTTATAGAGAATTAGGGATTATATGATCACATTCACGAAAATAGACCAATTGGAGATCGTTGGATATTCTGATTTTGATCATGGAATATGATTGCGAAATTTTGTCACCGTGCTGCACATTTTAGATGAAAATTGAAAGACCACTTAAGCTATTCTGTGACAATAGCAATCATGTATTCCAATAAAAGTTTGACGATGTCAAAGTTTATAGACATTAAGTTCCTAGTTGTCAAGAAAAGAATTTAGAGTGGTCAAGTTTTATAAAAAATATATTAAGACAAACTCCACAATTATGGATCCATTTACTAAATGATTGCCACACAAGGTTTTTCATGAGCATACTCCTAACACGTGTGTTGCATTTTTTTATGATATGCCAATTTAGTGGGAGTTTGGGTTCTGATGTTGTCTATTTTAGAGACGTGATTTTATCTATGGATATTCGGTTTATTTCAGAAATAAAGTATTCAGTTCAATTTTACTTTGATTAAAGTTTTGTTTGATCTCATAAGGTAGGACCAGTTAGAAGTAGGCATGTTTAGATCACATTGCTTGTAATTTTCATGTTACGCATCCATACTTGATCTATGTCATTTGATTGTGTTGATATACATGACTATTGAGGATTTAGTTATGATAATTATAACGAAGACCGCTATGATCCTATATTAGCATAATTAATGGACGAGATTGCTCGGAGATACCTTTTGGTTATGATAACAAAAATATTGAACTCATAAGGTTATACACATTTATAAGGTAATATATGTAACCCAAATGAGAGATTGTTGAAAAGTTTAATTAAGTGGAAATTACACCAAACCAAATCTTAAGTTTGACCTTTTTTAAGAATCAGGTTTTCACGTTTTTTTTCCTTTACATTTATAGGTTTTTCATCATTTTAATTAAATAATTAATCTTTTAAATACCTAATTTATTTATCAATTCCTTACCCCTCACACATCGCCTCTCTCTCTATCGCCTCTGCGCCCGCCGCCTCCTCATCCCCTTCTCCCTCCTTTCTCCTCCCCGTCGGTAGCACTCAGCAGCATCACGAAGCTGCCTTTTGCAGCGTCGAGGTGGTGCTGTGAATCGTAGCAGCGCTCAACGCTGCTGAACCACGGGTGTGGATGTGTGTGGCTGTGGTGGAAGGATCGTCTCCACCATAATGTCGCGACATCGGCAGATCTGGGTTACTGTCGACGGCTGGGATGTGGTTAGTGGTGATTGAGTTGTGGTTTTTGTGTTGTTGGTTGCTAGGTGATGGTTTGATAGAGGTAAGATTGCGATGGTGGTGGTGTAGTGGTTGGTTTCTATGGGTGTGGTAGTATTGGAAGAAATGGTGGATTTAGTAGGCAATGGTTGTGGTTGTGCTATAGTTGATTTGAGTTGCAGGTAGAGGTGGTGGGTGGTGTTGGAGCAGGCGGTTGTTGGGTGGCAGTGGTGATGTGTGGGGTGGTGATGGTCTTGGTTGCGGTGGTGTTTGCGATGGTGTCGGTGGTGGTGGTGGTGGTGGTGGCGGCAGGGGCGATTTTTGGGGGTGGTTTTTGAGTCGATCTGGCCCGTCAATGTTTTTGATGATTTTTGTTGGCGGTTTTACAAATGGTGATAGTGGTGAAGGTGTAAGCGGGTGGAGGAGGTGGTGGTGGTGGTGGTGGTGTAGGTATTCTGCTATGTGGGTGGTGGTTATTTTGATTGCAACAATCTCAGGTTGGTAGTGTAATCGCCAGATCTGAAGCTATTGAGTCACATTCTAATATGTGGGTGATGGTTGTTTTGATCTCGTGATGGAGATGGTGGATATGGCAGTGTTACGGTCCCATTCTGTGGCGGTGGTTGGTGATGGTGGTGGTGGTGGCGGCGGTGGTGGTGTTGTGGTAGTGGCAGTGGTGTAAGTGATGGTGGCATTAGTTTGTGACCAACATACCAATTATTTGATTGTCTGTGATCAAGTATTAAACTGTGACCTTAGTTTTATAACCTGTGACTGAAAAATAATTTGTGACCAACAATGCTAAACGGGTGGTGGTGGTCGTGGTGGGGTGGGGTGGGGTAGTATTTGTGACCAAGTATTGGATTGGGATTGGGGTCGGAGTTATGTGAATGTGACTAACTATTAAACCATGACCATAAAATTGATAATATGTGACTAAAAAAATAATCCGTGATCAACAAATTTGAAAATATGTGATCGATCGATAAACTTTGACTTATAAAATTGTTGATTTGTGATCTCGACATAATCCGTAACCTATAAAAATTTTGATTTGTGACCTCGAAATAATCTGTGACCTCAACATTTTTTGATTTGTGACTTCAAAATAATCCGTGACCAACAAATTTGTAGATATGTGACCGATCGATAAACTGTGACTTATAAAATTGTTGATTTATGACATCGACATAATCCGCGACCTATTAAAATTTTGATTTGTGACCTCAAAATAATATGTGACCTATAAATTTTTTGATTTGTGATTTCAAAATAATCCGTGACCTATAATTATGTAAATGTGACCATTAATTGTATAATTTTGATTTTATTAGAAATAATTAATAAAATATTTTTAATTAAAAAATAAAAACCTGATTTTTGCATTTGGACAACTTGAAACATGGAAATTGAAGTGTGTATAGTTAATGCCTTACTTTTGAATTCTTCCCTTTAATTAATTTGTCATGTGGGCCGATTTATGTAATTACTTATGTATAAATGCTATTTTAAAGTTACATCCAAAATTAAAGTGATCTAATAAGGAATTTAAGTAATTGGACTTAGGACATCTAAATAAAGTGTGTGTCGAATTATGTGTAGAGGTCTAATTCCTTTAGAATTGTATTTTATGGTAAACGAAATACATATGAAAACTATATATAGAGTTATGGTTCCCAATTCATATGCAACTTCTCATTCTTTGTGTCATATCCTCAACACAAGAAGACAAAATAAAGTATATTGAAGAAGAATATTCAATACCCATAATCAAGAATCAAGATTATGGATCAAGAAACAAAACCAAGAACAAGAATCAAATAATTCAAGAAGGCAAAATTCAAAATTGAAAGAAAGAAACCAATCAAGAGGGATTCGAAGTTTGTTTTGAAGATTCAAGATCTGGAATCAAGATGTAGTAATAAATAAACATTCCTAATAAATTAAGCTATGCTCCGTATTATTAAGTATTTTGGTGAATTAATATGAAGAAGTAATTAAATTTTCATGTTATTAACCTTCATAAAAATTTCAACAAAATGTACACCCTTAGAATCCTAAAGTTCCATGGGTGTTGAAACTCAACCCTTTATAGGACTTCCCCATTGCACATTTGCACTCCATCGCATTGTCTCATCAAATATTTGAACCCTTCACGGGTTGTACGTAGGAGGAGAAACCCTAGCCATGGAGAAGGAAAAATCGAGCCGTAGACACAGAGATTCCAGTTCACATAAAGACAGAGAATCATCCAAAGACCACCATAAGCACCACCATCACCGTTCTAAGCGCCGCGACGTTGAAGATGATCGCCACCGATCCGACGACCATTACCACAAGCGTCGTGAGCATTCTATCGACTTCGAGAAATCAATTGACCATAGACATGAACGAGAGGGAAGCAGAGATCGAGAAAATAGGCACGGGCTGGAGAAATCTTATGAGAGGTCTTACGAGAGACAGAACTCGGTGGAGAGAAAGTTGTCGGAAAAGAGGAAAGTGAGAGGGGAGAGCGAGGAAAGGAATAGCAGGGGAGGGGATGAGAAGAGAGCTAGGTCTTCGGAAGAAAACGGGAGGGGAAGTCGAAGATTTGAGGATAATAAGGCGAAGGAGGAGGAACATTCGGAGTATGGTAAAGAGAGGAAAGAAGAAAGTAGTTTTGGGCGTGAAGATCAGTCAATTGACAGCGGCCAGATTAATGGGACTAGTCGAATTGCCACAGTAAGTTCCTGTTTGCCTTTTCCATTGTCATTCGTTTTTTAAATTTGTTGGTTGTGTGTCTATATAATTGCTTTTGATGCTAGTGTTAATCAACGTTGCCTAGAGGTGAAACTGTGAAGTGATGCTTTGATATCATCGGCAAAAGGTACACATATGTAATTGTCTATGTGAGTTTGTGTAGAATTAAAATTTAGTATGGGCACGAATGTAGGATTTGGGTTTTCTGTGCTGCTTTTGTCTCTGTGTATACGGTCCAAGTTAAACGCTGAAGTCTGTGAAATAGTCAATACTGCTGCTTTCATATAATTTTATTTATCTAACCATAAATTTTCCAAGTTTTGTTCAGAAAATTAGATACTGTATACAAGGCAATTGGGTATTTAGTATGTTAAAGAATTGTATTATTATTATTATTTTTTAAAATTCTATCCTTATTTTATCACACCCATAGATATGCAGCAACGTGCTTGTGTCTGATAGTTTCAATAGCGAATTGATTGCAGGAGTTTTCTATGTCAAAAAGTTCTCTTAGGTTCTATATTCAGTTGCTGGATAGTTAAGGCGATGTCAAGTGTTCTTGTCGCACATGCCTGTCAAATAGAACATTATTGTTCTAATGAATGTAGGTCCTTTTTTTTCCCTCATGCCTGTATGGTTATATTTCATCGTATAATCTTAACAACGAACAAAATGATTGCAGGCTAGACATTTGAACTCATGGTGTTGGAAAGCACACTTTTTATAACAAGAAAAGAATGATGTCATACCAGATGCTTTGTAATTTGATTCAAAAGAAATACTAGTAGTCAGTTTTAAGTTGATCCGAACAATAAAATAGACATAAAAGCTTGTTGTATGTATTTCAGAAAAGAAACTTGGAACTTGTATGATAGAAGACTTTGTAAATACACTGTAGAACAATAGAAATAAATTCTGCTGAGTTGGCCAAAACTATTTAAGAAATACTAATCTGAATCAGGCATTAGGTATTCACAGCAATAAGAGAGGCACATAAAACATCTAGGCGCCATCGGTATACTTTTTCAGTTATGAAATTATAAGGGAGATAACCTGGAAACTAAGAGACGTGCTCTGGGGAAGTGAACTTTGAGTCAAGATGAGGGAAAGACTTAGGGGGGTGTATTCAATTGAGATTTTTAAAGACTTTTGGAGACTTTTTAAAATGGATGACTTTTGGAGACTTTTTGAACTTTCAAGTGATTTAGATGGATTTGGTAAGATTTTAGTAAAAGTTCTCCATGGACTTTTGGAAACTTTCACTGGAGACATTTAAGACTTTTGGAGACTTTATTTTTGTAAAATAATATTAAACATATATAATGTAATTTTTTAAACAACTTTTATATCTTCAAATCATTTACAATTCATATAATTGAAAATATAAAGTAATATATCAAAATTTTCATTTCTATTTTTTTTTTAAATAATAAAGTTGCATCAATTACATTAACAAATAATCAAAATACCAACAAAATAATAATAGTATTTTAGTAATAATCAACAAAAATAAATATTAAACATTCCCAACATCATTCCACATATCAGCTGCTATAGAAGTCCTCCATGCATTAGCATTTTCTCTTTCTTGTTCTTGACTTTCAAAAAAGGGTCCAAAGTCTTCCCCCTCATTAATCGAAGAAGAATCTTCATCATCAAGTTCAACTGGAAATTCATCAGAACGACACTCTTTACGAAGAAAATTGCGTAATCCTACACAAGCTAATACGAGCTCCGCTTGTGTACGATATGGAAATGGAGGAGCTGTTTTGAAAATTGTGAATCTTGACTTAAATATACCAAATATCCTCTCAACTACGTTCCTCAAGGAAGCATGACGGAGATTAAACAACTCTTTTGTATTTTCAGGATCTCGACCTTGACCAGCAAAATCTTGAAGATGATAACGAACACATCGAAAAGGAGTTAAGAATTGACGTCGATTTGGAAATTCACAATCTCCCAAAAAATATTTACCTGAACAAAAAATAATCGTACAATTAACAAGCAACTTAAAACATGTGTAATTATGATACAATACAATGAAATAATAAAGTCATACCTTGTGGCACTTTAAGTCCATTTGTCCTTGTTAAAGCATCACTCAATACCTTAGAATCGTGTGCTGATCCCTCCCAACCACTAAGAACATATATAAATACCAAATCAAAGTTACAAGCGGCCAAAACATTCTGAGAAATTATTCCATGACGATTTCTATAACTGCTCGTAGCATGGCCAGTTACCATTGCTGGAATATTGGTACCATCAATAGCTCCAATACAATCCTAAAATAATAAAATAATACATATAAATCACGAGAACACTAATGATAACATAAAACAAAAATTATAATACATATTTCATCACTTACTTTGAAGTACGGATAAAATCTTGTACTTCCCCTTATTTTTTCTGGCACAACTAATCCTGTCTTGACCATTGTATCTACCGCAAATTTGTTTAATGTCTTTAAAATCTTGTTGAAACTTCGGCTGGTAGTGAAGTGCGATCGACCAAATTTTTGACGAATCAAGCAATATCGAGTATTTTGACCAACAATGAGTAGGAACGTTGCAAGCATTTCCTCAATACAAATATATCTAGTATCCTGCAATGGTGTTTTTTCTCTAATGATATTGCTTAGTTTTAGGAATATATCCGGATACATTCTATAAACTTGTCGAAAATTTTCTGGATCCTCCTTTAATATTTTATGTATATAGTCGTATCCATATCTAGTTTTTGGTCGCCTAGTTAGTGAACGATTAATAGGTTCACTGCACATATTGTTTACATAATCATTTATCACGTAGAGAATTGCTTGAATTGCCGTCCATAAATACCGTATGATTTCATATAATGCTTCCTTATAGTCATCTTCAATCTCATCCATCTCTATTTCATGATCTTCATGTATGTTACCAGTAGACATTATATATATGAAAGTACCTAGAAATACACAATTAAAATGCGAAAGTCATGTACAAACGAATCAATTCTCATTGAATTAATATACTGGCAAAAACATAATCAATAAATAATCTTAAGAATATAGAATTCAATACTATAATCAAAGTTATAAAAATTCATAAGTAATAGATTAACAATTCAAAAACTTAAACTTATTACTAATCATGTCCAAAAAATAAAGCCTCAATTTAATTTAAATGTTATCCATTTAGAACGTTCTTCTGGTGTCATGTTCAAGAACTCGGACTTTTTTGCTTTTGTATTAAGCAAATCAAGGACCTTGAAACGATCATCATCATTCAAATTTGGGATCTCCTTGATAACGTTCCAACAATTATGCTCCCTAGTGTCAATCGATTCAATAGCTCGAGTGATCTTGTCAACTGTACTCGCAAGTTTGTCTATAATATCTGATTGAGTAGTTTTGTGATCCAACGAACTAGATTGTGCTTCAAAATTTGTTCTACTTCGTTTTCAACTTGATGGGGGATCTTGTGTATCATTTATGATAAATGCTTCAGTATCAGGATCATACATGAAGTCATCTATTAAGCCACCACTAACTTTTTTTTCTTCTGTATAAAATGTTCTTGCATCAGTATTATCCCCTAATGCAATTGAGTGTGTCCCAACAGCTGTCCCACTCCCCACTGCAATTCTCAAGTTTTCGTAGTCTGCAAAAGTGTCTGTGCGATAACTTCTATCTTGGGGATGAGACTATTAAAGAAAAAAATAATTATAAGTGCTAATGTATGAAACTACACATCGCTGAGAAATAACTTAAATTTTATAATTTTCAAAATGAAGTAATACGGGAAGCTCACCATAAAGTACTCGTCCCATACTTCATCACTAGCAGTGAATTTCTTCGTCACATGATCCCATCTAAACCCAGAGTTATGACGCATAAGCTTAGAATATTTGTTGTACTGGCTTTTAAACCATTTCACACGACTTTTATATTGAGCATAAGCAACCCCAAGCTTTTGGTTAAGAAGGGGAAGTATATGTTTTTCTACAGTTATCTTGCTCAATACACCATTAGTATCACGCCAACCACGATTGGCAGCATCGACCATGAGTTTTAGCAGCTCATTGCTTTCTTCCAACGTCCATTTCGCATATTTTTCGGAACCTCTGCCCTGAAGCTTATCATTTTCTTGTGTTGAATCTTCCATTAATACTATTGTCATATAATTACAGAACAAATAATTAGTACTACAGCCTAAACCATTCCTTTTGAAATAACATTAGCCAAAATAATCAAAAATACAAAGGCTTCGATGAGAATTTCAACGACAATTTATAGGTTGAATTGAAACAAAACATCAGAAACTTGTCCAATTTATGAAATGGCAGAGAATAAAAACTTTTCACTTTGGTATAAACAGTTAAGAAATGGCATCTGAGATGAAATCAAAGCAAAGAACAAGAAATATAATTTGACTGTTGAAAGTTAACAAACCTTCTCCTGTATTGGCCATATATCCATTGGAAGGAACCTTCATTTTAGCAAAACTCATAGACTAATATCTTCACCAGAATTGAACTTCTTTTTTTTCCCCCCCTTGGAAATACATAAACTAATTTTTCACCAATCAAATATTTCCAGTTGCAAACAGTTCATCATTAATGCCACCACAAATCCCAGAAAAATTCCTTAATTTTCTGACAGAACCCAACTAATGAATATCATCTAAAGTCAATCCCCACATTGTATTCCTCAATGAAACTAAACAGGCAGTTTGTTTCATTACTATCCCCCAAATTTTCCAACTTGCAAAACTCAAATAAATTAAACAAAATCTCAGCTTCTTCAGGTAATGATCATACAATTGCACCGCCTAAAAACTCTAAAACTGAATACTAAAAAGAAAACCAGATTACTAAAAATGGTAGATTATAGTGGCCTATAATACAGAAAATAACTTTTGGGAAATAACTTTTCCCCAAGTGAATTCAAAAGAGACTATCTACTTAACATATTAAAATAATCGCAGATGTTAACAATTTACAGACTTGAATTCTGTGTGGCTATGCTGTTGTGCACTGGGGCAGGGGAAGATATAGGGATTAGACATTATAATCAAGATGGTGAACTTGTCAACTGACTCCACCACCAACAGGAGGTAAAAGTTCAGTTACAACATTAGAAGTAGTGACCAGGAAGCAAACAATTCAGGGTAAAGTATGCCCATTTAAATAGTGAAAATTAAAGACACAGTCGTTCTTCCCAGACTGAAATAGTTGACAATCAAAATTCAGAATAAACATTCAGCAGAGAACACAAACCATCTACAAAATTCTATTACCTTGAGCTGAAAAGGGGTCGCAAGAAAATTCTCGAGCGCGGCGTAGAAGCCAAGATCAAGGTGGGTCGTTCTTCCCAGACTGAAATAGTTGACAATCAAAATTCAGAATAAGGGGAAATACAATACTTGACCAGAAGAGATGGAGGGGATACCGACGGGAAGAAGAGGGATGGAGGAGAATCAGAAAACCCTACCGGCTGGAGAAATCTCTCATGCTAGGTGAGATTTGTGGGGGGTGTTTCTATTTATACTTCCAACGAAAAAGTCTCCAAAAGTCTACCAAATAATAAATCTTCCAAAATTCATTCTCAATTGAATACCTCGTAAATTGTAGAGACTTCTAAAAAGTTTCAATTGAATACCTCGTGACTTTTAGAGACTTTTTACAAGTCTCTAGAAGTCTCAATTGAATACACCAGACTTTTTAGGGAGTCTCTAAAATTCCCAATTGAATACACCTAAACTTTTAAAGTCTCCAAAAGTCTCAATTAAATACACCCCCCTTAATTTCATTGAATTGTCTAGATTGATTTGAGATTCAGTATATACCTAAATAAGACATGTTAATCACATGTACAATCCAATTACTCCTTGATTTCACTAAATGACGAGGAGCAGTAGAAACCATATTAATTTTATAAATGAATATGGTTATGATTAATCTAAATATAGATGCAGGACTCGTGATTATGATAAAATCAAGTTAAAAAATGTTGTTATTCTTGAATGGATGTAGGATGCAATAGAACAGTTATGGGAGAATGGGAGATGGAAGAGAGGAGAAAGAAAGTGGGCCAAGAAGAAATTGAGGGCAAATGAAAATATCAATTAATCATATAATCAAGGGTAGTTTTATTACAATGCAAAAGACCCCTTCATATAGTGTTTCAAGGATCCTATTCTAAGTAAGAAATATATAATAAAAGCTATTAAATCAAACCATAATTATGTTTCATAAGATAAACATCAAAATTGGAAACTAAATATAATAATCTCTTTTAATACTCTATCATTGTCCCTCTGGCTAAGAGAACTTGACTCCGGTGAGATAGATTGCAACATCTTGTCCAATGAGGGGCAATTTTTCTTCTTGACCAAATAACGATGCCATTCATATGTCAACAACTGAATCTGAAAATATTTTCAAGCATCTAATCTGACCAAGTCGGACGATCTTTCCTTTTGACCAAGTAGCGATAAGGAATGCTAATAAGCAACAACTTGTGCAACTCATCCACAAAAATGGACACAAAAGCTAGTTGAGGAACACAACGCACTAGTATAGTAGTCTGGTCTGTAAGAAACAAATAATTGCAACGAAGATGGCTCGAATGTGTAAGGAAACAATTTTGCTATACTGAAAACAGAACATTCATTTAATTGTAATGACCATTCAAATAGATTAAGCCTTGTTTTGACGTCCACTAAATGAGTTCTTTTTTTTTTAATGGAAAATGAGTTTTGGAATAGTGATGTTTTCAAGAATGTATTTAAAAAGTAGGAAAAAGTTTTTGGTTTACATACAAAATATTTTATTGTGTAAATGCGTGTTGAAATTAAGTTTAAAAAAAGAGTTTTGATTTAATGGATGTTAAATAGGGACTAAGTTTAAGTAAGTGATCTAATTTTTTCTTTACATATATTGAAAATTGTGCCTAAATTTTGCATCAAATGCAAGCTAAAAAATTTCATGAAGAAAAACAATGTCTTTTAAACTTAGCATGAAAATCAATAAAGTATAGAGCTAAAATAATATGATGGTAATTAGTAGGTAATGACTGAATGTTGATAGAAAAGTGTGAACAAACAATGACCTTGGAAAACGTGTCAACTGGGGGAGTATTACACCGTGGAAGGAAAGTCATATCATAGGAAACGTTGTCCCTCAAAGGATTATGCAAGAACGGCTTTAGCATAAAATTGAGGATAGGTGGGATGTTTGACCTAGATGGTAGCACAATAGATAATTTCTCATCCTTGTTATCGGAATACTCAATTGGCTCAACAATAAAAAATCATTATCATCCTCAAGATGAACACAACTAGACTTGGGAGGTGATAGTCGGGGTGATAGACTTAGTGATGTTGAATGCTATGGAATAATTATAGAAGGATAAAGGTGAGATAAGAAAAGAAAGGGGGGCAAGAAGAGACGAATTGAGTGCAAAGGAAAATATCAATTTATTTCATTATTAATGGTTTTTTTTATAACAACGCAAAAGACCACCCTTTATATAAGGTTTAAAAAGACCACATTCAAGGTAAGGAAATACTATAAAGCTATTACTATGATTATGTTTCCTAAAGTACGCATCAAAATTGGAAACTACATATAACATCTCTTATAAATTTATAATATTTCATCATTTAGATTATGAAATGCTTGGCAAAATGGAAGGATATGTTTCATAAGTTGGCCTGTCGGTAAGCTTCATATAAGGATTGGGGTGCATGAATGTCATGACGTATGATTTCGAGATTCAAACTATTTAGAAACCTAGATGCTATAATGTGGGGAGCTTCATAAATACCCCAACTGCTTAATAACTCTTCGAAGTGGGCCATATATTCCTTAACAGTGGATGCACCTTGTCTACATTGCTAAAGAAGTGATCTAGTAATTGAGTTCTATAATATCCAAGAGTGCCTGTGCCTTTATTACTTAAAAGATTTGTTTCATCTCATCCCATGAAATGATAGGACGTTGACCTACGAGATCAATATCATGCAAAGAGGAATCTTAAGAACAGCTAGCAGATATGACAAATGTTATATTAGCATGAGAAAAACGATGAAAGTCACTTAAGTTGTGAAATTCAAAGAATTGTTCTAGAGAATCGAGCTAGTTAAGAAATGAGTCGATCTAGTGAGACCATCAAAGTCCTATGGGTGAATTGCGATTTGCCTAGAGGAGAATTTGAGTTCTCAATAAAGTTCCTAGATGAGGGATAATTGTAGTGATAAGAGGACGATACACTATCATGATAGTGACATAGGGGCATGGTGTATTTATTAAATGACATTTTTTAAAAGCACACTAATGAAAGCACAATACAGTGATTTTTTGGGGGTTTTAATTTAGCCCTTGTTTGGGACCCCTTTTTTATGTTTAAATGATTTTTGTAATACTAATTTTTTGAAGAATGTGTAGTAAAAAAATAAAGGAAAGTTTTAGATTTACGTGCAAGTTATTTTATTGGTAGAATGTGTGGTTGAAAATGAGTTATTGAATAATGAGGCTCAAACATGGCTTAATTTGCAAATATGAGAGTGCATTGGCCATAAATACTTAATAGACCTTAGAGTTTTCAATGTACAAAATATAATACCTCACAAAACCTAAATCGAGCTGCCGATGTTGCAATAAGAAACTAGTCCCAGGTTCTCTGAAAATGGATCGCTAGGTAATCTGCTGATGAATGAAAAGGAGATGCAGCTCTGTTCGGTCATTCTAGGTGTCGATATCGTCAATTGTCTCCGAAAGATGGGAGTGTTGGTTGAACACGATGAAGACAGTAAATTCTGTTGTTGAACTCTTTGGAGATGGTAGAGTGGAGGTGCTGTGGTGGGTAGTCGTGTCTGTTTTGGGGCTATGTATGGATGTGAGGGTGCCGACAAAGGCAGGAGAAGTGGTATGTGAGTTAAGAGATTGGAATTGTTACTGGTTGTGGCGGAATGGCGTTACCAGTGGTTGGGGTTTGAATGAGCATGAAATCAAATGAGGGTGATTGTGTTTGTTGTCGGGATTAGATGTAGTGGAGCGGTATTTTTGTGTATTAGGTATTATCGATGTGGTGTTGCAACGGAGAAAGGAGAGATAGAGCGGTAGTGTAAGTGATTGGCGGTGGATGATGTAGCGAAATCAATGATAGAAGATTGGGTTTTATCCAATGTAAGTTGTTTTTATATTTTTTAAGTTTTCAATACAAATTGAATACATATTTATTAATTATATTTTTTTAGTTATTTTCGATATGTATTCGATACATTAGGACACAAGAAGAAGAGTGTTATTAGTTTTAAACTCTTTTTAACTCATTATTATTAACTATAGATTGAAAAAAGATTTTTTACTTATTGTTTTTAATAATAATTTATTGAATATTAATATTTATTAAAAATACACAATTAGAGTTCAAAATTAATTAAGAACTAGACTTTTTATTGGAAATACACAATATCATTTAATCTTTTAATACATTTGAAACCGTGTTAATAGTTGACAAATATTTTTTATTATTGAAAATAAATAGTAACAAGTATTAAATAGTTGGAGTATGTACTCTTTTATGTATTCTATGAGAATGAATAAAATAACTCTACAATGAGCTGAAGAGTTGATTTTCATGCATAGCAATATGTGTGTTGTTCTCTATTTAAAAGGAGAATCCAAAAGGCGGACATTGGTGTTAGATTGCTCGAGGTTGCTAATCTGTCATTAGTTGAACCAAAGTTGGAGAGTTATTTTTAATGATAATGAAGAAGCTGATGTTGAAGAAAATGAAGTTGGGACAATTAAAGATTAAGATAAAATGCTATACTATTTTATTTTTATTACAATGCGTCCATTTTTTTTTATATTAATAATTATGTTGAATTTAATAATAGGTATATCCGTATCTTAATTTTTTTTAAAAGTTGTATCAGCGTACCCATGTCGTATTCGAATTACGGATTCGTATCCGTGCTTCTTAGGGTGTCGTTTAGATTAGGGTTTGAAGAATCAATGAAGATGGTGGTAGGTTTGGCTGGGTTGGATATTTGGGGTTTGGGTTTTGTGTTATGGATATCGGGATGGACATGTAGATACCAATTTGATAGGTTCCTAGATTTGTTGGTAAAGTTCCTGTGGATTGGACTCTGCTTCTGATATGATCTGGAGAAGCTGCTGGTTAATGGATTTGTTGGCAAAACAGATGATGTAAATGATTAAGAGCAATTGAAGATGAATACGTGGAAGTATAAATCTGTATTTGTATTTCTTATTGTATTGAAATGGAAAACAGAAATTGAAAGACCCCCCAAGGCGTTGCCTGGCTCTCCTCACTATTCTCACTACTTGCTTCCATGCCTCCCTAAAGCCCCTCCCCCTCCATTTATAGACGACAACTAACTGACCCACTACCCTTTCCCGCAATGATAACAAACCACTAACTGGAAGTAATAACATATTGCTTCTTATTTCTTATTAGCGTCTATCAGTTTAGTTGTTTGGGTAGTGGACTGGGTAATGTGTTTTGTGTATTGGGCTTGGGCAACAGGTGTAAGAAAGTGGGAATGGAATATATGGGGTTTAGGGAGAGAAGTCTGGTGTTGTGGGTAGGTTTGTGGTCTTGGTATGGGCCGCCAATATTGTGGGTAATCTGGTAATAATGGGTAGGGAAATTTGGGTGGGTTGTTTATGCATGTTGGGTGGGCTAACGGGTTAGTTGGGTTTTGGGTAAATATGAGCTGAACATTAATTATTTTTAGGAACAACACACAAGCAGAGTGATGATAATACCAAACATTTTTTTTCCTTTCACCTTTTTTTCAACTTCAAAAAAAAAAAAAAAGAAGCTTTTTCTGATAACAAAGAACAAGAGCAAACGTGACTACCGAGAACTGAGGCAGCGAACAGTTACTGTCTCTTTTTTTTTTTTTTTTTGCTAACTAAAAATAAATAACCAAAAAAAGTGAGAAAAAAACTATTGCTCTGCCCTTTTAGTTATGTTTGGTGTTCTGGTGAAAGATGATTACAAGGCTTGGATGGGTGGTGGAAGGCGACGGTATGTGTATGGATTGGATGTAAACGGTTTGTTGGCTAAGGTTTGTGGATTCTTGGATTTTGAGCAGGTGTAAGCCAAAGGATAACGAAATGCTTTCTTATCAAATTGACATGGGATGCAATAGAACAATTATGGGAGAAGGGAGAAGGGAAGTAGGAAATATATAATAAAAGCTATTAAATCAAACAATGATTATGTTTCCTAAGATAAACATCAAAATTGGAAACTAAATATATAATAAATCTTCTAATACTCCATCATGAATGCTTCTGATTTTAGTTTTAATTTTCAATTTTTTGGTCCATGAGATTTGTCGATTGAAGAACAATGCTAAATTGGTAATGAACATCTATGAAGCACGGACACGTTAGAGAGGCCAAGTGTTGTCGTCTGGCACGCGCCGGACACGTGTTGGAAACACTTCATTCAAGTAGTCGGGGGAGAAATTGCAAAGAATATAAGAACTCAGCTCTTTTGATGGAGAAAATGCCAGTCGGGGAGACGAAGGGACAGATTTGAACGTGTGAGGGTAGGCAGGGGGTCGAACTATGAAGTGGGAGAAGAAGAGGCAGATGGATAAATTTGGACAAATTGGTACTTTTGTTTTAACGTTTGTTTCAATTAGGATTAAAGAGGGAATACGGGCTTTTATGGGCAAAAGGTAATTGGATTGCAAGAAAGACTTCTATTGACCCAAAATTACTCTTTTGGAAGATTAAATTTAATTGCTAAAAGGCATATGTAGTTTTAACTTTAATTACAAAAAGATTCATGCAATTTTAATGACTGTTAAAAATTTTAAAATAAGAAAGTGTTCCTACACTAAAAAATTAAAAATATCTAAATATTATTTTAAGTGGAGTGTCGCTGACATGTACTACTCTCTATGAAAATTTACATGTTAGAGTGTCCGTGTCATGTCGGTTTGTACCGGTGCTTCATAGATCAACATGATGTGAAGAAGTAAAAAATTTAAAACTTCCTTCCTATGTGAATCTCTTCATTTTTCTTGCATATTAATTATTTGTTAATTGCAATAAGATAATCAAGCTCTCTTAACACTGATTAATAACTCTGCATGTGTGGAAATTTGGAATATAGTACACATTGTTTTTTCGTTTGGTCGTGCATTAGGGTTGAGTACGGTCCGGTTCGGTTATGTTCTAACGAGAACCAAACCGGACCCGAAATTTTCGGCTATTTAGTAAGTGAAACCGTTGGGTCCAAATTTAATTATGAAATCGTTCGGGTTCAGTTCCATTCAGTTTGGTTCAGTTCGGTTCGATTCGATTTTGTTCGATTTCCAAGTTCTGTACTATAATTAATTTTTTTAATATTTACAAAGCTACATTAATTCAACTAATGACATGTACAATCTTAGCTCTTACAAAATAACGTAGTTCAATTTTATGTCTTTTACGTCTCTCTTTGCTGAATTATTCATAGATTTGATTGTGAAAATCACAAGAGGACGATAACGAGCTTACAATAATTAAGATAGATGCTGTCGATCAATTTCTCCAGAAGAAACGACATTATGGTAGAATAATAGATTTGGATAAAACTTATGTCAATTTGATTAAGTTGGGCTTGGACTGACAATTAGAAATAGGAAAATCATATTTTTGGGTTAATAGATTTATTTAGAAAATAATAAAATAACTTGGCTTATTTAAAATAAAAAATTAAAAAAATTAGGGAGATTCGGTTCTTGATCTAGAATCGAGAACCGAAACGAACCCGTCGGTTCTCGATTCAGATACCTGTCAGTTTGGGTATTTAACTTAAGAAGACCACTCGGTTCAGTTTGATTCGGATCCGATTCGGTTAAGGAGTTTTGCCCATCCCTATCGTGCATGCACGAGATTCGTGATTGTTATGCCCACTTCTATTTGATTATAAATACTTCTGTTTCTTCATATCACTTTCACATAGTTTGTCTATACTTTCATTTTCGATGATTGTAACTCTTATGTTCTTGGTATATTTTTACATAGCTGGTTTTCTCAAAACTTGAAGGTGGCATTTGTCCTTTGAGTTCTATTTTCAGCAGAATAATTGCTAATCAATATGAAAGCCTTTCTAAGTACTCAGCCAATTTACTTGCACTTGTTAGGAGTGTGACTGCTTTGAACTGAGTTACTATTCTCCTCTCTTGGTAGCTTATTTGACTTGAGTTCTATTTTTAGTAGAATAATTGCTAATCAGTACGAAAGCTTTTCCCCAAGTACCATGGTTTAAAAAGGCGTGATGAGGCATGCCTCAAGGCGCGCCTCACCACGAGGCGTATGGTCCATGCCTCGAGGCGGTCTTGTGAGGCTAAACTACATGAGGCTCACGCCTCTGCGGCTGAGGCGCACGCCTCAAGGCTCGCGCCTCACGGAGCATGAGGCGTGCGCCTCATTTAAAATTTGGGTTTTCAATTGATTGTGTTTAATTTGTTAAGATTTTGTTGGTGAAGGGGGATTTAAGAATTGGAGAGTGAACCAGCAGGAGACTGGAAGAAGAAGCAAGTCAGAACCTCTGACCTTGTGTGAAGAAGAAGACCGGACCTGTGTGAAGAAGGAGATGACCGAGAGAGAAGAAATGAAGAAAGTGAGTCCAAGAAGAAGACCGAACCTGTGGTTGTATATAATATAAAATTATAAATATCTTTTTATTGAGCCCAATAACATCTTTGACTAAAAAATGAAAAGTGTATAATTTTTGGGAATTAAATATATGTTGTATTTTAATTTGTGTAATAATCTCTTTTGTATAATTTTACAAAAAATTAAATATATGCTGTATTTTGTAAAATTTCTTTTACAGCATATATTTAATTTTTTTTCCCAACTTTATTCTTTAACCAAAAAAAAAATGTAAAATTTTATGTAAATTAATTATTTTACCATTTCACACTCCATTAAAGAACCAAACTTACTTATATATGTGGTGCAATAATTTTTTGTATTTCTTTATAACTCTTTTACTTAAATTATTTTACATAAATTAATTTTATTTTATTTTTTGTATTATTTTATAATTTTTTTACTTCATTTTTTTGTTTTTTACGAGGCTTACGCCTCGCCTCATAACGAAAAACCGCCTCAGTACTAAGTTTCGCCTTTTTAAACTTTGCCAAGTACTCAGCCAATTTACTTGCACTTGTTAGGAGTGTGACTGCTTTGAACTGAGTTACTATTCTGCTATCACTTTGAGTTTTCAGTTCGGAGGTAGATCTTAAAATGAGTGCTGATGCTGATTTTGATGTGACTTGTTTGCCTTGAAATGCTTAAAAATATGAAGTTTTAGTTAGGTCTGGGCACGGTCCTGTTCGGTTCTGTTTTGAAGAGAACCGAACTGAATCGAAAATTTTCGGGTAGTTAGTAAATGGAACCGTCGGGTCCAAATATAATTTTGGAACCGTTCGGGTTCGGTTCGGTCCATACTATAATTAATTTTTTTTAACATTTATAACAATACTACAATCAGTGATCAATGTATATAAATAACAAATAACAAAAAGTAGAACTATCAATTGTTTGACTTGCCATACTAGATTGATTTATTAATGTATACAAATAACAAAAAGTAGATAGTAAATTAGTAATACTAAAATATCAGTGATCCATATAAATTAGAAGTCATAGAGATAAAATATTTTAAAGTATTATTAATACAGTAATACTTACCAATTATTTGATTTAACCATCAGTTGCTTGACTTGCCATACTAGATACTAAGAAACTCTACAAGAAAAAATTGAAAAATCACAATTAACAAATATAAATAAACTAAAAATTGTTCAACTAATAAAATTTAATAAGAAAAAAATATAATATATATTTTATTACCTGTCTTAATGCCCTCATAGAACTGTCTCTTCAATGCAAACTCTATCTTCGGAAATTCTCAAAAGTGTAGATTCTTCCCTTGGCTAGTTTTGTGTACAAATCAAGGCCTCAACTGTTTTAGGAGTTAAAGAACTCCTAAATGGATCAAGAATGTGCACTCCAATACTAAATGCTGACTCAGAAGCAACTGTAGATACAAGAATGACAAGAACATCCCATGCAACCTTAGATAAAAATTCAAATCTAGATTTATTGATCTTCCACCAATTTAAAATGTTAAAATTTCTATCACTAGCATTTTCAGTGGATTCCATTAGATATCGTTGCACCTCATATCATCTCATAAACAGAAATCCACATAGCATTTCATAAACAGAAAGTAATGAAGAAAGATCACCTAAGAGAATCTCCATAGCATTTCATAAACAGAAATCGACATAAAGTCTTATACAAAACACAGAATACAACTTATTTTAGGAAAATAAGTATTTCGAAATAGATTTGTAGCACCGAAAAACACAAAACGCAACGTACAGTACAAAAACATTAAGTATTCTAAAATTAAAATCGAATAAAAGCCATAAACAATTTAGAGGCAGGGGCAGACCGATGGCTCGAAGCCTTCAACCCAAGAATCATGGCGGAGTAGTCACGGGAGGAAGAGGTGCCGGTTGTTGAGACTTGACTCTTGAGAGTTGAGACCAGTAGTGACGAGAGGAAGAGGCACGGGGAGTCTGGGACTGGGTGGTCTTGGTGGAGGTCTTGGTGGGAGGTCGTGGCTTAGACTGGGTCGACGACGATGGGTTCAATTCGTGCGTGATATGTGTAGTGTAGGTTTTCAATTTTTAGATTTTTGGGCTAACCCGTTTAGGTGAACCGTGAACATGTATATACACACACACAGACACATACATTACATTAGAAAAGGAAAAAAAAAAGGTTGTCTTGTGCTAAAAATGAAAGTAATAATTGGGCCAAAAAATTAAAATAAAAAATTGGATCTAGGAATTGGATTGGGCTGGGCTAGGCTTGGACTTGGTAGGTGGAGCATTAATCCCATATATAAAATTTGCTATTTTGTTTTAAAAAAATTTAAAAAAATTTGATTTATCCTATATATAAAATTTTTTAAAAATTTGGTCCTTCAATTCTAGTTTTAGAATCGAGAACCAAATCGAACCCATCGGTTCTCGATTGAGATACCCATTTGGGTACTTCACTTACGAAGAACCGCTCGGTTCGGATCGGATCCGATTCAGTCCAGTTCGGTTTGAGATTTTTGCCCAGCCCTAGTTTTAGCTGATGCATCTCAAACTTTTTCTTGTACATTTCATTAATTGGGTGGATTCAAAAAATTGTCATTTATGTACTTCCAGGATGATGCGACTGGACCGCTTGCTATGCCATCCAGCATGTTACCTGGCACTTCTGGGGATCATAGTCATTCTTCTGCTACCAAGGTGTCTTCTGTACATACTAAAAATGAAAATAAGGGAGTTAACATTAGCAGATCTCATAAGGTTCCTGATAAATTGAGTACAGATGGGACAGCTTCTGATGCTGGCAAGAGTGGGGGCTTATCCCTTGATGCTTTAGCAAAAGCCAAGAAAGCTTTACAAATGCAGAAGGAGCTTGCGGAAAGGATGAAGAAGATTCCTTTGGTAAGTTTCTGCTAAGCAAGTTATCTGTTGGGCATCTTTAGATGTTCAATATCCTCCCTCCCTGCCTCCCTCCTTTTTTTTATTTGTTACATTGGTGAACGACACGTAGTTGCTGATATAGCAAGAGATGATATGTTATATTTGCTTTTCTCTTTTATGCTATTTCTAAATTGCCCCTTCCCCTTTATAGTTGAACAAAACTGCTGGCTCAACAAGTGAGGGTAGTCCACAAAAGGGTCAAAAGGAAGCTATTAAAGTCCCGCCGTCCAGTAAAGGTATATTGTCAGCGCCTGTTGCTTCAGCAACTGCACCAGGTGTTTCTACTGGAGTAAAGCCAAGCACAACTACTTTACTTGCTGTTGCTTCTGCTTCTGTGAACCCACCAAGTGGCTTACCTCATCTCACTGGACTTACGACGCAAAGATATGAAGCTGTAAAACGTGCGCAGGAACTGGCTACTAAGATGGGATTTCGACAAGATCCAGAGTTTGCTCCCCTGATTAATATGTTTCCAGGGAAGATGCCCCCCGATGTTACCATGCAACCAAAGCCTGCTAAAGCTCCCGTTCTACGTTTGGATGCGCTAGGCAGGGAAATTGATGAGCATGGCAATGTGGTGAATGTTCCTAAAGTGAACAACTTAAGCACCCTAAAGGTATATGCAACCATAATCGATTTTTTACTTTCCATTTCTTGCTTTTACTTACACTTCACATATTTACCTTACAGGTAAACATCAACAAGCAAAAAAAAGATGCTTTCCAAATTTTAAAACCTGAACTTGAGGTGGATCCCGAAAAAAATCCTCATTTTGATGCAAGTATGGGAATTGACAAGACTAAGTTTTTGAGGCCTAAGAGAATGGCTTTCCAGTTTGTTGAGGAAGGCAAATGGTCAAAAGATGCTGAAATCATTAAGTTAAAGGTAATCTTTTTTGTGTACTTGTTTATGTAATTCCGCTTTACATTTTTATCGTGGTCTGATTATGTTTATATCTTCTTTCACAGTCTCAATTTGGGGAAGCAAAAGCCAAGGAACTAAAGGTAAAGCAAGCACAGCTGGCAAAGGCAAAGGCAAAGGCAGAGCCAGTTATGAACCCAAATTTGATAGAAGTAGGTGAAAGGATTATCACCAAAGAAAAAAAGAAGGATCCAATTCCCGAGGTGGAGTGGTGGTAAGTTGGCATCGCATTTTAATGGGTTTAGGATTTTGGATATTTTGTTTAGACTTCTTTTTTGTGTTGGCTATTGAAAAAAAAATGTTTAAGAAACTTGGTAAGATATAACAATTGCAACTGGAAACATAGCAGATACTAATGTACTTCTATTTGTTGCCCTATTGCTGTTTGAACTTTGAAGTGTGTAAAAAAATTTTACTGGATAGTTTCTTCTGTTGTAAGCAGTGCATTTTTGTTGTGGTCTAAGCATATGCATATGAGTTGAAATTAAATATTTGTTACCTTTGCGCGCTGATCTATGATATTGCAAACACAAAACCATAGCTTTATATATGTGAGGTTCTCTTTCACATTTTTTTCTCTTCTGGACGAGGAGAGAGAATAATGATCTTGATGGGCTGTAAAGATTGTGTTCTTTCCTTCATTAGGTCTTGCTGATGGGGAAAGGGTAGAAAAGTTTTTATCCTGCGGTTAGTTGGCCTTCAAATTTGGGACAAGAATAAATATCGATTTGACTTTCATGTTTGTGCTTCTCTAATATTTTTTTTCTTCTGATTCGCAGGGATGTCCCCTTTCTACAACATGGTAATTACGGTGATATTGCTGATGGTACTGTAACCGAAGATAAACTGAAAATGGAAAAAATTATCATATATGTTGAACACCCACGACCTATCGAACCTCCTGCTGAAGCAGCTCCTCCTCCACCTCAACCCTTGAAGCTAACCAAGAAAGAACAGAAGAAACTCCGCACCCAGCGTCGTTTGGCTAGGGAGAAAGAGAGACAGGAGATGATTAGGCTAGGCGTGGTAGAGCCACCAAAACCAAAAGTCAAAATGAGCAATCTCATGAAAGTTCTTGGTTCAGAAGCAACCCAGGATCCCACTAAGCTTGAAATGGAAATCAGAAGTGCTGCTGCTGAGCGTGAACAAGCTCACATCGACAGAAATGTTGCTCGTAAGCTCACTCCTGCAGAGCGCCGTGAAAAGAAAGAGAGAAAGCTTTTTGATGACCAAAGTATGCTGGAAACTATAGTGTCAGTTTACAAGATCAATGATCTGTCGCATCCCCAGGCCCGCTTCAAGGTTGACATTAATGCCCGGGAGAATAGGCTGTCTGGATGTGCTGTGATTTCAGAAGGAATAAACGTCGTCGTTGTCGAAGGTGGTGCCAAATCTATCAAGAGATACGGGAAGCTTATGCTTAGGAGGATAGATTGGACTGCTACTGTCGAGAAGGAAGAGGAGAATGAAAATGATGACGAGGATAAACCCGCAAACAAATGTGTGCTTGTCTGGCAGGGGAGTGTTGCTAGACCAAGTTTTAATAGATTTTTTGTCCAAGACTGCAGAACGGAAGCTGCTGCATACAGATTCTTTTCAGATCATGGGGTTGCTCATTATTGGGATCTTGCTGTTAATTTCACTGAGGACCAAGATTGATCAGATGGTTCATGTTGCATTTACATGTTTACGTGAATGAATAACTGAAGTTTCTACTTTTTGTGGTCCAATTTTGTTGTCATTCATAACAACAATGTACTGGTTGAGAGTTCTAATTGTGATATACTTGCTTCGACTTGCATGGTAAAATTGCACAAAAACAACCAAACGTTGTATCTTTGTAGATTATAATACATGTACTCTTTTCTTTCCGTTTTTTTGAATTCTGCTAAATTTTCATAATATAAGATGATTTTGTTTTAGTACTTCTGATTGGAATTTGATGCTTTTGTTTCCATAATGCTTACAACTGAGGTAGTTTCTAGTTAGTTATTCCAGGCCTCTATTTCTAGTCTTTCTAATTGTCATAGTGTCGATGTGTACTTCTGTTTCAAATTGTTCATGGCTTGGCTTTCGACTGCCAAAATTCTTTTACTTTACAGTATATGCCCATTGAAGTGCAGCATACTTCACTCAGTGCCAACACGTGGCAGAATTTCAGTGTCATCTTGCATTGAGACCATATTTATACTAGCTATATGCTTGTGGTGACTAATGCACTGGGATATGTTACGAAGTAATGGCATTAGAGATCTATGGTTTGAGTGAGACCTGCAGTAGGATGATGCCCTGCCTCAATTTTAACTGTACTCGACTTTATGTTTCTGCACTTGACCCATATGAGATCTGTTCCTGAAATGTGCACTAGGTTGATAAAAAGACATGGTAGTATACGTAAAATAGTAATAGCATGTTCGTTAAGAGGGTTGGATAACATTGAATATATCGCTGAGCTATTCGGTATAAGGGTTGGATAACATTGGCTAAGGGTACTGATTATACGAGTGAGGTCGCACACTCACCCAAGAGAGGAAGGAAAAACAAAAAGCTGCAAATAAGAGGGATTGTGCAATCTTGTTTCTTCAGTGAACTATGTTTTGCTGTGCCAATCTATGGGTAATCGCAAAGAAAGCTAGAATAAGTTCAAGTTTAAAGCATCTTGAATTCAAGGTATTGCATCCTTCATCCATGGAGAGTGCATGTGCATATCTTGGTTGAGTTCTTCAAGGAGTCCCTATAGAAAACTTGAATTGAAATACACTTGATGTTACGCCTCATTCGAAGAGGCTACAAGCATCGACCATGTGGCAACCAGCTAACAAACCAACTCACGCCTGCACTATCCTACTTTCCCAGTCGAGGCCATTAAACTTAAGTAGTCGAAATGATGCACCACCTCGGTCAATGTGCCATGTAATCATAGACTAGAGACCGATTCTCCATGACAAAGATGAGGTGTCATGACCTACTGCAGTGCAATTCCGAAGAGATTGGCCTTTAAATCCACAAAAGCATCTTCCTGAACAAGATCCTTGAATGATTGATTGTTGTGCAATTTAGAAGAGATTAGCTTTTAAATCCACAAGCGCATCTTTCCATTTCACCTCTTCCAAGAGATCTTCCGTACAAGATCTCCTACGAGATTGATTAATGTGACCTCTCTGTAGCAGGCGTCTCTCAATCAAATTGTCAGTCTACTTTTCAAATGTTAGACCTTAGTGTGACCACCTTCTAGAATCATTAAATGCCCATTGAATTTAGGACTGTAGAAATGACACCTAGGAAAAGATTCTCAACCATTATGATGAGGCCATGTGTCTTTCATTCAACGATAACCACTTCACCTTTCTGTACTATAAAACCTCACACTTAGTGTTATCTGAAGGTAATACAATTTTACACTAAATAGTATTATTGCTCTCTCTTATTGTTTTCTCTCTACAACCAGACGCTCGTACGCATACTTGTGGCTCACGTCTTTTTGTTCATCCCACACCCAAATATACAAGTTGACTAACTTGACAGTCGGAGTACTCGCGATTAAGGGTGTAAATTTGGCTCGCAGCTCAAACGGCCTGTGGCTTGGAGGAATCGAGCTGAAGCTCGGGCCGATCCTTATTTTGTGGCATCAGCTCAAGCCCGAGCCATCCCGTGGGGCCTATCGAGCCATTTTCAGCTAGTGATGAGCCAAGCTTTAGGAAAAAAAAAAATTTCTACAAAAAAAAATAAAATTCAAATTATAAATGATGTCTGTTTAAGGCAGCACGTTAGCTGCCTAAGGCAACATGGTAGCTTCTATTGGATGTGATAGAAGTTCCTAAATTTGAAATTTGAATTTGAAATTTAGTTGAAATGGTTATATATATATATATATATATATATGCTATAAATACGAGTTAAATTTTTGAATTTCATATCAATTTACTTTAATTAGTTTTAACTTGTAGTATTATAGTTTTAACTTCAATCTTCAAGAGACAATTTCTTTTATTCAAATATTCAGTATCTTTTGTTATATTAGCCATAGATGGATTTTACTAGTGATGAGATTAATCCATTTAAGGGTAGTTCAAGTACTCTAATTGACTATGATGCATCTAAAAATGTTCCAATCGATTTGGAGAATATCAAAGAAGAAGCAGTACTCCAGACTAAAAAGTCGAAAAAAGAATCCTCGGATTGTTGGCAACATATGACATGTAAAAAAGTTGGTGTTTAAAATGGAGTTGATATTTGAAAAACATGTTGCAATTATTGTGGCAAATAACTGGAATAGACACGTATTAAAGAGTTGCAAAGCAAAATCAGTGGTTCTCAACCCGAAACTGATCGAATTAGTGTTTAACGATTTTGGTTCTACTCTTTCCACCTTTGTATATTCACAAGAAAGATTTCGTGAAGGAATGGTTGCATACGTGACTGCAACAGAGATGCCGTTTACGATGATAGACTCAATACACTTTACCCAACTTGTGCATAATTATCTCCAACCCAAGTACTCTTTTTGTTATAGAAATACTCTTTGTTCAGATGATATAAAATTATTTAACAGAAGTAAACAAGTTGCTATTGATTAACTAAAAACTTTTAATAGTGTTATATCATTTACCTTTGATTTATAGACCAGTGGTAATAAACAAGATTATATTACTGCTACGCCTCAATATATTGATCACCTGTGCCTTCTACATAAAAAAGATTATTGCATTCAGATGTGTAAAATATTATCATAATGCCACTAATATATACATAATTTTAATAGATATTATACAAGAATATGGTACACAAAAAATGGTTTGAAGTTTTACTTTTGATAATACTAGTGTGAACAAAGGTGTTATCGATAAATTTATAAATGATCTTAACCCTGCATTTGGAAGTTTATTTTTCATTAACATTGTGTATGCCATATTATCAATTTGATTGTAAAAGAAGGATTAAAACATATAAAATTACCTTTAGATAAAATTAGACAAACAATAAATTTTATTACTGTGTCACTAATAAGTAAGCAAGCATTTAACAGTTTATGTGCAGAGTTTGACTTGAAAGAGAAATCATTTGCCACCGATTTAACAGATAGATGGAACTCTACATATCTTATGTTACATTCGTGCAAAAATTATGATAAAGTTGTTTCATTATTTTATAATAGTAGGCATACATACGGACCCGAACATAATTTGGAAGATTGAGAATGACCTATTGTATTTTGTGTGAAGAAATTCTTAAAACCATTTTTCGATGCCACAAATGAATGTAGTGGTGTTTATTACCCTACATCTTCATTTGTTTTAAACATTTTTTCTACATTTCACAAGCATCTCATAAATATAGGAATTTGCCAATTTTTGTTGATGTAGTCTACTCTATGGAGTTAAAATTTGCTAAATATTGGAAAGAGATGCCCTTTTTATTTCTTTTAACTTCGGTAATAGACATTTGACTTAATTTATCAGGCACAAAAGCTATTATAAAAAGGATTTCAAATTTCATGAATGTGGAATTATCACATGTGCATAGAAAGTCTATGTTATGTGAAATATATAACTATTATGTTGAAAAATGAGGTCAATGTAACTCTACTTCCCAAAATTCTTTTTCAAGAAATATTTCAACAAATTCAGATGATATATATAGAATTATTTGGACACCAATACGAGTGTTCTCTCATTTAGTTATAGTTAATCAATATCTAGAGCGATGATGTTAGTGGTACAAAAGACAATATCCAATTGTATCCAAAATTGTATGTGGTCTACTAACACCTCCGATGTCTACGATGGTATTGGAGACTACATTTAGTTTAGATTGTCGAGTTTTATCAGACAAATGATCAAGACTAAAAGAAGATATATTGAAAACTTTAATATGATTGAAAGCCTAAGAATGTGCGGAATTACGTAGTTAAGAACAAGTTGATAGTATAATGGTCGAAAAGTTGCAGTAGATCCAAGTATAAGAATGTTATAAGTTTAAAAAAATACGTAATTTTTAAATTTATTTGTTTCAAGAAAAATTGTAAGCGAAAAAAATGTTGATTATAACCGATCTCAAGCCCGAAAAAATGAGGAGGATTGTAAATTTTATTTTATTTATAATTCGTATAAATTGAACAAATTTTAAATTCTTTAAAAAATGTTAGAATTGTCACAAATAAAAAAAAGAGTTTGCTTGGCTCGCTAAGGCCCGAACCGAAAGCTCAGGTAGAACCTAGATTTTTAGGCCGAGGCTTGGGTCGAAAAAAGCTCGAACCAGTTTTATTCGAATTGAGCCCGAGCTTCGAGTTTCAACTTGTTGACATTCCTACTCGTGGTCGCCTTTCCTATCATTAAAGAATGTTATGTGCTTTTAATGGTTTGTTTAAATGTGCAGGAGCCTTACGTGTGAGTGGAGTCGAGATTAGTTTGCCACATCACCGGCCATAAATCATGGTCAACACTCTAGAAATCCCTTGTGGTAAGCAAAAATGGCATTAATCTCATTGCTTCAGCAAAAAGGGATCTTTCTCCACATTCTGCAGGTAAGTAAGTCTTTACATCAAAAAAATTGACAACCCTAAAGCTACATTATATTGGGAGTTTCTTCACTTTATTTGACGAAGGATGTGTGAGGGCAGCTCGAAAAAGAATGAGCGGATGAGCTTATTTGAGTGCTCCCTTCTGCAGTACACCATTAGAGCATCTCCAATATAACAATGTGAATTGTTGTACATTTGACAAGCAAAATGGGGGATGGAGAGAAGAACATCTCTAATGAGATTGTGAATTGGGATATTATGAATCATATGTACAAGAGAGTGAGAATGTGAGATTGGAAATAAATTATAAAAAATAAATGGATAATGTCTAGCACATATCCTCCATTTTTAACTTGTCATGTAAGTATTTTTGAATGATGTGACACTCTTTTTATCGAAATCCACATACCCATTGAGGAAATACATGTGTTTGACCTGTTGAAAAGTGAGTATTTCCATAATGACCTTTGACCGTATTTATTAAAAAAAAAAAATTGAAAGTAAAGATAAAAACTCAAAAATACCCTCCCAATCACTTTCACTTCTTGACCTAAACAGAGAGAGGAAAAAAAAAAAAAAAAAAAACTAGACTACGTCTCGAATCGCCAACAGTCGATTAGTCGTGAATCTTCATAGACGGTCAAACAGTCACACAACCCATCGTAGAGAGTGTTCAATCTTCATCAACAAAGTTAGTTCCCATTTTATTGATTATGGTTTTGATTTTGAATATATGATGTGTAGATTATATTTAAGTTTTTTTTGTAGCTTATGGTTAATTATTTGTGTAGATGATTGAATATATAAGTTTAAATTTGGTGGATTTCGGATTTGTTGAGCTTGGAATAGCTAGAAATGGCCAATTTTCGACGATTCATTGAAGAAGACGAAGAGCTAAATAGTCAGTCAACCCAACTAATAACAGTCGGCCCAGACTGTTAAGTATGGGCTAAAATAGTTTATAGTTGGGCCGACTGTTTTGGGCCCTATTTTTAAATAAATAATTTAATTATAGTACTTTGATTTTACCAATTTAAATAAAATTTTGTAATATTGATAATTATGAAAATTAAACAAATCTTTAATTTTTTTTTTCAAATTCTTTAAAATTCTTTAATTGAATAATCTTATTAAACAAATCTTTAATTTTTTCAAATTTAATTTAAAAATAATTATATATATATATATATTTTTTTTAATTTTAATATTTTCTTATTGTTTAAATTTTTTATATATTTAATTAAATGAAGAATTTTAAATTCATAATTGCCAAAATTACATATTATTTATAATTTAATTTTAAATTCTTTTTTTCTTTTGCTTCTTAAATTAAAAATCTTTAATTAATATTCTTTGTAATTTACACTTTTTATATTTTTTTATTTTAATTAAATAAAGAATTTAAAATTGATAATTACCAAAATTAAATATTCTTTTTAAAGAAATTAGCAATTTTTTCTTTTAGTAATTTAAATTAAATAATAAATATATACTTTATTTAATTTTAATATATTCTTATGTTTAAATTTTATATATATGTAATTAAATAAATAATTTTAAATTGAGAATTGCCAAAATTACATATTATTTATAATTGAATTATAAATTCTTTTTTATTTTTTAAATTAAAAATCTTTAATTAAATATTCTTTGTAATTTACTCCTTTTATATTTTCGATTTTAATTAAATAAAGAATATAAAATTGATAATTACTAAAATTAAATATTCTTTTTAAAGAAATTATTAAATTATTTTCTTTTATTAATTTAATTTAAATAATAAATAAATTCTTTATTTAATATTAATATTTTCTTATTGATTAAATTTTGTATATATGTAATTAAATAAATAATTTTAAATCGATAATTACCAAAATTACATATTATTTATAATTTAATTTTAAATTCCTTTTAATTTTATTTTTTAAATTAAAAATATTTAATTAAATATTATTTGTAAAGTAATCTTTATTATTTTTTTATTTTAATTAAATAATATTTATATTCTTTAATTAATTTTTATAATTTCCTCATATTTAATATATATATATATATATATATATATATATATATATATTCTTTTTAATGAAATTAGCAAATTCTTTTTTTCTTTTTAATTTTTTGAATTGAAAATCTTTAATTAATTAATATTTTTATTCTACATCTTTGATTTTTCTACCATTCATTTTTTCGAAAATATTATTAATCTGTAATTGTTTTCTTCACAGCTTACTTTGACATGCTCATTACGAGATATTAAACGAAGTCGAAATATTGCATTATTAATATCATTTCGAAGTGTTCACGACCTAGTTTTCAGCTCATTAATGACGCGTGAAACGGTCAACCGCAGCAAAAATTACGGCACGTCAAAGTAGACTATTCCAAAATAATATTTTAAAATTTTCTATAATATGCTAACTTTAAAAATTCGCCGACAATCGATTTGTCAATAAGGTGGTAAAAAAACTATACAATTAACAAAATCCATTTGACAATATTGATAATGATATAATTATATGACATTTTCAAAGTATCAAGATACGTAAACTACAATTGTAGTAGTGTATTCACTTATTTTTATTAATATTATGTTGTTTTAAAAAAAATTACATTTTATTTTTTGACCCACAATACAAAAGATCTGGGTCCGACTAGGGGTGGCAATAAAGCTCGAAAACTTGGACGGCCCGGGCTCGGCTTAGAAAAAGCTCGAGCCATTATGAAGAATTGAGATCTACTGTCTAATTTGCTGTTTATCCAATTACAAATTAACATATCATGGACAAAAGATCTCAACACCATTATGAAATGCTCAAAGTAACTCTATTATACAACAATTTCAAATGACAATTGCTCTTTGTAGTTTTATATAGAACAATTTACTGGATGTTATCAACGAAAATTTGTAATTGGATGTCTTCAAACTTATGCAAATGAATGTAGTGCACAAGTCCGCAATAAATATTTTTATAGCCAACGTCTGGAAACTTCAAACAGGTCGAGCCTTTCATCGACTTGGTCCATGGGTTGCAGAGGCTCATTCCATGGGCCAAAACATCATGTCTCGAGGGCCACTTTAGGTAAGCATTTAGCCACCCAAATGGTCAAAAATATGAAGGAAAAAGTAGTTAATTACAAAGGTTTCAAATTCACTTTCAAAAATAAGAAAATTGTGATTTTTTTTAAAAAAATCAGTGTGATTACCTAATAGCAATTTTTTTACTTATTTAATTAATTAAATAAGTCAAGTTCAGAATAACATACAATTTATGAGTACAGTTACATACTAGTTACAAATCACATAAGGTTGTAGTCACAATACACAAATTGTGGGTCTGAATTAGAAATTTACTCACAAATCACACTTTTATTTCGATCACAAATTATTAATCAATCATAAATTACTCATTTTATTGGTTATAATTACTCAAATAATTGACCATAAACCCTCTTCATTCCACCCCCATCCACTCCACCACCATCGACACCACCCAAATGGCACTATCACCTCACCTCACCACCATCACATGCACCAACAATCACCAACACCACCTCCTCAAATCCATCATCACCTCTAACTCCACCACACACACCACCACTTCCACTTCCAACTCATCACCTTTTCAAATTCATTTTGTTCTACGAGAGAGAGAGAGAGAGGTGAACATATTTAGTCCCCCTTTGTTTTCCATTAAATCAAAACTATTTAATTCTCATACTTATTTTCAGTTACACATTCACATAATAAAATATTTTGTAAGTAAACTTAAATTTTTTCCTTAATTTATTACCACACATTTTCTAAAAAATTAATATTCAAAATATATTTTTTCTTAATAATGGTAATCAAATAGGGGATTATTTGTAAAACGGGTGTATTGTATTAATAAAAAAATACTTTTAAATTAATGTATATGTATAGAGTAGTGAAATAGATGAGAAAATTGTGTTAACAAATTTATTAGTAATGGGTTATTTCATGATTAGCACTATTCCTATATGCTCTCTCTCATGCTTTCAAGTCACTTGTTTAAGAACATTTTCAATGGTTACGTCAAATTTGGTGCAATTTGATGTAACATCATTTTTTTTTGAATTATGATCATCAAATAGGGGCTACATGGGAACATGGGTGCACAACTTCAAAATATTGAGAATACGAATGTAATAAATGATAAGTTGTGGATACGAGTCACACATTTACAAAATATTAAGCATAAGTTTCCTGTTTGGTAAAAAATTAAAATTTATATTTTAATTTAAACTAACGTTAATAATTAATTTTAATAAAATATTTTATGAGATCAATTATCTTTTTAATCATACGTTTCAATAATTTTTATCAAAATTTACTAAAAATTTAATTTTAATTCTCACCGAAAAATGGTAAAATCATCTCTCCAAAAAACCGGACTCGTAAACCCCCCACGCAGCAAAACCGGCCGTCCCCAATTTCCACTTTCCAGTTCCACACTTCCACGAATATTAAACCGGCCACCCAGTCGAGCTAGTCGGTCAATATCAATTCGTTTTCAATTTCTTAACACTGTAATCCTCCTTTCCGTCTCCAAGTAAATCGTCTTCATTAGATTTGTATAACCAGACGTATATATACACATATTGATACAGATTTTATTCCCCTTTTGCATAATCAATGGCTCAATACACGCAACAGTTCCTTAGTAGCGTCCTCTCGCAGCGGGGTCCGTCGGCGCTGCCGTACGCGGAGGATGTCAAGTGGTTAATCCGCCAGCATTTGGTTGCTCTCATGGAAGCATATCCCTCACTGCAGCCGAAGACCGCCACGTTTACGCACAACGACGGCCGCACGGTTAATCTTCTTCAGGCCGATGGAACGGTGCCGATGCTCTTCCAAGGTGTTACTTACAATATTCCGGTTGCGATCTGGCTCATGGAGTCATACCCCCGCCACGCGCCGCTAGTTTTTGTCAATCCCACCCGGGATATGATCATCAAACGCCCCCACGCTTTTGTTTCACCCAACGGCGTGGTTTCAATTCCGTATATTCAGAATTGGGTTTACCCAAGTTCAAATCTTGTTGAATTGGCTCGGAATTTGAGTCACTTTTTTGGCCGAGATCCGCCCCTGTATTCGCAGCGCAAGCACTCAAACCCTAATCCTAGTCCTAATTATGCTAGTAATAATTTGTCCAGTGTAAATTCGTCTGCGGGTTCTGCTGTTGCACGGCCAGCAATACCTCCTAGGGTCTATTCGCCTTCACCTACACCAGCTCCACCTTATGGGAGTGGGAGTGCTTATGGGTCAGGAAGGATAATGGAGGATCCGGCTGAGGTTTTCAAGAAAAACGCTATAAAAATAAGCTTGTGGAGAGCTTGAATGGCGATATTAGGGAGTTGAGGAAGACGAGGGAGGCAGAAATGGAAGGAGTGTTTAGTGCACAAGCAGTATTGAGGAAGCGTGAGGAGGAGTTAGCAAAAGGATTGAAAGAAATGCAGGATGAAAAGGAGGGGTTGGAGCAGCAATTGCAGATGGTTTTGATGAATTCTGATGTGTTGGAAGGATGGTTGAGGGAGAATGAGGAGAAATTGGGGAGAAAGGAAATTAATAGTGTGGATGTAGACGATGCATTAGAGCCTTGCGACGCCCTTTCAAAACAGATGCTGGATTGCACAGCATCTGATTTGGCTGTGGAGGACGTGATTTACGCACTAGATAAAGCGGCCCAAGAAGGGGTGATACCATTTGATCAATACTTGAGGAATGTGAGGCTTTTGTCACGGGAGCAGTTTTTTCATCGAGCCACAGCTTCAAAAGTCAGGGCTGTTCAGATGCAGGCTCAGGTTGCTACTATGGCTTCCAGGGCATCACCACAATATGCAATCTGATGGTCTAGTCCCTGTATAAGCTCATTCATCAGGTGTGCTATGGAGAATTAATTGAAATATTATATACAGTCTCTTAATGCTCAGATCTATGTATACATTTCATTGTTGTGTTGCACTGTGGTAGAAAACAATATGTTCTTCATTGGTTTGTAAGAATAGCAAGTTTAAATAAATTCTAATATGATGTTTTTCCTACAAGTGTTCCTTTTTTGAACTTCTTTGTTTGCAGTCTAAATCATATAAACACTGAACTTTTTATGGAATTTTATATTCTATCATTTGAGTTCGTTATTATAGTGATTGAATATGCTATTATATGAGATAGCATCTGAGTATTTTACGTTTCAGGTTAGACCTTGTTTAGGAACTACGGAAGTTTATGCAGTCCCGCAAATTCTCTATTAAAAAAAATTGGCAGAAATTAATACTATTTATTTGTTTAATGATATTACATAAGGAATAATATTTCTTTAGATATGTGTGCAGGCAATTAGTCTAGAATTCTCAAATGCGATTAAGAGTGTGTTTGATGGAGATTATTGGGGAAAAATGTATTTTAAATAGTGATATGATGAGAAATGTGTGTTTAAAAAAGAAGGAAAAGTTATTGATGTGATGGAAAATATTATTTTATTGAAGAATGTGTGGTTGAAAATGAGTAGAAGAATGAGAATGAAATATGAGTCTAGAATACTCAAATGCGATTAAGAGTGTGTTTGATGGAGATTATTGGGGAAAAAATGTATTTTAAATAGTGATATGATGGGAAATGTGTGGTTGAAAAAGAAGGAAAAGTTATTGATGTGATGAAAAATATTATTTTATTGAAGAATGTGTGGTTGAAAATGAGTAGAAGAATGAGAATAAAAAATAAAAATGTGGCCCAAACAGACTCTAAGTTTGTTTTGATTTTATTTCTTTTTGTCATGGTTTTTGTTGGCTATAGAAAAAAAGAACGTCCTTATCTCAATGAATTTATTATTCAGGTTCAACGCCATTGGTTTCTCTCTCTTGAATGTATTAACTAACTACTCGAACCTCATTGCTTTCTTTCTTGGTGCTCCAGGATGTCATTTTATCACTTGAATAGGACAATTTGGGGATTGTCAACATGTAGCTGTAGACATGCTTTTAAAGTAAATGAGCATTAAGGTTAGACTTGGGCTTCTTTTGGTTGATGACAAAGATTTGTTTTGAGCTAGAAACGTAGGTGACACAAAATTGAGATGACATGATTATCTTATCATGCAAATTGAAATATTGGCTTTGTATATGGTTGTTTAGATTTTCTACAAGCACTTTTTATGGATATCAAATTAGTACTGATTTTCTATATTTAGGTTTACGGAAATGACTGTACTTGTTTTATTGCTTTTGTGGGAGGTAGTTTACAAAGAGTGCATTCTAAAGATGCTCGTTTGATCCCCCAATTATCTCCAATTTCATGCATGCTAGCTGAATATTTTTCTTGCCGCACATGGTCGGAATGTTCTTATTTTCTATTTTTATTTTCTTTTAGCTTAAGATCTGTTCTGAATTTTCAATTTTAGCTCATGTGAAGTGAGTGCTACTTTTTGGTCATTGATTGAAATTTAAGTTTGGAACTGTGCTATGCATTTACCTGGGACTTGGTTTCATCCAAGGAATCTCTTATGGTTTAAATAACAGTTGGATTTTGGTAATAGTTTCTTGTTGTACTCATTTATTATACCCTTTCTATTGACTAGTTGATTGGGATATGCATAATGGGGATTGCAGAAGATAGTGGGAAAGTTGTTTCATAACTCAAAATGATTTGTCTATATAATGATGTGATTTGTCTTGTCATTTTTTAGTATAATTCTGCTGGGAATTTATTCTTTAAACTCTGAAGGATATTAGCTGTTATCTTTGAAATTTATTGTTGACATATTTATTGCACACATCTCTAATGTGGTATTGTATGAGGGAATGTGCTTGAAATTTTGGATGCATTAGATTTTTTAGAGTACTCACACACATTGCAATGAGAAGGTTAACCATTGCTTCATATCTATCACATTGCCTTAACTCCCTTCAGTTCCCCTTCTCTCTTCCATGTTGCAAACACTGTAAGAGTACCTGTGTGTCTGTAAGGTTTTTAAATTTTCTCTTAAGCATCTTATCGATATCATTGCTTTAAAACTTGTTTGAGGCTTATTCTACCCCAGCTTATGCCTTGCGTGCCATTTGTCAAGGTTTACACCTCTATTTATTTAGGCTTACATCTCAAGGCTAAGCCTTAGGACGTTTATGGTGGGCGCTTGCTTTTCTAGCCTTTTTGAGCTTCTATTGTTGGCTTTGATCCTTTTTAGCTATTTTAAGCCTCAGGGCTGCTGTGGTGTGGTGTGCTCCATTGGCTTGCCATTATTTGGGGTTTTAATTATTGGCCTCAGCTTTTGAAGCTATTTTTTCTTTTTGTTTATTGTGGGCTAAATGTTTTATGGTCTTTGTTGCCTTCACATGGAAGGGGAAGGGGAAGGGGAAGGGGAAGCCACAATTACAAGTGAATAATGACAACAAAGAATACGAAGACGCACATAATGAGTAGTAGGATGATAAATCAAATATGTTGGAGGATTCTCTTAACGATTGTATTCATATTGTTGATATTGGCAGTTTCTACATATGAAAATATTTCATAAATGTTTACTACGAGCCCGTTTGGGCCACATTTTCATTTTTCATTCTCATTCTCATTCTTGCACTCATTTTCAACCACACATTCTTCAATAAAATAATATTTTTCATCATATCAATAACTTTTCCTTCTTTTTCAACCACACATTTCCCATCATATCACTATTTAAAATACATTATTTCCCCAATAATCTCCATCTTAAACTTATTAATTTCTTTATTGATACACACTCTACATTTTAAACTTATTAATTTCTTTATTGATATACATTTTATGTTGTTTGCAAATTACACTTTTAATTTTGTTTATTATAGATTTATCGATAATTTTATAGATTATTATGAGCATATTTTTGTATTTTTGTGTTGTTTTGCATGATTTTATTGGTTTGTGTTAGGCTTATCCTTTGCCTCAGTGGTAACACACTTATGTACCCGATTGATCCCACTTTTAGACATTGATGATATCAAACTAGTACTGATTTTCTGTTGGTTATTGGAACGTGATCGTATTTAGTTTACTTTCTTGAAAAAGTACTCAATGTTCTCCCTAATATCTGTACTTTTATGCGTCCTGGCCAGATAGTTTTCCAGCTGGACATTATCTGAACACCTTATATTTCTGTTCTTCTTCTAGGTTAAGATTTGTTTTGAACTTTCACTTTTAACTTGTTAAGCACATGCTTTCTTCTGATCATTGATTGGAATAATTGTTTTGGTTTCATTCTAGGAATATCTGATGGCTCGGTTAACAGTAGGGTTTTGGTGAGAATTTCTTGTTATTATCATCTATACCTTTCTGTGGACAAATGAGTTAGGATACACATAATGGGGATTGCTGAAGATAGTGGGATTTGTCTTGTAACTTATTTTGGGTATTATTCTGTAGGAGAAGTAATTATTAAACTTGAATGATCTCAACTGTTAGTGCTATTTGAAGTTCATTTTTTGCATGTTTTGTACTCCAGTGTTGTTCAATGTGATATCTGACAAGGAAACTTGGTTTGAGATTTAGGTGCATTGGACTTTCGAGATCTACACCCAAGAAGCACTATAGAATGTCAAGCCATTTTTCCTTTTGGATTTAAAGGTTAATTCCATGTTTTCTGTGTATTTATTGGTTGCAGTTATGACATTCAGTGTCCATCGCGATTCGCGAGCAAAAAGAAAATCTGATCACTTTTGTATAAGCAGATTTCCATTCCACATTAATTTCTCATTGTCGCCTGTTGTGAAATTACGTAAGAGATATTATGTAAATTGAAAAGTTTGATGGCTTCTTAGACTTAAATAATGTACTTATATGGCAAATAATATCGAGCGAAGAAGGCCAAAAGAGGGAATTACTTCCTCGGAGCTTAATGCATACAATTTAGGTCTAGCCCATAATTTGAGTTTGGATTAAGAGTTTGTGATTGAAGAAGAGCTCTGCCTTCTCAATAGTATTTGGTAGATCCAACAGAACGTGGCTTCAAGTATACAAGGACCTTGGTATTGGTAAGTCATAGGTCGAAGTTGCTCTTTGTCCACTACCAATATTGGCCTGTACGAGAGACATATTCGGTAGTATAAAGGATAAAATTTGAAGATAGATTAGGTGAGAAAAGTTTGGCTTTTTCCTTTTTTTGATTTAAGAAAAGTTACTATAGAATTTTACTTTGGCTTTTTATCGACCAATACCAAGATCGGTTGCTCGATTGGTTGCTTTTTATCGACCAATACAAAGGAGATAACTTTTGCATACATGATTGATTGCTCGAAAGATAAATAAATAATCTTATCTAGTACCGTTATAGCATCAATTTAAGTGTCATAATGTGATAGATTTAATTAATAGTGAAGTTACATGATTCATTTTATTATACGTATTATTTAATGCCAGTCGTTAATTATACTAATATTGTAATGTCAGTGATACTAAATAGAATTACTCAAAATAAATTGCTCCACATCAATATCAAGAGTGCTCTATATGACATTGACAATAAAAAAGATAAATTAATTAATGTAAGTTAAATAAGAAAATAGTTGGACTAGGACCTTAATTTATGCCAAGTCTTTTATTAATATTCCCAATAAGATGATGGCTCAACACCTTTTTGAAAAGTAGTGTACGGCAAAACCTGATTGAATTCGCCTTCTGTATCCATTTATTCCTTAATTGCACAACTTTACAATTGCGCTGAATCATTGCTAGTTGGACTCCGGAGTTTGATTTGCTTTTGGTTGTAATGATATTGCCCCTTTGTACAATCCAACTTTTACGATGGAATTAACTAGTAAACAAACAAAAAGAGTGATTTAATATGTTTGATCACGTCAATTATGAACTCTCGAGAGAATCGATGACCGCATCAAAGATGCAGTGCTAATACATTTGAAAATTCTTAATTGGCTAGTTGTAAATATCATAGGGTTATGGAACAAAAGATTATCTTGGACCTACATAGAGTATTGACGGTAAGTTTCAAATCTCACAGAATCAACATGATGATACATAAACAAAGATATGGAACAATTTACCTACTCTTTACGGTCAAAGCGAGATAATTTACCTACTCTTTACAGTCAAAGCGAGCCTCTTTATTCCGATTTTGTTAATTTAACGTGTCGTTACGTATTGTTCATTTCTATTTTTATTCAAAGTGTGATTGATTGACTTTATTTTTCATGAAAAATGTAATTTTTCATCTAAATTTATACTTTTGAGGTGTTTGATTGATAAATTTTTTTTCAACTTTTGGTTATGTGACCATTTTTCTCAAAAATAAGAAAAACATTTTCTTTAACAAGGTGTGATTTTTATTTTTCAGATAATTCACTCTCTTACTCTCTCATTTACCAATCAATAAAAAATAGATAAGTATAATATTTTTTGGTTGAAAACTAAATTAATTAAACACATTTAATTAATAATTTTCATACAAATAAGTTCTAGACAATTCAATTTATTTTTTTCCATGTAAATTATATGGTCGCAATCAAATGCAACCTTAAAGTTTTAAATCTCCTCTAAATGATTAATTTTTCCGACAACAAAGTCCGAACGACAGAATTAGGTAACACAGACTAAAGACGTGTAATGCAAAGATTCACATTGTGTTACTACAAGTCTCGTTTTAAGTACACTTAGCTTCGGAGTTTGAGTTGGTCACAAGAATTTTTACGCTTCTTTCGAACCCCTCTTATTGATATGAGCTGGCTTCCTAGGGGCTTGTATGGTAGTTGGATTGAACCACAAGAAACGGGCAGTTATAATTAGATTTCTCCAGTTAAAAATCGTGTTTCCTAGAATAGTGGGACATGGCAAAAATGGAGTGTGATTGCCCTCCCCTTTACAAATCATCCTCTTCTCCATGTCTACACCCATCCTAAGCTCTATTTAACCTCTCCTACTGCAAAACGCTACAACTTGATTCCCTTAACCCCTTTTTCCATATTCAAAATGTCGACGTTTTTGCATCTATTCTTCCTCTATTTGTGCGCAGTTTTCTATTCTTCAGGTTCTCTTTCTGTGTGTGTGTGCGTGTTTGGAATGTGCATAATGATCAGTTGGGAGTCTTGGGATATGGAAACTATTTGTTTTGCTCTTTTATCTGTATTCTTCTTGAAAGAAACCAATTTTCCTGTCATGTTTTGAGATTTTCTAATTGTTTCTGCTTGCAGATGGAACTCAACTGATTGTAGTGAACAACTGCAAGGAGCACATATGGCCCGGAGTTCTTGCCAACGCTGGCCACCAAACTCTTCGAGATGGCGGTTTTCATCTCTACTCCGGCGAACAAGTCGTCTTCGACGTCCCCGAAAGGTGGTCGGGAAGATTATGGGGTAGAAGGGGCTGCTGTTTCGACAAAAACGGTAGAGGCTCATGCCAAACAGGCGACTGCGCCGGGAAACTACATTGCATGGGCACTGGCGGAGTACCTCCAGCTACTATTATAGAAATGACTCTAGGAACCCCAACAAATCCGATCCATTACTATGATGTGAGTTTAGTCGATGGTTTTAACCTTCCCGTCTCGATGATCCCGATAGGTGGTAGCGTTGGGTGCAGCGTAGCAGCTTGTGAGTCTGATTTGAATGTTTGCTGCCCATCAAATTTGGTGGTGAGGAAAGAAGGGAAGGTGGTGGGATGCCAGAGTGCCTGTTTGGCCACCGGGGAAGCTAAATACTGTTGTACAGGGGAATTTGCCAACCCGAACACTTGCAAGCCTACGGCTTTCGCGCATCTTTTTAAGGCCATTTGTCCCCGGGCTTACAGTTATCCATATGATGAGTCGACAGGACTTAAGACATGTAGAGCAGGGCAATATCTTATTACGTTCTGCCCTCCCAATTAATGGATAAAGGTAGATTGAACAATACTTGAAAGTATAAAGGAAGAATAAGATTAAAATCTCTTGTATTGTATTGTTCGGTCCTTTCTAGTTCTATGTACATAACGTGCCTTTGATGTTTATAAAGTGTTGATTTGATAATCTGGTTGTTTAGGCAAAGATGGATGATGAAATTACCTCTTCTTGGGCTTAAACTTGTGATTGGCACTTTGTTTTTTACTTCACTTTTGTTTCATTGAAGCATACTTCAATTTCAATTGACTGATTCTTGCTTTGATGTTTAGTCTTATGGCTCTGGATTTGCTTGACACAAAATTTTAATAGCTATGGACATAACTAAAGATAATTTTGGTGGTGAATGAATTTGATGGAATATCAATTTTGGGATTTTAGCATGTAATGTTGTCACGAAAAATTATTCACTTAGTCAGCTTCAATTTTTTTGAGAAAAATGTTTATTTTTTTGTTATAAGCAATAAGATTTCATCATCACTGAAAGATGAACATAAAACAAGATTTGCAAAGACTAACAAGGTCCGGATTGATCTCATTCAACGCATCAAATATGTCGCTCGAAGTTTGGACTGTTTTTATGATATGACTGGATTAGTTCGATTGATGCATACATTTTTCTGAGTGCACCAGTCTTGAAATCTGAATGCTTTTTTGAGTTTTAGATGAATTGAATTGCTCATTTGAACCTTATGCTTGTTTGACGAGTAAGGTACATATTAGGGAATATAAGTTATTCTATTTAAAAAGGTAGAAAAAATGTAAATTAGCTATCCACACTGCATAAGAAGAATTTACAGTAAGCATCATAACATTACACTTTCCTCCTTGCACCGTCAACTTGTACAGTGATTCCTATCTCATTTGAAGGGTCATCAGGTATGTTCACCACCTGAGCTTTACTAACCGGATTCTAGGTATATCCTTGAACTAACAATTTACAACTTTAGGTACAACAAACATGATTTATTTTAAATTAGCTCAATCCAGCTGAAACCTGGAAGAAATCAAAGTCCGACATGAAAAGGAAACAAGGCTCTCACTAGTCTGAGTTAGCTGTACACTTCCGGTCCCTATGAGTTCAATTGGAAGATGAAGACAGGATGCTGATCCTCTTTTCTGCAAGAGATGCAGGTAAACATTTCCAATATCAAAAACTATGTTTTATCAAGAAGGGGGACACTGGAGTAGGAATCCCAAAATGCAAGTGCAACATCAGATGTCATTTTACTAGCAAAAGCATCAAAACTACCGACATTGCTTCCCAGCTCGTCATTGCGAATTGATCCTGTGAGCTCGATGATATTTCGACATTTTGAAATTAACAAATACAGCAAAAACAGTGAATTTTAGCAGAAATTAGTACAATGAGGATGATTCTTCTAGTGGATTAGCAGGCAGCAAGAGTAGAAGGATACCTCCAGTAGCAACAAGTTTCTCTAACGGGCAACAATATGCTTTCCATACGTATACTTCTTGAGAGCACTTAAATAAACCTTTATTCGGTTAAGAATCAGCTCAAGTTGCCGATCATCGCAAGTCTCCAGCATCTTTTGTAAAACATAGTTTGCAAACTGATCTTTCATCATTACCTGATTCCAATTAGATTATGTCCAATTCTCAGCGAGTATTTCAAAAAAAAAAAAGAAGAAGAAGAAAAAACCATGTTATAACTGTGGCTTAGTGATAAAAGATATCATAATAAAGTATGTTGAATGTTCCTCTCGCCAATATGCCGTCCTCACCCCTGCAGCAACCAAACACTCCCTGCCCCCTCCATAAATAAATAAATAAATAAAATCATTCAGATGGAGTATCTATTTATTCACAATCAATTTTACTGCTGAAATCCTTATAAAAACGAGAAAAAGAGAACGCAGCCAATTGTCTAATCTGGGATGCACTTCCATGTTCAAAAAACTGAAAAGAGAATAAGAACCAGAAAATATGATGAACTCTCATCTCGTGCCAATTAATGTATACAGATACTTTACAACACATGAATATCTTAAAATATGAATAGAATATCAGATATAAGAGTCTTAAATTCCACACCTTCTGGATCACATAGTTACCGAACATCAATCATCAGGGAAAGTCCATGGGGCATAATACTATGTTCTTCACTTGTGCACTGGCTGTTTCAAGTTTTTGTTGGATAAACCGACTTCCAAACCTGTCCACACTGAAAAGAAAAGGTTCGAAATAAACTTGTAAGTTTCTAAAGGTGGGCAAAATAAAGTCGAAAGTCCTTTCCTGAATTATATACCTGAACTCAACAACATGACCAGCAATCTCTGTAAGCTCGAAACACTTGGTTTTGTTGCTCTTGAAATCATTCAACAAAGAAGATGCAAAACTTTCCTCCAAATTACCTTCCATAACACTGCCAGGTATATTCCTTAACCCTGAAGAAAAATGCATGATCTGTTCCTCATGCATGACAGGACTACTAGATCCAAAAGGGAGATTAGGGATAACTGGGTCCGCTATTGGGCTTCCAGGATATGACATACCAGGAGAAAATGTAAGATTTCCCAAGAAACCATGATTCAGATTACTGGTTTTGCCGAAAGCAAGGCCATATTGCAGCTTCTGAAGCAAAGGTTCAAGCTAAGGTTTCTGCAACCCAAGCAAACTCCATATGTGATCTCAAGTACTGAAGATATGACAGGTCCAACAGTGCCATAGGAAAAGCATTTTCTGCATTATGATTTCCAACTCGACCCAGGGTCTGCAGTCCAATGAAGCAGCCAAATAATTAGGTCCTAAACTCAAGCCTCCTCCCATTGATCTAGAGTCAATTCTAGAGGCACCAATCAGAGTACCGGCAGCAATATTCTCAACCAATTGAGGAAATTTATCACCCCCAAGCCAATTTCCCAACATGGGTGATAAGGGATTGATAGCAAAACCACCGAACCCATGGTTTGATAAAGATGAATTTGGACTATCAATGCTATGAAACTAAGATAATGGACTTCCTCCACCATTCAGAGTAGGCGTAGATGACCCTTTCAAGAATGAATTTGCTGAGGACTTAGCTAATTTATAATATTGCATCGATTCAGACTTGTTCAAGTATGGACTGTTCTTGAATGCAGTTCGATCGCTTTGAGAATGGGACAGGTTCTGATGAGCATCAGTCTGATGCTGATTATGAGAGGTTGGATGCTTCCCTTCATCCACCTTGCTATTCGCCGACAGACTCATTCTAGACAAAGCAATAACCAAATTGGCAGAGTGGCTAATATCAGGCTAAACATCATCAAATGACTTCGGAATATTCACATTTTTCCTATCCAGTGAGCTCACCATTCCACCTCCAACAGGAAGGATGCGAGGACTAGGAGCTCTAGCAATAAGTTGAGGGTCAGAAGTTGCATTTATTGACAAAGAAGCATATGTATGAGGAGCTAAAGGAATACTTTGGAGTGATGATGCTCCTTTAGCATTTTTGCCTGAACAAAATAAATCCGATGATTCTATCTCATGATGATTGGCAGCATGTAATCCAGAAGATTCATCATTTTCAAATGCACATCTGGCAAGGCAAGACGAATGTCTAGAAACAGATGATGTATTACTTATATCATCCCGCGTCATTATCAAAGTCTTAATTCAAGATTCCACAAAAGTTTAATGAATTTGAGCATAACCAACAGCTCACAAAACTTATAAAATCACAAATATGGGATATTCGATTAAAATATGAGTTTCTTAGACTTCACTTCCTCTCCATGAAAACCCTTTTACTAGAAAATGTTTTGTGACCAAATATATATAGATACTAAGTATTAAAAATATGTGCTAACTCTTAATAGTAAAATTAACAAATGTAACAATCAATATGCATTTTTTTTCTTCAATATTTGCAATAAAATTTAGTAAAACTACACATAACACAAATTAATTGTCAAGTGAAACGTAAAACATACCATTTTTTTGTTACTGCATTTGATAATTTTGATTGTAAACATGGTGTGTAATGATATTTGTTGCACAGCAAAATAGGCAACGACACTGGCTATATTTGAAAAATGGATTTCGTTGCACATTGTATATCCATGCTTTTCTCCCTAATAATAGCGAGCTTGCAATTAAACACAAAAGTTAAACTCTTGTTGGCCCCGAGCAAAACTATCTATTAAATCCACAAGCAAAATATATATATATATATATATATATATATATATATATATATGTGTGTGTGTGTGTGTGTGTGTGTGTGTGTGTGTGTGTGGCGCGCACATTAGATAATTTTATCATACTCTCATCAAGTATTGAAATTGTTTGACAATTCATAAATATTTTATAAGTAATGCAACCAGAAATAAATTTTCACTTACTCATTGCTCAATTGAAGTGCGTGTGCTTAGTCAATCAAATCATCATAAACCTTTAGGATAGTTATTTTTCGACCCTCAATAGTAAAATATTTTATTTCTCTCTCGGTATGAACACCCGCAAACTTGATTTTCAATCATATATTAGGAGCGTTTATTGTTAGAGTTAGTGTCGCATAAGAAATAAAGGTGTATCGATCCATGCCTTTTCTCCTAAATAGAAAGATCTAACACGTGCACTAAGATTACAAATAGTGAGTAACTTATACAATGAGGTTATACAATTCTCGATTAACCGTGACATTACTGCTCCTTCAAAAAAAAAAAATTTCAATAGGCGAAGTTGTTTTAGTTTTTTAGCTGAGTCTTTTCACATAGAAACGTAAAGCAGTTGAATTTAATCCATTTTTTAATTGGTCTCAAATCTCCCCTATTTGGCGTTGGTTTATAATCGATTAATCATTTTCTATTCATATATTTCGTGAAATTTATAAGTACTATTTACTTATTTATCATTTATTTCTAGAGTTATGCTACAAAGACAGGATTGATGACAATGTTTAAATCCAAGCAAACACGTGTCAACATTTGATTTGCTAGTTTTTTTTTTTTTTTTTTTAAAAAGGAAGCAGGTGCTGACAAGTAGCACCTATTTCCAAATTCTGGCTGCAAACACTATCACACTATCATTCCCTTTATTTCTATATACTTATAATTTATATCGATTATAAACAACTGCCGAACATACTCTGTACACTAAAAAATGTTTGAGTTAGCTCTAGAATAGGATATTATATGTCTGTATAATAGTCATTTATTTTAGAACAAAAAAATTATGATGGTTGTTTAAAAAAGAATATAAATCACACATTTCAACTATTTATTGAAATTATTATTTTAATATTCTTCTGAATCAAGAGCTCAACCCAAATTTCTTAACTTGATGATTGTCAAGATGTCACGTTATAAAGTTGTCTCATTCGGGCCGGTATTGAACCTCCTATCAATGTGATTCCAAATGGGGTCTTAATATCCTAGTCTCGTCCCAAAAAAAAAAGCAAAAAAGAAAAGATTAGTACTCAATATATACTTAACATAAGATATTTGGTTTGCCTCCTTAGGTTACATAGTTTGGTCCAACCAACTCATAGCCCTCGTATTTTGCCACATATGTGGGTTCGGTCATCCAAGGCCTATGACTGATTCTTGAATAATCAAATGGATTTACCTAACAAGTCTAGAGTAAAATAAAATGAATTCAAGACCGACCCTAATTTCTTCTTCTACCTATACCGCAGTTGAAACGCCTAAAGGAGAATTTGGTGCTCCATACTGACTTCAAAGAAAGATAGGATTGGGCAATTCAATTCCACTGGTTCTTAAGGAATTATATTGACATGTTATTCAAATTAACTGTGTTTATGTCTAAATTCTGATAGATTAATTTTTGAAGCATCATAGTCAGATTTGAATTTAGTGTAGAGTCTAATCCACAACAAAAGATTGGATCTTAAAAACAAAAATTGAAGGTCGAGTACAGAAGTACTCATAAAGCCTGCTATTTCTATGGAGGAAAAATCTGAAAAACAAGAAAATATTCATTTCTTTAAGGTGCGGATCTAAACAATAATTTATTCACGAACACGACTCATTCTTAATGTATATTTTCGACAAAAAAATAAAAATAAAAATTGCGAAAAACGAAAGTTCATCTAAAAATGAAAGCTTGAGAGTTCAGTGATAAGAAAAATTATGGAAACTATTTACTTTAATTTTTAAGGAAATTTACCTTATTGGTCCCCAACCATTTGTACGAGCTGTAAAGTTGTCTCCAACTTTTGAAACAAGTTGGTTCTCTAATGTTTATTATAGTAACACAAGCCATCTTCAAGAGTGTAAATTATAAATAAATAGAAATGAGGAATGAATAGAGTAATACTTGTGAATCTCTCAAAATATGAGAACAAAATATGGCTCGAGTACTTATAATCATGAGCCAAATACAGGCTAAATCTTTATTCCATAGTAATGTGGCCCTTAACTGAACGTAGTTCACTTTTATTTTTTGAGCACCAACCAAAGTTCAAAAACAAAGCCTGGTTCATAAAGTTAAACGTATGATGATCGTGTAATGATTTAACTAGACTTGGACAATTTTCGGCGTTGGGAATTGATTGCATGATTGTAAGAGAAGGCTAGGGATGAATTTATTCATTTTTTAAGACTGAAGGCTAACTTGCTACTTGAACAATAAGTTGAGAAATAATACTGCAAATATTTCTTATTTTTAAGAAGGTTGGATCACGATGAGCTTAATTGCTGAAGGTATTATTTCTTTATATAAATGGAATGTAGTTCACATTGTAAAAGTTCAAAATTTTCATTCTTTATTAGTTTTCGTTAGTGTAAAGACAACACGTATAAATCTCTTCTTTGTCTTGATAATAGAGGTAAGGTCTCATCATGTATTCAATTTTTAATTAAGGTGGATAGCACTCATTTTGATATAGGCAAATTCGTAAACTTTCTTACCTACTTTGACTTTCAAGAGCAAGTTTCCAGGTATATATCAGCCGGTTGAAGCCATTCGTACACGGCGGTTCACCCGCCGGTGTACCCGACCCCACCACCTGCACTCACAAAATGAGTTCGGGCCCCACGAGCAATTAATGCGCCGGGCCCACCCCTTGTGAAAGGCAGATAACCCAACGGGTGAACCGCCGGATATATGTAGCTTGGTTCATATCAGCCAATTACAATTTGTTAATTCAGACATGTTTGAGCCCCATTTTTGTTAATTCAAACCTGAGTTGAATTGTTTTGCTAACAACTGAATTGCAAATAAAATATCTTAAGCCCCAGTTTGTTTTAGTTAAAAATCAGTATTTAGTAGATTTTGATAAAAGTTGATAAAATATATAATTGAAAAGTTGATAAAAATTGTAGTTCCCATAAAATGTATGGTTAAAAATGAATTTAAAATATTGAGGTCGAACAACTTCTCGAGAATCCATACATCCCTTATCAGTGTATGGACAGCTATCTCTCGAGCGCAGGTTTAGGTTCGGCCTCTAAAATACAATCCCACAAGATTACGAAGGTTTTAAATGAAAGAGATGAGATTTTGGAATGCGGCATTGTTCAATACCAAATGTTACATTATATGCATATACACGAGCATTACACATTGGGCATTGCAATCTTGACACATTTCAACAGACAAAAAAATGGAAAAATAAAAATAAAAAGGAGAGAATTATTGAAAGGAGAAATGAATCAAACTTCTAGGTGAGGGTGACGAAAGAGATGAATATTTTTAGACCTAAATGAATCAAATTATGAAATAGAAATGCTCCCAAGGTGGAAACATAGCCTGCAGAAATCTCTCAGAAGAAAACCCTATATTCAAACGTGGAGTCCCTTCAATCACTACTTTATGAAGATTATATAGCTAAAGTTTATTACACATAATTCCGGGTAGGGTTCATAGTAAGTAACCTAAATTTGACAAGGTTGACATATATTTTGTTGGACATGTGGATTCTTGATTATATTTATTTTTTTGACTAAGTTGTTGAGGTTAAGTAATCTATTTTTTCAGGTTTAAGGTGACGTATAATCCTTTGGTTTCTTTATAGATATATCCACCTTAAGAAAAACCGAAAAGAAGCTGAGATTTTAATATAAATATACCAATATGCAAAAGGGTTAGTCGTGAACAGATAAACAGCCTAATTCTTTCATTAGAGAACAGTCAATCTACCTTCATCTTACAATTCTTATATCCTATGTAAATTCTTGTCCAAAAAAATTCATAAGTACAGAAAATTTTGATACGTTTCAGGTTTCGTGACAATTAAAATTTATAAGACAAAGATAAAGAGATTACAATCCTTGTTATGGAGTCTGTTGTTGCTGATCTTGAAGGGACTCTTTTGAATGATTCTAATGCCTTTTCCTACTTCATGTTGATAGCATTCGAGGCATCGGGTTTGGTCCGGTTTGCACTTTTGTTGATGTTATGGCCGGTGATTCGGTTGCTCGAAGTTTGTGGGAAAGGGGATGCAGGGCTTAGGTTGACAATTTTTGTTGCCACGGCCGGGGTACCGATGTTGGAAATTGAAGCGGTGTCTAGAGCTGTTTTGCCTAAGTTTTATTTCGATGATATCAATATGGAGGCTTGGAGGATATTCAGCTCGTACGATAAGAGAATTGTTGTGACCAAAACGCCGAGGATCATGGTCGAGAGGTTCGTGAAGGAGCATTTACGTGCAGACGATGTTATCGGGAGCGAACTCTCTGAGAACAGATTTGGATTGGCAACTGGTTTTATTCAAGATGATTTTGATTCAATCACTAGGAGTATTGGTGCATTATTTGGTGATGAACAACCTAGTCTAGGACTAGGAAGGCCTCATTCTGGTTCCGGTCCATTATTCTTATCCATGTGTAAGGTGAGTTTGCTTTGCTATGTTTTCAAACATAAAATTACTTATAATTACACATGTGGTCGCGCAAGCACTAATTGCAAATGTTTATTTTTTGCATGTAGGAAACAAGATGCGATTATTTATAGAATCCTTTCCAACTACTTATTTTGCCCTCATTTGTTGAATAATGATATGCATGGTTGGAGACTACAGTAGTTATCCAATCTGGTGGCTTGTTATTTGATGCATTCATTTCTTGTAATTCTATTGTCTCAAATAATAGCTAATACATTAAATAAAAAGTTGTCACATAAAATGACTATTATCCGCTTACTATGAATAGTATTATTTAACAAATAACAAACTGTCACATAAATGACTATTGTAGTCACTATATGAATATCATTACTTATATTTGTTTAGATAAAAATTAAATTTTTAGTAGTTTGAGATAGAATGCGTGAGTGAATTTCATAAAATTTGTGATTAAAATTAATTACTTTCGTAGTAAGCATGTTAACTGAAATGTTTTTTCTTTATCAACAGGAAGAACAACATCCACGATTCACCACCTCAAAAAAGCAAGCCCTCCACCACATCATCCGCCCCCTGCCGGTGATTTTTCATGACGGCAGGTTAACTAAGCGTCCTACGCCGTCCGCCGCCCTCCTAATCCTCTTATGGATCCCTCTCGGAATTGTACTAGCAATGATCCGCATTGGGGTTGGCCTTATGCTTCCAATGCGGGCCATACCCCGAATGGCCCCCGTATTCGGAGGTAAGGTCGTTGTTAAAGGTACCCCTCCTCCGCCTGCTGCCCCCGGAAACTCCGGCGTCCTCTTCGTTTGCACCCACAGAACTTTAATGGACCCGGTTGTCCTCTCAGCCGTCCTCTACCGTAGAATCCCCGCCGTGACATATTCCATTTCTCGATTATCCGAAATTCTATCCCCCATTCCTACCGTCCGATTAACAAGAATCCGAGATGTCGACGCCCAGAAAATCAAACGGCAACTCGAAAAGGGAGATTTAGTCGTCTGCCCAGAAGGCACAACTTGCAGAGAACCCTTTTTGCTGAGATTCAGTGGACTTTTTGCTGAATTAACTGACCGGATTGTGCCTGTCGCCATGAATTACAGAGTAGGGTTTTTCCATGCAACCACAGCCAGAGGGTGGAAAGCTATGGACCCTATATTTTTCTTCATGAACCCTAGACCAATCTACGAGGTAACATTCTTAAACCAATTACCAGTTGAAGCAACATGTTCATCAGGTAAAAGTCCACATGATGTTGCAAATTATGTTCAAAGAATCTTGGCTGCAACATTAGGGTTTGAGTGCACAAATTTTACCAGAAAGGACAAGTACAGGGTTCTCGCCGGAAACGATGGAATTGTATCACAAACTTCCAAAAGGACTCCGGCGAAGGAATTGATGAGCATATTCAAGAAAATTATGGGTGATTTTAAGCTTCATTAAAAAAATAAAATATATATAATGGAAAAAAGTGAATCTGTCTTTCTTTCTTTATTTTTCGTATTCTTGTAATTTTTATCATAATTTTGTTTAATAAGGGGAGCCTGTATTTTTTATTTTTTATTTTTCCTTCTTCTTTTTAATTGTTCCTTGAATTCTTTCCATTGAAGTGTTGAATAATATATAATTATGAAATGTCAGTCAAGACAAAGGCCCGTTTGATACACATTTTTGAGGAATTAGTAAATTTTTTAGAGTTTTCAGCCGCAATAATTGACCACAAAATTTGGCAGCCATATTCTCATATTTTGAAATACCGAAAATGCACTCATCTCACCATATTTAATGCAAGCATTAAAGGGCACTCTCTTCTTTTCATAAAATAATATAATTAAGGGTAATTGGCGCAAAACGTCCCTACCTTTGAAGGTTTCTGTGGAAAACGTCATCACCTTTCGTTTTTTGACGCGGAACGTCCCTACCTTTACCTTTTCTTGCGCAAAACGTCCTTCCGTCCACTTTCCGTTAGAATGCACCGTTAAATCTTTGGGTAATTGGCACAAAACGTCCCTACCTTCCACATTTCTTTGCGCTGAACGTCCATTTCATCCATTTTTAGCAAAAAATAACTAATATACCCTTATATTTAAATAAAATAAAAGAAAAATAAAGCACAAATTATAATAATACTCTCAAACTTTTTCAAAATGTGCAAATGAGTCCCAAACTTTTTATTAAAATTGCAAATGAGTCCAATCATTTGATCTAAGAATTAAAATTTGTTTAATGTACACGATAAATTTTCTTCAGAATTGACATTGACCATAATTTTGACTAAATTTAAAAGGATAAAATGGTAACTTTATATTTTTATAATAAAATAACTAAAATCAAATAATTAAATCAAAAACCCAATTATCTTCTCCAACCACCCCACCTTACTCTACCCTATTTTAACACAATTACACCCAAAAAAATGATTGTCGTTTCCACAATTCACACACCTCCAGACCATAAGGGCGAGTTCACCAGTGGAGGCGTTGCAAGGGACCAAGAGACAATCACTATACTCTCTCAAACAACCCCTTGCGTTATATGAATCGACCATGGTAAGGTCAACTGCTGCATCTGGGTGGACAATTTTGTGGATATCTGTGGTTTTGGGGGTGGCGTTTGGGGTTCTGTTGGTGGTGGCCGCCTTGGCAGTAGCGGTGTCGGCAACTCTGGTAATGTGGATTACTGGTGGTGGAGGGCAAGAAACTGACGGCTGAGATTATTGGGTTTGTGGTTAAGATTTTGATTAAAGAAGGGAATGTTGTGGCTGCAGTTTGTGTTGTTTTTGGCTAATTTGTGCGGTGCCGGCAAAGTGGAATGGGTTGAGCCTATCATATCTCGTTCGCGACTGTGGAATTTTTTATTCTGGGCATCGACATGTGGGACTGGTTTTGACGAATGAAATCAGTCGCCTTGGTGACGAAAATCGGATTCTTCTTCTTCTTCTTGCAGTGGCTCAACTGTAAAAATTGTGGGTTCAAAACGTTCCCCCTCCACCGGAGATTGGTGGCGGAGGTTGTGGTGGTGGGAGGAGGCGCTACTGCTTGATATATGCGCTCATAATTTAGTGGTATATAATTTAAGAAAAATTGCAACTGAGGTTATGGTGGTTGGAGGAGGCGACGACGGTCGTGGTGGTGGGAGGAGGAGGCGGTGGTAGTGGTGCCGGCAGTGTGCTGGTGGTTGTGCCAGCAGTTTTGGTTTTGGATTGGGTGGGGTGGTGTGGGGTGGTGGTGGTTGGAGAAGATAATAGGGTTTTTGATTTAATTATTTGATTTTAATTATTTTTATTATAAAAATGTAAGTTATCATTTTATCCTTTTAAATTTAGTCAAAATTATGGTCAATGTCAATTCTGAAGAAAATTTATCGTGTACATTAAACAAAATTTAATTCTTAGATCAAATGATTGGACTCATTTGCAATTTTAATAAAAAGTTGGGACTCATTTGCACATTTTGAAAAAGTTTGAGAGTATTATTATAATGTGCTTTATTTTTCTTTTATTTTATTTAAATATAAGGGTATATTAGTTATTTTTCGCTAAAAATGGATGAAATGGACATTCAGCGCAAAGAAATGTGGAAGGTAGGGACGTTTTGTGCCAATTACCCAAAGATTTAACTGTGCATTCTAACGGAAAGTGGACAGAAGGACATTTTGCTCAAGAAAAGGTAAAGGTAGGAACGTTCCGCGCCAAAAAACGAAAGATGGGGACATTTTCCACAGAAACCTTCAAAGATATGGACGTTTTGCGCCAATTACCCTAAGCATATTTAATGCAAGCATTAAAGGGCACTCTTTTCTTTTCATAAAATAATTTAATTAACTTATAAGAAGACAATCAGAAAAAGATGTTGTTGTGGATGTGGGGCCCCTTTTACCGTATAACGGCTCCAATTTTCATTAGAATTTCAGGAGAATGGCTACCAAACAGACCCAAAGTAAGCAATATCTTCTAACATTTAAATTTACTGTTTTAACTAACAAATTAATTTAAACTTACTTTGGAAAATAAATCATAATTTACATTTTAGAAAAGTTTAAGTAGAATTGAACGTGCTTAAAGTCTGTACAAAAAACTCTGCATAATTTAAAGAAAAAACATTATTTGAAATATAGTAGAAGTTAAATTGAATTATGTTTTAGTGATTTTTTCTTCCATGACATTACATCACGCAAATGGGGAAAAGAATTAAGTTATTTGTACTCGAAATTTGACATTCCGATTACCCGATCTTATCGATGCCCTCACATGGGGGTCGAGCCCCACTTTCGACAAATGTGTGGCCCCCGCCCCCAATATGAGAGGACGGGTAGGATCGAGTAATTCGAAGTGTTAAACTTCAGGTACATGTAACATAATCATAGGGAAAATCCTTTCCACTATGTACGTATCACTGTTTCATTTTGTCGTAATCTTATTCCATTTAATAATCAATACCACTACAATGGTTGAATTTTATTGACAATATGCAGGATGACCGACATTCACATTGGTGGGGTCCGCTTTTCTTTGGAGACTTTTTTATTCACGCGGTACCCGCGCATAAATGAGAAGATGTTAACCATTTGGTCATCCATTTTTGAGTAAAGTAGTATAATTCTTCGATAAAAGAGAAGAACTATGCTGCTCAAACAGGGAGGAAAACGAATAGGGGGTGCCAAGTACGCTGTTATATAATATTAAATGAGAGTTGATGAACTGTGGTTGAAAGAAAAAAAGAAATAACGAAAAATTGGCCCATGCGGCCACATGAGCCATTGAGGCTTGCGGTCGCATGGTTTCGTCAGAAGCCCCTAAGGACCGCTGTGACATAACCATGCGGTCGCACAGATTTGGCCTATGCGGCCACATGGTTCAAAAAAGTGACCGTTAGACAATTTTTTTTAACTAGTCTAACACATTTTCAACCTCAAACTTCCATCTTTTGAGAAAAGTTGGCACCCATACGAAAATATATGAAGAAATTCTATAAATAGAGATAAAATTCATGTTTTAAAACACTTCAAATTCTCTCTAATACTTTGATTTTTTTCATCCCCAAACTCTATCAAATTCTCTTAGAATTGTATTATATCTCTTTTTTTGTTCTTTATTTTCGGGTTTCAAAAGTGTTGTTTGCAACCCGATTTTAAGACTTGAAATCCGCTAAAACTATTTGTGTGTTGGTCATTTAGCATTCTCATTATCGAGAAGACGCAAATAAAGTTTTTAAAATAGCATTCTTTGTGATTCGAGTCTTCTTCATTTCTTTATATCATTTCGTTTTTTGTATCCATATGGAGGCCTTGTTGTTTTTTGACGAAAATCCTACAATAATCTAAAAGCTTTATTCTTCTATAATGGCAACCGAAGGAGATACAACCATGGCTACAATCAAACTTATGAATCAAGACTTGGTGATGCTAGACCAGTTTGATGGATCAAACTTTACAAGGTGGCAAGACAAGATTAAATTCTTGTTAATGGCGCTCAAAATCTTCTACATGCTTGATCCAAAATTGGAAGATCTACCCAAACCATCCGACAAAGACTTCGAACAATCAAGGGTGGATAGAAAGAAACGTGAAGAAGATGAACTCATATGCCGTGGCCACATCTTGAACGCATTGTCGGATCGTCTTTATGACTTATACACCAATACAACCTCGGCAAAAGAAATCTGGAATACATTTGAGAATAAGTAAAAGGCTGAAGAGGAAGGTACTAAAAAGTTCTTAATTTCGAAGTACTTTGATTTCCATTTTTTAGATAACATTCCCCTATTGCCCCAAGTACATGAATTGCAAGTTATTATCAATAAATTGAAAGCGGTGAAGATAGAACTTCGGGAATCATTCCAAGTAGGTGCAATTATTGCTAAATTACCTTCTACTTGGAGAGGATATAGGAAGAAAATTCTTCATTGCTCCGAAGACTTTTCATTGGAGCAGGTTCAAAAAATCTCCAAATTGAAGAAGAGTCAAGGGTAAGAGATGGAAATGAAAATTCTCATTTTGGCACCTCTAAAGCCAACACCGTGGAGAACAACAAAGTCATCAAAGTAAACAAAAGAAAGTTTACAAAAGACAACAACAAATTCTAGAAGAAACCCAAGGGAGAATGCTTTGTATGTGGAAAAATTGGCCACTTTGCGAAAAATTGCCGACATAGAAAACAATGCAAATTTGGAGGCAAGGTGAATTCCATTGTCAAAGATGAAATAGTTGCTACTATAAGTGAAGTAAACGCCGTCAAAGGAAAAATTCCGGGATGGTGGTATGACACATGCGCCACCATTCCTGTTTGCTATGACAAGTCTCTTTACAAGACATATCAAGACATTGATGATGGTTAACAAATTCAAATGGGAAATGAGCATTGCTCAAAGGTCATAGGCAAAGGGAATGTGGAATTGAAATTCACATCCGGAAAAGTTGTAACTCCTACTAATATTTTACATGTACCGGATATGAATAGGAACCTTGTAAGTGGGAATTTGTTGGGAAATCGGGTATTAAAAGTGTTTATGAGTTGAGAAAACTTGTACTATCCTGCAATGGTTACTTTGTTGGAAAAGACTATTCTACTGATGGAATGGTCAAATTATGTACTATTGACAATATTAATAAAGTGGATTCTTCTTACTTTGTTTGTACTTTAAATCTATGACATGATAGATTAGGACATATAAGATATTCTACTTTACATAGAATGGTTAAATGTGGAATGATATCATGTGAATTAACTAAAAATGATAAATGTGAAATTTGCATTGAATCAAAAATGATTAAAAACATTTTCAAAGTGTAGAAAGATCATCTAAGTTACTTAATTTAGTTCATACCGATATATGTAAACTTAATGACATGTTAACAAGAGGAGGTAATAAATACTTCATAACTTTCATTGATGATTACTCTAGATTTTGTTATGTTTATTTAATGAAACATAAAGATGAGGCTTTTCATATGTTTAAAGCATATAAAAATGAAGTAGAAAATCAAAAGAATAAAAAGATTAAAATTCTTAGAAGTGATAGAGGTGGTGAATACTTTTCTAAAAAATTTGACATCTTTTGTGAAGAACGTGGCATAATACATCAATGTAGTGCACCTAGAACACCGAAACAAAATGATTTAGCAGAAAGGAAAAAAAAAGAACCTTAGTTGAGATGGTAAATGCTATGTTAATAAGGTCTAAATTGCCTAATAATTTAAGGGGAGAGGCATTACTTGCAGCATATCATATAGGTAATAGAATTCCTTCAAAAAAACTTAAAGTTTCTCCTTATAATTTGTGGAAAGAAAGAAATCCAAACATTGGATATTTTAAAGTGTGGGGGTGTTTAGCCTCTTATAAAAACACCAATCCTAGAAGAACTAAATTGGGACCAAGAGGGATCAAGAGTGCTTTTGTTGGATATGCAATAAATAGTAAAGCATATAGGCTACTTGATCTAACATCCAATGTTATTATAGAATCACGAGATGTGAGTTTCTTTGAGAATTTATTAAATATGGATAGGAGTGTCAACGAGTCGGGTCGAGTTGGTTTGCGAGCCCAAAATCAAGGCTCGGCTCAGGCTCGACGAAACGGGCTTTTTACGAGCCCGAACCGAGCCGAGCAAAAGCTCGCGTTCAAAAAAAGGGCTCGACTCAGGCTTTTACGAGCCAGGCAGGCCCGTATTTTTAATTTTATTTTTATTTTTTTTAGTTACATAACAGAATATAATTGCCATCATAAATTTATGTACTGGCATCATATTCTTAATTGGAGTAACGAATCACATCATATATTAAGTTTCTAGCTTTGAACATATCATTTGTTTAATAGTTTTATGTTTATTTAAAATTTAATCACTATGAACGTGATACGCGTTATTAAATGTTTGTTAATTTAAAAGATGGTGGTCTTCTTCTTCTAAAGTGTGTCATCTTCATCTTCATCTTATATAAACTTCATTTGAATCTTTCCAAAATTGTTAAATGGATAAATGAAAATTATTATTTGTCTTCGTTTAATAAATAATTTGTGTTAAATGAAAATGAATTTTAAAATACGAAGTAAAATAATATAGTATCCTGCAACATAAGATGATTTTTTTAATTTTTTAAGTTGATATTATAGATTCATACCAATTTGCAATTTAACAAATTTTCGGGAAAAAATATCTTCTTTTTTTTTTTTTTTACAAGAAAAATATAAGAGATGACAAATAAACATGAAATTATTGATCAAAATATACGATTTAGAGTAAAAAATAAAAAATAAAAAATTATTATGCTAATATCTAGTCAAGGTACTTGAATTGACAGAAAATTAATTTATGAAAAGATGTATGAAGAGAAAAATAAATTACTTTTTAGTTGAAATAGTAATAGAATTTAAAATTTTGAAGAATAATAAATAGGTACATAGTGTAATATATAAGGTGTAATTTGTCTATTTTCCCGCAAAAAGTTTTTTTGTTATCAATAAGTAAAATATACTATTCAAAATTTATATAACAATTCAATAAAGTATACATCTTATGTTATATTATTATAATAATTTTTTTTTAAAAAAAATAAATTTTTGCAAAGTTACAACCCTCCTCCTTTTTTCGGGCTTGGGACTGGCTACAATCAATGCAGGCGGAGTTAAAATTGTACACGAATAAAATATTTCGTGTACAATTTTTCTTGAAACAAATATAAATTTAAAAATTACATATGTTTTTTTACATTAATTAATTTAAAAACTTACAATATCTTACGTTTGGATCTGCTGCAATTCTTCGGCCATTATACTGCCAACTATTTCTTGAGTTCGTAAATCCGCACATTCTCAATCCTTCAAGCATATTAAGCTTCCAATATATCTTCTTTTAGTTTTGATCGTTCGTCTGATAAAATTCGACCACCTAAACTAAATGCAGCCTCCAATGCCACCGTAAACACTGGAGGTGTTAGTAGATCACGTGCAATTTTTGATACAATTGGATGTTACCTTTCGTTACCCCTCCACCATTGTAAAAGATTAAATTCTTGCAATTCTTCTGGATTTAACATACTACGAATGTCTATGCCCAAATACCTAGCTAATTCGGAGGGAATTTCTATATTCGTGCCATTAATATTTATCATTTTAAATGTTGATGAATTGGAACTAAATGAAGGAACACTAGTATTGGTATCCAAAAAACTCCATAAATTATCTGAATTTCTTGAAATACTACTTGAAGAAGGATTTTGGGAAGTAGAGCTGCTCTGACCTTCTTTTTCAGCATAATAGTCGTACATTTCATATAATGTTGATTCTATATGCACATGTGATAATTGCAAATTCATGAAATTAGAAATCTCATTTATAATAGTTTTTGTGCCATGTATATTAAGTCGAGGGTCCATCACGAAAGCTAAAATAAATAAAGAGGGTAATTCTTCCCAATATTTATTAAATTTTAATTCTATAGAACGGACTACATCAACAAACAATGACAAACTCCTATATTTATGAAATGCTTGTGAAATGTAGAAAAAAATGATGTAAAACAAGTGAAGATGTAGGATAATAAACGGCGCTACATTCCTTTGTGGCGTCGAAAAAAAGTTTTAAAAAATTCTTCATATAAAATGCAATAGACCATTCCCAATCTTCCAAATTATGTTCGAGTCCATATGTATGTCTACCATTATAATACATTGAAATAATTGTATCATAATTTTCACACGAATATAACATAAAATATATAGAGTTTCATCTATGTGTTACATCAGTTACAAATGATTTCTCAGCTAAGTCATACTCTGCACATAAACTGTTAAATGCTTGCTTTCTTGATGGTGACATATTAATAAAATTTATTGCTTGTCTAATTTTACATAAAGGTGATTTTATATGTTCTAATCCATCTTTGACAATCAAATTGATACTGTGACATACACAACGTTGATGAAAAAATAAACTTCCAAATGTAGGTTTTACATCATGAATAAATTTTTCGATAACACATTTGTTCACACTAGCATTATCAAAAGTGAAACTTCGAACCATATGTTGTATACCATATTCTTATATAATTTCTTTTAAAATCATGTATATATTAGTGTCATTATGAGGATATTCTACACATCTAAATGTAATAATTCATTTATGTAGAATCCACAAGTGATCAATATAATGAGTCGTAGCAGCAATATAACATTTTCTATTACCATCGGTCCATAAATCAGAGGTAAACGATATAATACTATTAAAACTCTTTAGTTGTTCAATAGTAGTTTGTTTTCTTTTGTTATATAATTTTATAGAATCTGAACGAAGAGTGTTTCTATAATAAGGATTATACCTGGGTTGAAAATATTGATGCACGAGTTTGGTAAAGTGCTTTGACTCTATCATCGCAAGCGGTATCTCTGCAGCAACCACGTATGCAGACATTCTTGTATCAAACTTGTGAAGAATATTGGAAAAGATGTTGGACAACTTGAATATGCAAGTGCAATCGGTAGTCTAATGTATGCCGTACAATGTACAAGACTGGATATTGCGTAGGTTTACAAGTAATCCAAGTGTTGAACATTGGAAGGCAATTGGAAGGGTACTTGGTTATTTAAAGAGAACCAAAAATCTTGGACTCCAATATTCTAATTTTCCAGCTATACTTGAAGGATATTTCGATGCTAGTTGGATATCAAGTGCTGGTGAAAAAAAATCAATATTGGGTTGGTTGTTCACTCTTGGAGGCGGTGCAGTTTCTTGGAGATCAAAGAAGCAAACAATGATTACACATTCCACAATGAAATTAGAATTTGTAGCATTAGCTTAAACAGGAAAAGAAGCGGAGTGACTAAAAGATCTTCTTTATGAAGTTCCATTAGATACGAAGAATGAGTCTTCGATATCTATACTATGTGATAGTCAAGTTATTCTAGCAAGGGCTTATAGTGAAGTCTACAACGGAAAGTTTAGACATATGAATCTAAGGCATGATTATATCAAAAAATTGATAAAAGATGGAAAAATCTCACTTACATATGTAAGATCAAGTGAGAATTTGGCCGATTCATTTACAAAATCACTTACCAAAGAGTTGGTAAGATCAACATCGAGTAGGATGAGGTTTAAACTCCTTAAATAAATTCACCAATGACGGCAACCCTACCTATTGTTACTAAATGAGTAATTTATGGGTTCAAAAGATAACAACAAGTCATTTGATAAGTGAATTAATTGCAGCACTTAGAATATATAATTTAAAAGCTCTATCGTAAAGATATAAATGTTGGGGTTATGGTATAGGGGGCTGGATAAAAACTTAAAGAAATTTAGTATGAAGTACAAGTGTCTTTAAAGCATAACCAAGATACTGTAAGAATTTCTCCTATGTGAACTTAGAAGTGGTGCCACTTCAAAGAAAGTTGGAGTTGTTTTCTGAAAAGTTCATGAATACGAATTGGTGCAAGGTCATTAACACACCAAAGTAAAATTATGTGGAACATATTGAGATAGAATGTTCACGTGTGTGATATTTCCGGTAATATCATAAGGGATAACTGGTTCAAAGCTAAGGCTACCTGGAATCTCGATATTACTTTGCAACATTAGCACTAATGTAAGGTTTAAATCGAAAGATACCTTATCCTATGTGTGACATCGTTTATAATTTTAAGTTGAGTTGTAATATTTATACAAGTGGGAGATTGTTATATAATATATGTTGTTCAAATATTAAATGAGAGTTGATGAATTGTGGTTGAAAGAAAAAGAAAGGAAAAAGAAATGACGAAATGACGAAAAATTGGCCCATGCGGCCGTATGGCTTCGTCAGAAGCCCCTGAGGACTGTTGTGACATAACCATGCGATCGCACAGATTTGGCTTATGCAGCCGCATGGTTCCAAAAACTGATCGTTAGACAATTTTGTCCAAACTAGTTTAACACATTTTCAACCTCAAACTTCCATCTTTTGAGAAAAGTTGGCACACATACGAAAGTATATGAAAAAATTTATAAATAGAGATAGAATTCATGTTTTAAAACACTTCAAATTCTCTCTAATACTTTCATTTCTTCATCCCCAAACTCTATCAAATTCTCTTAGAATTATATTATATCTCTTCTTTTGTTCTTTATTTCTGGGATTCAAACGTGCTGTTTGCAATCCGATTTTAAGACTTGAAATCCGCTAAAACTATTTGTGTGTTGATCCTTTAACATTCTCATTATCGAGAGGACGCAAATAAAGTTTTTAGAATAACATTCTTTGCGATTCGAGTCTTCTTCATTTCTTTATATCATTTCATTTTTTGTATCCATTTGGAGGTCTTGTTATTTTCTTCGACGAAAATCCTACAACATACGCCCTCAATTTTTTACCCTGTTTTTGCCCCTGTTTGAATTTTTTTCCAAAAGGGAAACTCTTTCCACTGCGTACATACTGTTTAGAGATTTATTTTTAAAAAAATAAATGAATCAAGCTGTTAGACCGTTAAAAAATCGAATCAAAATTGGTCGGATTCGATTGGCCGAATCATGGATTGGCACGTCATAATGAATGGACTATGTCGGTTTTGCTTGATTAGTCCGACAATCTATAAAGGTGTATCCAATTTGTCTAATTATTAAAGAAAATTAATACTAAAAATAAATTTAAAATGTTATTAAGCCATCCTTCATTTCTCAACCCAACTTCTCTTTCTTTTTAAATTCTAATATGATTACTTTCTTAAACAACAATTTTTTGGCTAAAAATATTTATTTATCTTCTTTTCAGTAAATCTCTCGTTTAATAACTTAATTTAGATCCCATAAATTACCAAAAGAATGAAAAAACAAAATGATTGGTATGACTAGCTAGCTTGACAAAAATATCGTTGGGTTCGTTGATCAATTTGGTCCCCATGCTCGAATGGTTGGTTTAAAACACACATTGAGCTTGAATCAGGCGTAGTTGTCTATATATCCGTTCAGTTCAATCTATCCATTTTGAAACCCAACAACAAATAATGTACTCAAATGAGATTACGTGTTGGAACGCAGAACAAAAATTACATAGACAAACAAAATTTTCTTTAATTCAAGAATTTCATATTGTTATTAGATATTCACGTGTACGTTAAAATCAAAATACTTAGATTAAAAATTTACCTAAATTTGATAATCAAATATTAATTTGTATCTAAATCACGAATTTTCAGCTTTCTAGATTATGAACTTGCAATTTTTGAATACAAGAATTAGATACTTTCAACTTTCAAGCTTTTTCGGTATTCTCAAAAGCTAAGACTATATTGACGTGTGAGCACTTTTTTAATTAAAATCAAAAATCAAATTTTAGAATGGACGAAACAAGAAAATATTAAGAAAATAAATTTTCTAATTTTTCTCTACAAGAAAAACGTTGTGCACATTTTCAAACGCTGAAAATGGGGCCCCCAAGGGCTGCTGTTGTCATTCTCCAAGTCCAAGTCAAAACTGGCAAAAATAAATAAATTGTTTAATTGCACCCGTAGTCTTTGACTTCAATTATAATTATAATTAAATTCAAAATTTTCAATAATTGTAATTGAGTCTAAAACTTTTTCAAGCTACCATAGCAACTTCTTCAGAAAAATATTATCTAAAGTCAAATAATTAGATCATATCTAATTGACTCTAAACAATTCAATCTAATTATTTATAAAATGTTATTTTATCACAGACAATATATTTTTGGACATACAATTCAACAATAAAAGCGTCTCCAAATGTGTTCCAAGGACTGCGAGACATTTAAATAATTAAAAAAAAAAATATTTTTGATCTACGTGACATTACATCTAATAAATAAATAACCTAGTTGAAATTTATTTTGAATGGGTTCCATCTATAATTTAAATTAGATATAGCTCTGGATATATTGTATTGAAAAAGAATATTCATAGTAATTATCTATTTTGCGCCAAAAAAATTGCGTAAATCATCTTCAACTACGTATCATACTTTGTACCATTTTGATGCAAATGAATAGGCTGCACCATTTTGGTGCAATCATCTGAGATGGCCCAAGGAAAAAATGGTTATGTTTTGTTATTTTTTATAACTAAAGGTCTGTTTGATTGTAAGAGTGGAAAATGGGTAGAAAGAAAATGAATGGTAGGGAATTGAATTGCCTAGAAAACGTTTTACAAGGAATTGTAATTAATGGTGTTTGATTGGTATAATTTTTCACCTGGCAAATTTTTCGTTTGACTTTGTTTTTTTATACAAATTGTCAATTAAATGGATAAATTTTTGTACCATTGACTTTGGAATGTGTTCCAATTGCTATAAAAAAAAAATTGTCAAAAAGTTGAAAAACGTTTTCCCACCACTATGGTGGAAAAACGTTTTCTAACTTTTGTGCATCAATCGCTTGTACCTTGAAAAACGTTGGAAAACGTTTTCCCTGGAAAATTAGTGCAATCAAACAGGTGAATAGTAAAAAGTAGGAAAACGTTTTCCACCTTCCACGAAAAACTACGGCTATCAAACAGGGCCTAACTTTATTCCTTTAAAAGGGTCAAGGTCACGAGCCATTTACTCCTTCATTTTAGAGTTTAGGGATCAAATTTGCTCAAAATGTTAAAGAGAGAGGACTACCTATGCAACTTTTCTGTGAATTCTCAGTCAATAATTTGCAGTTGAATGACGTACCATAACAGGACACGTCATCAGTTTGTACATATTTAACTTCACGCGCCATAGGTCCCAACGCTCTTGTTATTCTATTTACACGCTTTGTTCATTCAAAGCGTTGATTACACGTTATAACCCAATCTGTAATTTCCATATTTACCCCTATGCACAAAATTTTATTACCTACATGTCCTTTCCTCTTATATTCGATTTTCCTCTCTGATTTCTTCTTTCCCAAACTCTTCTCCCCCTCCCTTTGATTTTCTATTACCCACCCGCTCTTGTCGTCTCTAATTATTCATTTTTTTTTTCAAGATCTTTGATTTTGGAAGAATAGAGCAATTTTCAGATCTGAAAGAAAATTTGAGATTATCAAGAATCGATTTTTGAAATAAATTTTAGATGTCGATGAATTCAGCATATTGGTGTTACAGATGCAACCGATTCGTTAGGGTTTCGACCACCCAAGATTCGATTTCTTGCCCAGATTGCAACGGCGGGTTTGTAGAAGAAATCGAGAATTCGACCCGCTCTTCTCTGTCTGACTCCCGCAGACGGCGTTTTCCAGCCTCCGCTATGTACACGATGCGGAATCCGGAGTCGGGACCCGGGTCTGCTACCGGGTCGGGTCCGAGTTCGGGTTCCAGCCCGAGGCTTAGGAGGAACCGGAGAAATGGGGGTGATAGGTCACCGTTCAACCCGGTGATTGTCCTCCGTGGGCCCAATGATGGTGGAGGTGGAGCCACGGGCGGTGGTGGATTTGAACTGTATTATGATGATGGTGCCGGTTCGGGTTTACGCCCCTTACCCGCTAGTATGTCGGAGTTTCTACTTGGGTCGGGTTTCGACAGATTGCTAGATCAATTGGCCCAAATTGAGGCGAATGGTATTGGGAGAATTGTCAGTAATCCACCTGCATCGAAAGCGGCTATTGAATCGATGCCCACAGTTGCGATAATCGATCAACATATAGCCACTGAATCACACTGTGCTGTTTGTAAAGAGGCCTTTGACTTGGGGATTGAGGCTCGGGAAATGCCCTGCAAGCATTTATATCATCAAGACTGCATATTGCCATGGCTTTCATTGCGAAATTCATGTCCTGTTTGTCGACACGAATTACCGACGGATGATGAGAATAATGATACTAACTATCATCGCGATACAACTCCAGCAAATAGAGGAGGGAATGAGATTGTGAATGATGATGAGACCGTTGGACTTACGATATGGAGGTTGCCAGGAGGTGGGTTCGCCGTTGGAAGGTTTATGGGAGGGAGGAGAGGAGGGGAAAGAGAGTTGCCTGTCGTGTACACGGAGATGGATGGTGGATTTAACAATAATGGGGCTCCGAGGAGGATTTCATGGGGGTCGAATGGAAGTGTTTCGCGGGAAAGAGGTGGGTTGAGGAGAGTTTTCCGTGGTTTGTTATCTTGTTTTGGAAGGAATCAATCATCCACTTCTAGTTCTAGTTTGGATTCTAGTTCTAGGATAAGTCGGAGGATTAGTTTTAACTCCACATCAAGACGCCGAAGGGGATGGGGATTCGACGTTAATGAATGAAACAACAGAAGATGGTGAATTTTGAAGCGGGGTTGCTAGTATATGAATTGAATATGTGGATGAAATTGGTTGTAGACTTTATTGTCATTCATGGTAGGTAGATGGAAAGGAATGAACTACGTTGGCTGATCAGTTTCATGTTCGTCCTAGAATTATTGCTTAATGATATTTTGGTTAATAACTGAAATGTAGATGGCTTGTGAGCAAAACAGCATAAGGAGATGAAGTAATGGAGGAGAATAACTCCAAACAGATTGTCAATCAGCTTCTGAGAATTGGGAAATAGAAGGTAAAAGCCATATGTACTGATTTGTATTTGAACTCAAGAGTTGTTATAGTCTTTTTCGCTTATCGTATTCCTTCTTATATTTTATATTTGTAGTTAGCTTCGATACTACCCTTTTCATGTATCATTAGTTTTGTGTAATGCTCAAGTTCATGAATCCTAATGAGTTCAAGTTTCATGTTTGTTGTAGATCATTCTTTGGCGAATGAATGGCATATGACAGGAGAAGGTGTTACTATTTTGTTTCTAAAAATCAAATCTTTTGAGCACATATGATTGTTCATGTTTTACATTTGAAGAGACTGCATTTTAAGGAAAATGCTTGTTGTACATCACCAATTACGTAATCTTTTACATATTGATGAGGTGTCAAAAACAAAGTGGAGGAGTGTTTTTTTTATTTTTTTGGTTGATGGCATTTTAATATATCAACTGTCAAAATTATGAAATTGTTGTTTCATTGTGATTATATGATTAACTCGCTTAGCATTTGAAGTTGGCTGGTAGAGTAGCAATGATAGATTGCAATGTAGATGTCAATAGTTGAAGATTCTGAATCTTAAATTTGACATCCCGAATGAATTCGAATGTGTTTGACTGGTTCAAAATGCATGTCACATCATCATCTATCGTTCTTTATATCAAACTAATTGTACATGTAGCATAATTCGTTGTTAATTATCTAAAATTAGTGTGGAATTAGTGCTTATGGCTCTGCTCCTGTTTGTCTACAATTCTCCAATAACACCTTTTTTTTTTTTTTTTATTTATTTTTAACCATACATTCTCATAATAAAAAATTTACACGTAAACCCAATTTTTTTCTACTTTTTAACCACATTCTTAAAAATATCACTATTCCAATACTCATTTTCTCCAAAAACCTATTTTTAATGTACACCAAACATAGGCGACTCTAGTCTGTGAAGGTGCGAATGGGGTAAGGTGTCAATGATTCGATCGATTCTGTTGTTTTCTGCATTATAAAATAATTTTTGCTCTTCTTTGTTGATACAATAAGTGACAGCTTCCTGGTGTATTGTGTTCGTAAACTGGAATAAATCAAAAGATAATTTACAACTTGTTATAGAACCATTTACTGCTGATTTACGACTTTCCGAACCCGACCACCAGCCAGGCATAAACACGAAAAAGAACTGTAATCTCCATGGAACATATTTGATCCGTTATAAACTAGACTCGGTGAGAAAATTTGTAACTAGAAGAAATCTTTTATTAAAAATAGTAATACATGGAGAACAATTTTAAAACACCACTGTTAATATTTTTGTGTTAACTCAAACTGGCTCATCAAGATTGCCCTCTTTAAACAGTATTCTGAATATAGAAAATTATAAAAAGTAGATGACTCCACATGATATCCAAAATATGTCTTTTACATAGGACAATGTCTAAATATCCTATTTAGCTTTGCCCTTTCCCTTGCCCTGACCTTTCTTTGCTTCAAGCTTGGCTTGAATACGAGCAGCGGCCGCAGCCTTAGCTTCTTCCCTTTTCTTCTTCTCTTCCCCTTTGGCAGCAGCAGCAAGTTCCCTCTGCTTCTTAAGCTCCCTGAAGAATTTTCAGGGTACACTGAATTAGTACACATCATATTCAAATGTTTTTGCTATGCAAATGAACAAGAATACATAGACAACAAATAAGATTGGAAATTTTGTTTTCTTTAATTCCATCTTGTTCAACTCACAAAACACGTCATTGGAGTGTAGTCCAGACACAAACACTGTTTTAACTTAAAGCATGTTTGGGAATTGTTTATAAACAGTTTAAATTATGAATTGATAGAAATAGTGGTAGATAAGTGAATAATACTTGTGGGTATTACGATTCGTGTGGATAAAAGGTTGTTTGACATATTATAAGCAGTTTATAGATAGTAGCCGAACATGGACTTAATCGAGGACAAACTTGTAATTACTGCACTACATTTATTAAATCAACTCAACCCTATCGAATTGGAAAAAACTCAAGAATTCCTGACTACAATTATCAATCAACTAGTTTTCCACAGATTGGTCACATTTCAAGAAGTTTTACTGCTGAAGGTTGTGCGTTGTTGGACTAGCAACTTTCTTTATTTCCGTGGATGATTGTGACAACATATCATTACTTTCTTCCCTATTTAATGTGTTGTGAAAATTAATGATTTCGGTCAAAAGCTGATGTACCACTAGAAAAGTACACAGTGTGGTAATCTCAAAAGCATATAGACCAAAACAACGAAACAATATAGATAACTTACTCCAGTCTAGCCCTTTCATCTGAAGCACTACTTAAACTAGAGCCCTTTCGAGGTCGGCAAGCCACCAACTCCACCTCGAAAACAAGAGTTGCACTGCATCACATAGATGAAAAACCATAAATTTAGATTAATAGATATTAATAATCACGAATTATTATTACCAGCTAAAATCTTGAGTGTCAGAATATCAATTCATTATCTCATATGTGGGGAAAACTACAAGATATGAGAAACATGTACACAAATAAAGGGTGGCCGGCTACATATCAAGATCCCAATCAGTACAAGGACATTCTTTTCAGATCTAGATTTTAGCTGGATAAAATGTGTACACCATTACAAGCACACTAATGGAAGACTTTGATCACATAGCTTTTATTTACAACAAGTTTAGCCTTCAGAGAGCGGATACTGAAACACCTAAACATTCTTATTATAAGGCTTGCTGGGAGGTGGTGCGATCGGATATCATGAATGTGTTCACCTATTTTTTCGAGTGTGGAAAGTTCCTGAGAAGTGCTAATGCCACATTTCTTGTGCTAATTCCCAAGAAATCGGGAGCGACGGATATCAAGGATTTTCGTCCTATAAGCTTAGTCGGCGGGATGTACAAGATCATTGCTAAAGTTCTGGCGAATAGATTAAAGGAGGTGTTGGGAAAAGTGGTGTCAAAATTTCAAAATGCCTTTGTAAAAAGGCGTCAGATTACGGACTCTGTTCTTATAGCAAACGAATGTATTGACTCTAGAATCCGTTTGGGGGTTCCAGGAATGTTATGTAAGCTTGATATCCAGAAGGCGTATGACCATGTGAACTGGGGGTTTCTTATGTATATGCTCAGACGTTGTGGCTTTGGAGATAGGTGGTGTAAGTGGATCCATTTTTGTATCTCCACGGTGTCATTTTCAGTCTTGGTCAACGGCACCCCCGAGGGTTACTTTCGAAGTAGCAGAGGATTGAGGTAAGGGGACCCATTGTCCCCATTGCTGTTTGTTATTGTAATGGAGGCATTCAGTAGGATGATTGAGAAAGCAGCAAGGGAGGATTTGTTAAGAGGCTTTACGATTGGTCACTTACAGGTTTCCCATTTGTTATTTGCAGATGATACGCTGTTGTTCTGTGATGCAGATGATGAGCAAATTAGAAACCTGCGTCGGTTGCTTCTGTGTTTCGAAGCAGTATCTGGATTGAAGATAAATTTGGGAAAATCTGAAGCTATTCCAGTGGGAGAGGTTGTTAACGTGGAGGAGCTGGCTGCTATATTAGACTGTAGGGTTGCGCAGTTGCTTATCTCATATCTTGGGCTCCCGTTAGGTGCAAGATTTAAAAGTATACAAATTTGGAATGGTATTATTGAAAGGGTGGAGAAGAGGTTAGTGGGGTGGAAGCGTATGTACCTTTCAAAAGGAGGTCGTCTTACTCTCATTAAATCCACCCTCTCTAATCTTCCTACTTATTTCCTGTCATTGTTTCCTATTCCTGTTGCAGTGACAAATAGATTAGAAAGGATCCAAAGAGAGTTTCTTTGGGCAGGGTTGGGAGAGGAGAGTAAATTTCATTTGGTTAAATGGGGCGACGTTTGCTCGCCTATTACGGTAGGGGGTCTTGGATTGAGAAGCCTTGTATTGTTCAATAAAGCCTTGTTGGGCAAGTGGTTGTGGAGATTTGGAGTGGAGAGGGAGAGTTTTTGGAGAGAAATCATAGGGATGAAGTATGGTGTTATGGATGGGGGTTGGTGCTCAGTTGAGGGGCGTGGTTCGTATGAGATAAGTTTGTGGAGATATATCAGAAAAGGATGGAACGATTTTCAGAATCGATTGACTTTTGTGGTAGGGAATGGTGATAATGTCAAATTTTGGGAAGATCGTTGGTATGGAGATCAACCACTAAAGATGAGATTTTCTTCTCTGTATCGCATTGCTCTAGAACCTGTTGTTATGGTGAAAGAGATATTGAGTATACATAATGGGAGCCCGAATTGGAACATTGTCTTCGGGAGGGGCTTACAGGATTGGGAATTGGATGAGTATGCGTTGTTTCTGACCTTCTTGCATGAGGTACACATCCGGGTAGGAGAGGACGATTGTAGCAGGTGGAGGGCGGCAGCAAATGGTATTTTCTCTGTTCGCACATATTTTAGATCATTATTGGAACCTGTGGAGAATTCATTCCCTTGGAAGAGGGTATAGCAATGTAAATTGCCTCCACGGGTAGCATTTTTACTGTGGACAGTTGTGAGGGGGCAGGTGTTAACGGTGGATAATCTTCGAAGAAAAGGCTGTTATGTTATAGAATGGTGTTATATGTGCAAGAAGGATGGGGAGACGATTGATCACTTGTTTATTCATTGTGATGGAGTGCATTGGTTGTGGAACGATATTCTCGCTGCTCAACAGATGAATTGGGTGTTGCCAAGGCGTATAGAAGACGTGGTGCAAGCATAGAGGAGAAAATTTCGAGACAAGAATAGCAAACTTGTTTGGGATCTCATTCCAGGTTGTCTTGTATGGTGTGTGTGGAGAGAAAGAAACAACCGTTGTTTCGAAGATCAAGCACGGTTAACAGAGCAGTTTAGGGAATTATTTTATTTGACATTGTATAATTGGTTCAATGCGACGGCTACTAACCCAATAGAGGGGCTGTCTAATTTTATTTTGTTCTTATCCTGTTTAAATTGATAATGCACATCTTGTGTATTATCGTTTGATTAATAAATGAATTGATTACCTATAAAAAAAAAGAATGAAAAAGAAATTGCAGGAAGGTCACCCCCATAGAACACTTAGTGAGAAATGAATTATGTCCAGATACTCATCTTATTAATTAAAATAAATCTTAATTAAACTGCACATATTTTTTTCAACCACCACCTATTTTCCGTTAAAAATTTTATTCAACCAAACAAACACAAGAAATTTATTTTGACTATATTAACCTTCCTAGTATCCAACGAGTAGTTAGTGCTTCGGTGATGGGCAAGAGAAAGGAAGGTGGAAGGTCAAGGGAAGCTATTTGAATTTTTCATGCATTGGTATCCAGGAAAAGAATTGAAAATACCTTACAGGAACACTAGCAATATGCATGATATTGAGCTTGAGCATCCCAACAATGGGGCTAGTGGAAAATTTAAAAATAGAAGAAATGATCATTTACCCGTCTTTTCCTGCAAAAATGTCACCTTTCTGGAAACTTTCAACCACCTATTTCCTTCAGTGACAACTCATTTTCCATTAACTTTTCTAGAAAATAGCCATGTTTGGTTGAAAGGAAGGTTGACGTAATAATTAGTAGTTAAGGAAAATGGGCTGTTGAACATTCCTAACATTAAACTTATGTATTCAAGGGGACAATAAATTAGGGAAGTTTTTTCATACAAGCATGCCCCACAAATTTTCTTGCTAACGAGATGTTACAAAAAGTTCAAAATAAGAAGAGTTTCCTTTACTTCTCTTTCCGAACTTAGCATAACTTGTGTTTACGATGGAATTTTTCATAGATTATGTTCATGCAACAAGATTAACATTAAAGAAGAAACTCATTTACTCTGGGGGGACATCTGGTGGAGAACCAGCACTGCCATATGCATATTCTGGCTTACAAGTGATCTTTGCAACCTCACCAACCTAGAAGAACCATCAAAAGACAAATTATATTAGGTGGTTATTCTCAACAGTTCAACAATTATAGCTAATTAAATCAAGAAAAATAAAGTTATGGTAGAAACTCTCTACAATAATAGCTATTGAAAGCATGAATACTCACTCACCTTCATGGTTTTCAGTGCAATGTCCCAAGCTTTAATTACAGATCCCTGGCCCAGTTCAAAGGTGAAGATGGTATTATCTTCATGTGTAGTATCAAAAACTTCACCAGTTTCGGCAAGAACACCTTCATAATGAACTGTCCAGAAAATAAACCGTCAACTCATTACCACAGCCAACGGAATTCTTTCTGGAAGAGCTTTTACTCTATTCTTAATAAAACAAACTAATTAGGACAAAGTAACTTCCCTAGGTAGCAGTAAATAAGGGAAAGAAACTTTGTAATGGTAAAAGTTACTATCTAATACAGGATACAGCAAGGCGAGCTAAAGAAACCTGAAGCAAAATTCTTTCCATTCTATATATTTAGAAATAAACAGTTCGTTATCCTGTACAAGATTTCCCATTTGCCAAATACATGTGCAGTTCCAAGGCATAGCTAAATTCAAGACCTAATCGAGATTCCATAACGAAATCAGTTTATTACAGGTTAGCAGATAAGCAACAAGTTTATGTGGAAATCCTGTAACCCCCACTGGATGCAGGCATGCAGCTATTTTTGGGTCGACAGTAAATGCAGGATGCCTAATTAGCATAAAATTTATCTTGGAAGATATCTCAAAATGTAGGCTTCAACTTGTGTATATGTTGGTTTCCATGAAATGCTCAAATTTTTATAGAGAACCACGTGTATGCAATATTTTTAACACTGCCCATCTTTTTTTCCATAGCAGGCCCCATGTCCAGATAAAGGACTACTGTGGTAGGTTGACAACTAGCATAAGAATTTGTCAAATCTTATGACATAATCCTTCAAAAATTATTCACATGGCCGGACACAAAATAAATGGGATTAATGCTTTATTTTGTTTGTAAGAAAGATCTTTAAGAATATGAGCTAGAGTGCGGGATTTAGTTCAAATGCCCACACTAGCTTGATACTTTATAATTATGTCCTTTGACCAAAAATAGGGGAATTCGGATAAAGTGCCTAGTCAACAATACTTTAAGTTTAAAGAGTATTCACTCAACATTACAAGTTTAAAGGCCTCCCAGCTCATTAAAAGTCTTAATACCCTTAATTCAGAAAGGAAAAGTATAATTTTAAATAATCATAACAAAATGGTAGAGGGTCGTCTTGCTGACCAAAATGGCACTCTGTAATTTGTGAATAGTTGTTTGACCCAACTCTTAGTAAAGTGTTATCTCTAGTGTTTCAATGACTATAACGAATTGCTCTCTACTGTTTGTGAAGATTTGTTCGACCCAACTCTACATATGGTAATGTCATTTGTAATACAAAGTAATAAAATCGGCTTGTTCAACTCGACAATCTAAAATTTTGTATAAACAAACCAAATGTAAAAAAATATATGCAAGAATGAGAGCCTTTTTTAGCTAAAGTTCCAAGTTGTTGAAGTAGATATATGAAATGACACTATTTGATATCATACCAAGCACAAAAGCAAAGAACGGAAAAGATGGAAGTTTTTTTGGAGATTTCGAATTTCAAATGAGGAGAGAAGACGGAAGGTTTGTGGAGTTTTTATTTTGAATTTCAAATTCCCACCATATTTTCAAAAATGAAGCCAATATGTTTGATTTTTGTTTTTGTCTTGAACTTTATACTTTGGATAAACAAATTTATTTTGTAGATTTTGTTCAAATAGCCACACAAGTGTGATTATGGCCTATAACCCAAAAATAATAATGCTTCATCCAAAATACCCTTTATATTCAAAACAAAAACAAACATCGCACACTTTGTTTGCATCTTGGAAATTAGGACAAATTTTGAATTCAAAACATAACCTCCACAACTTTCCATCTTCTCCACTCATTTGAAATTCAAAACAAATCACAAAATACACCAACTACTTCACCACTTTCATTTGCTCTGTACCATTATTACGAATAGTATCATTTCATCTATTTTCTACAACACCTTACAACATTAGCTACAAATTAAGCTCTTATTCTTGCATTTATGCATTTTCTTATTTCTTATTTGGGTTTTAAACAATTTATTTGTTTGAACGCACCAAATGTCTACAATGCTTTAAGTGCCGTTTGTAATAGATAGGGATAAAAGCTTGATTGGTTTTGGGCCTATTTACAAAAATTCCAAAACCAAACAATTTACTCTCCAAACCAAACCGTATTTCGAAGTTCGGTTTGGTTTGGTTTTGAACCACGGCTTACCTTGCGACATAAAAGTAACCACTTTCGAAAAAAAATTAAAACATAAATATAGTCTAAAATCTAAATACAAAGTTTAAATCGGAACTTTCTAAATATAAACATTTGCATATAACATATTGATCTCAATACAAGCTTATAACAATAAAATATTACAAAGTTCAACCATAATTGCAATAATTTTTAAGACTATAGTTGCATTGGGTCAAAAATTATTGCAATGTACAACAATTGATTAAACTTTTCAATATTGCCCCAATACTTATCATATTTTTTTGGCATACTAATTGTTATGGATCCCATCAAAGTATTTGGTACTTTAGCTAATTCATTTACTCTATTAATTTTTCAAATATTTCGTGAAAGAAAGTTTTATATATTACTAATTTTCAATGTCATATCCTTGAAATTCATCAAACCCCATAATACTTTTGAAATATTAGTTACATTTGTTCTAACAACTTTGTTCTCGGTTCAATTTTTTTAGTTTGAGTAAACAATTTGGTGTGGTTTCAAATGATTTTTAAGTATCGAAACCCAAACCAAATCGTTTAAATTGTTTCTAAACATTTTGTTTTGGTTCAAAATGAAGAGTTCATGTAGACCCAAACTAACCGTTTCAGTTCCGCAGATTTTCGAATCATCCGTAGTCAAAACAACACTCTGTCAATCGTGAAGTTAGGTCAAACAACTCTTCACCAAACAACTGAGTACCCTTTGTTATAGTTATCAAAATGACACCCAGCCGTTTAGTTAAGAGTTGGATCAAATGACCATTCACAAACATTATAATGGCGTGTAGTTTACTTATCAAAGTTAGAAACGAATCTTCACAAATGGCATATGTCGTTTTGCTACAGTTATCAACAAAACGATATCGTAACTTGTTGAATCAAAGGTAATTAAGACTTTATTATGACTTGTAAGGCCTTCTAAATGTAAAACACATTAGGGTGGTGCATTTTAAACTTAAAGCATTGCTGCTAGGCATTTTATACGAATCCTTCAAGCTATAATGGTGATCAAATGATCAACAACTTTCAATCTATTCGCATTTGATTAGAGCCATAATTATCCCAACATTTTGTTGCCAATAATAATCGGAAGGATGGAGTGAGAATAAAGTTACTGTAATAGGATTACTACCCTGTTAAAACGTGTTAGTCAAATTAGACTACATTTTATACACTTAAACTCTGTTTTCCTTGATCACTATGTTTAGGGCATATGATTTTTCACTAGTTTCGAAGACATTTAATTTTTATTTTTAGCTATTTTGTTTCCAAGTTAATTGTTTCACAAACAATAAAATCAGCTTGTCATTCTCCCAACAGTATAAAAGTATTTTAATAAAATAACACTTTTCGAGGTATGTTTCATGTTACCAACCCAAATAAACTACATAACAGGGAGATTGGCTACCGGCTACAAGAATAGACAACTCTACCACACGGGACTTTTTAAGGTCAAAGACGGTTTATTAAATGAAGTGTTTGGAAGGAGATTAGCTAGTTCAAGGTCTTTACTTAAGAATCCAAATAAATCGCAGTAAATTTTATTCATGTTACCCTTTCGCCTAACATTCAATGATGCAAGAGCAATATCATTATTCATTTATTGTTAGCAATTGTATCTATGCCACCATTCTTGCTCAGCTATTGATTAACCTGGCTCTTTATTTTCTTTTAGAGTTAGTAAATATGCATATCTTAAAAGCTTTCTTTCAATCAATGTCTTCAAACTAAAGTAACATCTCTTGCATAGAGTAAATATATTTGCAGCATATCTTCTCTTGTATTGATTTATAGATAGGATTAGTCAAAATTGAATGCGAACTTGAACATAAACTCATTTTTAGTACTTGGTTCTAGGGAATATTATCCAAGTGAAACAAGAGTTGCATTTAATAATTTATTCCTCATTTACTCGTATGATTCATTCTATCTTGGGTTATCCAATCCAAAAATTTATATTACTAGGAAGTAGGAAAACTAGATCATTCAAAGACTTGGGAACTCTTAAAAGTAAGTCAAAATGCACAACTACCTTCATTTCGACGCATCCATTTTCACATCCTCTTTCCACATTCTATGACTTGATTTGCCTTTTTAACTAAGCCTATATTTGGATTATGTTTATAAATTATTTATAAATACCCAAGCCACTTTTTAACCACACATAGTGATGAACCCACAAATATTATTCACTTGTCGACAACACATTTCTATGTATTTATTATTTAAACCGTTTATAAACACTTCTCATACATGCTCTAAAACAAACAATTTGTAGAGCCATACCCTACGAGTTTTATTTATCCTTTTGAATAAAAATTATCTAAGAAGGAACAAAACATTCAAGGAAATGAAAAGAGGCCATCTTATTAAGCCCTTGTTTGAGCCCCATTTTTGGACAAAAAATATATTTTTGAATAGTGTTTTGTTAGAGATTGTATGGTTAAAAAGTAAGGAAAACTTTTCGATTTACGTGTAATATTATTTTATAGGAAAATGTGTGATTGGAAATGAGTTTTGAAAAAATGAATTTTTGAAAGAATGGGGGCCAAACATATGCTAAATTCTCTTGAAAATACCCTCCATTCACTAGTAAAAAAAAAAAAGTAACCCAAAAATGTCCTTTATAAAGGCTTCATCTTTGGAATACTTGCTCGGCCCTTAATTCGTCTAAGAAGCATTTTGACTACTTTCCACAAGAATATAGGTTTGGGATTTTGGAAATAGATTAGGGAACATAGCGAACTAGGCCAAGACTCTGACTACAAATGAGTTGTATTGTGAATGAAAAAAAAAAAAAAAAAGATATTGATGTGACATTTGGAAAATATAAGCTTCATTTGGCAAACTTTATGAATCATTCCTAGATTTTCATACTATATTTTCAATGACAAAATCCAATGAACCCACAAGTACTATCCATTGCTCATTTCAATTTATTAATAAATTAAACCATTTATAAAAAAATTCAAATGGAGGCTTGGTTATGGATTTAACACTTAGTTAGATAGCTTGAAAGTGAAAGTAGAAAATTAAACACAGGATTCTTTTGTTGTTGAAGGGGGTCAAGTGGATTGGCTGCTAGTTCAAATTGACACTCAACTTTATGCAATTAAATTAAATTAAAAACAACAATTTGACATGGAAGGATAGATAAGATCTAGAATTTTACGATTTTTAAATAAAGTGATTTGTTCAAAAAATGAATATATATAAGCAAACTCTTAGTCTTAGACAAAGGCCATATTTCATTCTGACCGAGAAAGGGGCTTCCCAAACAATGTCCCCTTAAAAAAGTTAACCAAACATTAGTAATTGACAAGAGTTACGAGATAAATTTTTTGCCCCGAAATTTAAATAAATTTGAAAATAAATTAAGCATTGCAACGATCAAACCAAGTTATTTAATTGAGTCAAGAGAGCATTTTAGTACTCGAGAAGCTTCATTAAGTTTACCCTCAAAGTAGGAAATACTTTTGACTATTAAATTAAACAAGTAAAAAAATATTATTTTAGTCAACGTTGTATCGTGTCGGAACTTTTTCCAAAAATCACGTTTCAATGCGTATCTCATGTCCATGTCGGAGCTTCTTAGATAGTAAACTACTCAAACGAATATAAGAGCCTAAGTTTACTGCAACCATGTTACAAATACACTCTTGTACAGTTTTCCCTCTAGCAATTTACTATAATTCCAAGATAAACAACTGTAAATTTCATCAGCCAAGTAACTTGAAAAAAAAAATGACAGCAATTTAAATAGTACTTTGGAAAAAAATGATTTTATTGACTAGTGTCCTAAAAAAATGATGTTGTCAGCTATGTAAAGAAAACGCTGCAAGGATGCCGAACCACAACAAATCTGCATGATATAAACTTCAAAAAAAATGAACTAGAAAACACAACTATTTCACCAAATTATGTATAAAGGAAAACTCGGTAAATAAATTAAAGAGAGTTAAAAGCCATTAATTTTAAGGGACAAAAATTTGCCGGAAGAAATAGGCAAAACTGGTTACAGTAAAATGCAAGATAGAGGTTGATCATATTCATTAAACCGACTTTTACAATTTCTAAGTCCACGAATCAAGGACTCCACTTTTTGGACTTCAAAACTAAGCAACATGAGAGGTTAAATGAATCTCTGAAAAAGTTTTAGAAAAAAGAGAGCTTCACGTACATTACTAAAGCATCATCTTATAATGTTTTTATTGGGTGATCTTCTATTTTCCTAATTCCTTACAAGGTTGTGGCTGATATTAACCCTTGTCCTCATTTATTTTTCCAAGGAATTAGCAATATAATTATGTTCTCAGTTTCACATTTTATCATTTATTTGCCTTCTGGAACTAACAAATTCTAGTCATGCCATTTATGTTATAAAATGCAGATCTTATCAGGTCCCAACTTTAACATTGTTGTGTTTGAAAATATGAAATCAACTGCAGCCAGAACTTTAAGATTCCCATAACATCAATCTAAAGAGCCTGAATCAATTACGTGAACATACCATCAAGAAGAGGAAGGCTCTCTGATGGGGTAATAGCATCGAGCTTGGCTCGCCGCACAATTGTCTTAAGCACACCTCCATCCCCAGTCAAATCCATTGAGTCTCCCATGGTTCTCTAAACTCTCAGCTGTTTGTGGGTAAACAAGGCTTCAGTATTATACTCCCAAATGATCGATATAAATGATGTGTCAAATTTTGTACAAAACTTCCGAAACAAAAATGCGTGAAGCTACATTTATTTCTCAAAGGCCTAACGACAAAATTACATAAGAAAAAATGTTGATCGTCGAAATATTACAATTACAGTGATGCACCTATAATAAAACATACTGTGGTCGGACTATAAATGTAAAAATCATTTTTTTTTTTTTAATTATGTTATTGTTTCTTGCAGAAGTATTTTATACTTCCATGTGTGGTGTTTTCTTAGAAATGAAACATTTTACAATTTGTATACTAGTAAGTACTTTGTAGTTTAAAATTTTGCAAATATCTAATCCCAAGATTAAGAAACTTATGATTAATCAAATGATGAATTAACCAAAAAGTCAACACAGCTCACTGGGACGAAAGTAGTATAAACATCATCAATTTTTATTTTTTTCTATGGCAGGGACGTTTCTTAAATCATGTTTAAAAACTGTAATTTAATCTCAAATTATGGCTCCCAAAAAATTCAATTCACTAAATTTTACCCTTTCAATTGCATATCCAAAATTTTAAACATTTATCACAAATAATAATAATAAAAGAAAAATCTACAAAGACTAAAAAGTGAAGTACTTCATCAAATTACCAGAACTTTGAAAGAAAAAAAAAAAAAAAAAGCCCCTAAATATTAAAGTACTTTATCAAAATTGAAAAAGAGAAACCCATAAAAATTGAAGCCATTTAATAAAAAATAAAATTGCAAGTAAAATATTGAATAAGCACGCATACCCGAGCTACGAGGGAAATGAAGGGTGACCGTAGGATGAGAATTTGACGAAAGTTGGAGGGTAAAATTGGAAAAATCGGCGGAACTTGTATAGTAGGAGGAGTTCTTGGCCATAAAGCTTCTGGTGTTTCTTTTCTTGGCTCTTTACAAGAGTCGCTGCTTCTTTTATACACGAAAAATAGATATTCATCAGCCACGCGACTGTAAGCGCTTTCCTCGCATGGGTGCACTAGAAAATTCGTCCTGACCTAGAAAACGTCATTATCTATTATTTTTTCACATTTTCATCTTTATTTTTATATTTTATTATACAAAAAATTATTTTCATCTATTTTTTCAATAAAAATTTTGAAATGACGAATATAATTACTTATTTAAATAAAACAAAAAGAATAAAACAAGGATTATTTGCAGCCATAACTCCAAATTTTCAATATAAGCTGTGAGATAACAAATATATCATTTTATTTAAATAAAAATAAAAATAAAGAATTAATTATAATCATAGATCAATTTTTTTTTAAAAAAAGTGCACACGAGTCCTAAATAAATTATTAAAAATTAGAAATAAATTTTTCTAAAAAAAAAGTACAAACGAGTCCCAAATAAATTATTAAAAATTAAGAAAAAAATTTAAAAAGTACAAACGAGTCCCAAATATATTATTAAAAATTAAAAATAACAATTTTCTTTATTTTTGCTTTTTTATTTAAATAGAAGAGTATATACGTCGTTTCATAATTTTTTATTAAAAAAAAAATTGAGATCGTGGTTACAATTAGTTCTTTCATTTTTCTTTTTATATTACTTAAATAGATAGATATATTCATCACAGCTTTTATTGAAAAAATAGATAATAATGACCTTTTGAGCAATGAAAAGTGAAAATAAGACATAAAATATCAAAAAATGAAAGGTAACGATATATTTTCACAATAATAGTAAAATGTAATTACATAAGTGCTAATTACCTTTTTTAATCATTTATTTGGGATTTGTTTGCAATTTTTTTTTTTTAAAAATGGAACTATAATAATTGCAATTAGTTCCTTTTTTTATTTATTTAAATAGAAAATGTATATAAGTATATATATCATTTCACAACTTTTAATTGGAAAAATTGATGAAAATATGAAAATATCAAAAAAAAAATGTAAAAATATTTTTTTTACTGTAATAGTGAAAGGTAAAAATGTTACATGCTAAATTACCCTTTCTTTTCTTGGCTTTTACAGGAGTGGCTGCTGCTTTTATACATGAAAAATAGAGATTCATCAGCCACGATACTGTAAGCGCTTTCCATCACGAGGGTGAACTGAAAAGTTCAGCGTGGCCCAACTAATCGTACTTAAGTAAAAGTGGGCCTATTAGCATTTGAGCCTGGCCCAATCCCTTATCTAAGTGAATTTGGGCCAGGGCCCAAGTTTGTAAATGAATCTCTTTACATAGTAGTTTAGTTCACATTGTACTTTTAAATAAGTCCATGTTTGATTTAGATAAAAAAAAAAAATTATATTTTTAGTAAATTTTAATAAAAATTGATGAAATGTACAATAAAAAAAAGTTGATAAAAATTGTGGGTCTTGTGAAATTTGTGGTTGAAATAAATTTTTTTTTTTTAAAAAATGAGTTTTAAGAAGTGAATGTCAAACATAAGCTTTATTTATACCGAGCTTGTTAGAGTGATCGGTAGTTTTTCCAACTCTAAACATCTATGTGCATGTTTGGTTTGGATTAAAATCTAATTTTAATGTGAGTCAAAATCAAACAATCATATTAACCACATCTTTCATGGATCCCACAACTTTTCAACCACACATTTCAAAAACTTCTATCACAATCTACTAAAAATTATAATTTTAATCATCGCCAAACACTTTATATATCAATATTGCAGTCCAAGTCTCTCTCAAAGTAATCACTACCATCCCTCTTGGTGTCTCCAATTTTACATTGTTCTTGTCGAACTATGATCTCACGGGTTACATCGGTGGTTATAATCCATGTATGTTCGAATGAGATCACAAGTGTACCACATCCCCACAAATGTAGTACCTAAAGAGTCCATATTATCATTCCATGAAGATCCCGTTACTCATTATTGAAATATTTTAATCTTATTATTTATTTGAACCAAAATAAAATAGTGATAGAGAAGTTGTTTGTATTTTTATTTTCTAAACTAAAATTAAGTTGGAACCATTTAACTAGTCAACAATGTTGATTTCTGAGATTAAACAATGAAAGATGGATTTACCAAAAATAAATAAATAAATAAATATTTCACATGTGAAGGTACACCTGCTTGTCAAATCATATGATCCTCTCATCCATTTTCCTCAAAAGTTAATGAAACTATACATCAATATTCCCTTCAAAGAAGCATTGACTCGTATGCTAGTGTACATGAATTTTATTAAGGAGATGCTCTTCAAGAAGACAAAGCTTGAGGAGTACGAGACAATAGCTTTAAGTAAGGAGTGCAGTGTCATTCTTCCCACCAAGTTGCCTCTGATTTTAAAGGATTTATGGAGTTTCAAAATACCTTGCACTATCGAACATCTCCCAAGGATCCAATCCATCATAGTGAATACCTTCAATCGGTCAAAGACAAAGATGATGAACTTCCGATCATGAACTCTCCAATTCACTTTGAAGGTCCGACTCTCAAAATCCTTGATGACCTTCCTGATAACTAAAAGATTTCTCATTTGTCATTCATGCTCGTGAGACACTAATTTCTTTTGATGGACTTCATAAGAGACAAGGTCCAGTTGGGTGCCCTTCGAATTTCTCACGTTGCCTCCTCTGACCAACATGTCGATGCAATTACCAAATAATTGTACATTACTCAAATGTACCTTTCTTCGATCCTCGATGTCTCTAATGAAATCGCCATCTCACAGGACATGATAGAAATAAGTCTTAGTTCAATATAGTCTATGTAAATAAGATATAGTAATACTATGATAGAACTCTGTAAAGTAATTCAATTCACGTTGTACTAATAAATTCTCTATTTATACTCAAGTTATTGTGAAATGTTAGGCCGCTGCCGTTCCCAAGAAATACCTAACATTTCACAAAAGACAGCTGAACTAGGTTAAAAAACAACGTCCCCAAAACTCTCAGCCACAACCCTCAGCAACTGCCACCACAATTAGAGAAACTAATAAACAATCGAAAGTACTCGAAACAACGAAGACAACAAGATTCATATTAAGTTCTTAATAATTGGCTCTGTATCGTTCCAAAAAACTTACTTTCAATACTAAGTCATCAATAATGTTTCTATCTAAATTTGATCGAAAATAGACCTTGCTCTACATACTGCGACTACACGAGTTTTTCTTATTTTTATTATGAAAATTTATCTAAAAAACAAAATAATTATTTTACCTAGTGATTCACCCAACCTCTCTCAGTTGATACAACTCAATACTCTTAACAAGATTTTCCCTTCGGAAAATATGACTAATTTGTTTTTATTGAAATGGGAATTTTGTGAAAATGCATTAAATTATAGGAATCAAATTTGAAGGTGAAGCTGTGCATGTGATTTGAAGTAGACCCCAAAGTCCAAGAGCACACGTGAAAAGACGAATGGGACCAAAAATAACTGTGTTATCGACTCATTTATTTGTTCTATTCTATGTAATATCTCCATCTCAAAGCATGTTTTGGTACTATTTGTGAACTATTGAAATTATGAATAACTAGAAAGTAAAGATATTTAAGTGAATAGTATACATGAATTCTTCGATCCCAGGACATAGATGATATATATAAATCCAAAAATATTAATTTGATAATGAATATAAGGGTGCTGGAAGAGGGTCCGACAGGCCAGCATGTGAAATTGGGTCCCTAGGACATTAGCCATGTGTGAGCAATGGTTGCAGCCCCCATTTGATTTATGTTATCTTGTAATAATCGTGTTTCAAGCACTCTATTCTTTTGACGTGACTATTTACCAAACCTTGACCGATTCTTTTTTTCTTCATTTTTTTTTTTTTTTTTTTTTTTTTGTGTTGTCTAATTAAGTAATTCAATAATAAATACACATTCATATAGTTAACAGAGTTCAAATTGGACTCTAAAATCACACTTCAAATTGGATTGATTTCATAGTTCCAAATGCATTGTTTCATGAAGATTGTGGACTCTTCCACGTACACCTGATTGTTATATAATTCAGTTATCTTATTTAGAGTGTGTTTGGTACACATTTTTGGAGTAAAAATATATTTCTACTGTTGATGTGATGAGAAATATGTGGTTGAAAAATAAGGAAAAGTTATTGATGTGATGAAAAATATTATTTTATTGAAAAATATATAGTTGAAAATAAGTAGAAAAATGAGAATGTGGCTCAAACAGCCCTTAGATAGTATTTGACCAGCTATTTATCTTCTGTCCAATTAATCCCACTAGTATTTTGATGCATCGTGAACTATCACAATGACATAACATGACACTTTCAATGTCACGTCGTGACGGGAATTTAAGTTTGAAATTTGTTAAGCCTACTTGAAAGGATGAATACATGGAAAGAGTCCAATGTGATTTGAAGGTTGCAAGTGTGACTAGTCTAATAGGTGGATCAAGCATTTTATCATATTATGATACAAGAAAATGAAAATATAAATAATTAATCAATATTTAATTCATTCATTTGTTATTTTTCTATTACAAGCCAATCAACAATGCTTAAACATAAATTAGCCTCTGTTTGATGGTCATTTTTTTTCTTAAAAATAATGTTTTGAATAATGAGTTTTAAAAGAGAAAAAAAATTAAATTTACATGTAAAATATTATTATTGTATGAATGTGTTATTAAAAATAATTACGTACAATAATTTTTTTTGAAATAATCAAATCCGAGTGGTCCCTAGTCAAATTTTGAGAGGATTAG